>JASPKZ010010655.1:6350000-6757516 GCA_030220185.1 Diploptera punctata
GTGGCATTACTTATGATAATTTTATTATGGAAGGAGTCATGGTAGATGATAGAGAAATTGAAGAAGCCTGGAGAGTGGGATGTTCTGCATTAATTCCGGAAAAGTCTAAGAAAGGTATGAGTTAGTGTACAAAACATTCAAGAAATGTTTTGTTTTACTTACCGAACGTGAGCTTTTTTGAGTCCGTATCAGCATTGTGATTTCTTTTGTTTACATAGCAACCAGGTTAGATGTAGGAACGTATATATTCTGACATTCAGATATTTATTGCCGAAACAGAAGACGAACTTCGATATAATATGTATAAATTAAATTTAAATTTAAATAAATGTAATTGTAAAATATTAACAGAAAACCCCCAAGTCATGGCTTTTAAGGATAAATATCTAATCAGTTATAAATTATATATATTTTTTATTTATTTATTTATTTATTTATTTATTATTGAAGCAAATTTCACATTTCAAATACTTTCGAAATCATGTTTCTTACAATTATGATAAAGACATGCCAGGGTACAAACCACGCGTTTTCAAAGTATGTGTGGAACAATCAGAAGAAATAAAACCGAAAAAGACATTCAATTAAAATGTTATAAAACAATGGCTGTGCCATGATTATTGTATGTCAGTGAATGTTAGGAGCAGAATAAGAAGATTGAATTCAGAATAAATGTATTAGAAATTAAATTTTTAAAAGGAGTAAAGAGTTGCCCATAAAAGATCACATTAGAAGTGAAGAATTGCTGTCGAAAGGATTACTCATGCTGGACAGTTCGAACGCAATAACCCAGTCGGAAAAAGTACATTGGTGGAAAGAATGACGATCTTTCGCCTTAAAAATACAACCGTCAAGAAACGTAGACATGGGTACAACTGGGGTATTAAGTAAGTAAGTAAAATCAGAGGAAAACGCCCAGTTGGTAGGCCAAGAATGGAAGAATAACATTAAACATTATTTGAGGGAAGTAGATTATACAGGAGACGATTGAAAACATTAGCTCAGGATAGAGATGTATAGAGAGCTTTATGTCCGCGGACGATAGTGTCAGTGAGTTAACATGTTCCAGAAATTGCATCCTTTTTGTGAATATTACATTAGCTAAATGGCACTGTAAGTTCTATTTTCCGGCCTATTTGTAAAATTTTAAAAGTGCTGAAATAAGACATAGCATGGAATTAATTCAGTTTTCAGTAGTTTCTTCTATGTGACCTAGTTTTTCGTGGTTTATTAGAATTATTTGCTTGAACTTACCAACTAGAATCTGCTAGTGACAAGAAGTAAGCCATGGATCCGTTGTGTAGCTAATTTAGTCTACATCCGTCACTGTCAACGTTCCAGTAATAGGAATGGCTAAATGAGATCAAAGTGACGATGTTAAAACAAACAATGCTATCCTTATTACTGAAATGTGGCAACTGATAACTCAACGGTCTCATGCTGACAGAACAGATCTCTCTTGTTTTACACTTAATTAATTATAATTTTCATCCTAACAAAATATCCTAAGACATCTTATTAAATACAATCATCACAATATCAAATTAGCGATACATCATATTAAGAGCCTCAGTTTCTTCAGGATGTTCCGTCAGGTTGAACTCTCTTTAGCAACGTTCTATCCGTTCTGAATTTCCAGTTTCTTCATGTCCTCCAACACCAAATCAATTAATTTACTACACTAATTCCGAGCAAAGTTCCAGTTTTATTGTAAACAAACTTCCATAAATAAAACTGTTGAAGTTTTTTATATGATTTTCATATTTATTTTAATAAACATTCCTTACAGCTGTCTCGATTCACTGTACTTCCTTCAGCCATTCGTCTGAAGAAGGTTGTCTACAGTGTATCGAAACAGCTGTTACGAATGTTTATTATAATAAATATGAAGATCATATAAAAGTTTGATGGGTTTATTTAATACACTATTTAAATCATCCCCCAACTGGGAGTCAATGACCAATCACGTTACAATGATTTTTTATTTACAACCAATCACAGTCGTGTTTGGCCTCGAATTTATAAAATGAAGTTTATCATATTAAAGAAAGCACCTCCTTTCTAACATTCTAAATAGGTCATAGCATTATTTTGCAGTGACTGGCCCACCAAGAAATACGGCTACAAGATTGTAGGCTATATATAGTGTACGAATGTCAACAGATAGCGCATGCGGGAGATAATATCAAAACATTTGTAGCAATTGATTATACCACAAAAAAAAAGGGAAACCGCTGTTTGCACTTTCTTAAACGAATTATTTTCCAGGAAATGACGTTGCTGAAAAATATAATTGACATATTTACATTATAGAACATCAGAAATTAATTAATATACAGTATAATGTTGGTTATAAATTTCTCCACTAGGGTGCATTCTTACAATATTGCGATCCTTTGGCAATAAATAATATGATCTAGGTGCAGCGATGAACAAAAGAAGCAAATTAAGCGTACCAATCGTTTCTCATTTGTTTTGAAACATCGCCGTTTACATTATATATATATAAATATTTTAAAATAGCTATATTTAAATAATGATTTGTGAGTAAACAGCTTAATTTTATTCGTTAAATAGTCCTAACAAATGCCACTATTGATTTACAAATTCTCTAGATAAATTCACTCCTCACTTCGTGAGTCGTGAATTTAACGATAACTTGGAAATCACTCGTGGCATTACTTATGATAAACATCATGGATTTTCATCAAGCAAATCCCAAATCAATTGAAAACTTTTATAAGATATTACACCAGAGACTCTGTCTATTTGGTGAACCGTAGTGCTACTCTTACCCGTCATATGTCTGAATTGTGCATGAAACTGTTATCGATAGAAACATTGTTCATCGGTCTCGTCGTATTTTAAGTGAAATATTACTGAATAGGCTACAAGGTAAGGTCATCATCATCATCCTTCACGGATTAAGTATTTGTCTGTTCCGATCTCACATCTGTTCAGCCCAGCGCTTTCTTGGTCTTCCTACCGTTCTTCGTCCTCCAGGATTATACGAGGGCGGATCTGAAAGTAATGCACAATAACTTTTTCTGCCCTGGTATTGCAGCTAGAATGTTGAAATTTCACAGAGATATAGTTTGAAGTTTTCACTACAGATGATATTTTTTTCTCAGGTGCACCTCTTGCGAGAGAAGCTTGAACTATGCAACAAAGATGGCGCGCATGCTACAGTCGTCCACCTCGTTATCGGTATGACAAGTTAATATATTTAGCGTGAAAAAGCTTCTTACCTTTGTCTTTAAATTATTTATTATTTTTTATGGGTTTTAAGCTTTTTTTTATTTCCCTTATTATTTAGTGAATATATTTAAGTAGTCAAAAAGTTAAAAGAGGGACGGATCGGATCGGAAAGTAACGCACAATAATTTTTTTAAAAAAGTTTAATAGTAAAAAAAAGGAAAAAAATCACAAATGAACTTACATCTTTTACCTACTTTTCGACATAGTCACCAACTTTCTCAACACATTTTTCCCATCGTGTTACCAGTATCAATATGCCCTGTTCGTAGAAGTCCGTTTGGTTGGAGTGTAGCCATCTGCGCACTGCTGATGCCTGCTTTGTTTCGGGCGTGTAGTGGTACGCCCACGACT
Source organism: Diploptera punctata (assembly GCA_030220185.1). NCBI lineage: Eukaryota > Metazoa > Arthropoda > Insecta > Blattodea > Blaberidae > Diploptera > Diploptera punctata. Next base: position 6,353,610 of record JASPKZ010010655.1, read on the forward strand.
CATCACCTGTGACGATTCCTTCCAGAAAGTCATGTCTTTGTGCGGTGTACCGCGTTAAGTGGTCCAAGCTTGCCATCATTCGCTGGCCCTTGTGGTCGTCTGTCAGGTTCTTAGGCACCCAGCAAGCACTAACTTTACGGAAGACATTGCTACGGTCCATACAATCATCCCCATACAAGTCACGCATGTCCCTGTGAATTTCATTGGGTTTATGCCCTTTGGCCCACAAAAATCGAACAACACTTCTCTGTTCCTCACAGGTGGACGACTGTAGCATGCGCGCCATCTTTGTTGCATAGTTCAAGCTTCTCTCGTAAGAGGTGCACCTGAGAAAAAAATACCATCTGTAGTGAAAACTTCAAACTATATCTCTGTGAAATTTCAACATTCTAGCTGCAATACCAAGGCAGAAAAAAAATATTGTGCGTTACTTTCCGATCCGCCCTCGTACATCAGTGCTATCTTTGGTATCCTATCCTCTGTCATCCTTTGCAGATGTTCTATCCAACTGTTCCTGTTTGTTCTATTTATTGAAGAAGTGGTTGTACTTTTAGTTCCTCTCTAATATTCTCATTTCTAATATGTTCTCCTCTTGTACAACCTTTCACAGCCCGTAGGAATTTCATTTCCGCTGCCTGAATTTTAAGCCGGACGAAATTATACAAGGTAAGATGGTACCAATAATTAAAAAGTCTTCCATTTCTTACTTATTTATGACAAATTATATATGGGCTTACTCTTTTTCCATGATGTCGATAGATATCCTTTATTTATATTTTCATTACGAGCTGAATTTATGCTCCATGCTAACTCTCCTTGTAAATTTCACTACTTCCTCAGTCGCTAATGCATGATATTTTTCACTGAACTGTTTGAAAAAATTCAAAATAAATAATTTATCTCCGATTTTCAATTGCTTTCCTTTCCAATGTTTTAAGAAATTAAACAAACAGTGGCCATTTTGAAATAATTGATATCGCAACGAATTCTACATTGCGCATGCGTATGAATAAAACAATGTTCATCATCATCAACAACAAGGATTAAGCCCAATTGCCTGTTCCGATCTCATTATAGGTCGAATTGGTCCTTCCATCTCTTCAATGGTCTTCCCAACATTCTTCTCCCTTTTGGTTTATAATTATACATTCTTCTTGGTATGCGCTGTTCATTCATTCGTAATACGTGCTGAAGATAAGCATTTTGATATTTTATTCTTTCACAGAGATTAAATATATTAAAGTTCATGAAGTGTTATGTTTATTTATTCTATTTAAATTTGTAATTGTATATTTTAAGATTTTCCCATGAAACGTATATAGACATGTGCTAGAAAGTATATATTTTTATTATTTTTATTTCCATTATTTTGAGTGTTTGAGAACGAACTATATTTTCTTACACGCTTAAAGGTAAAACCATTATTCAGTCATACATCTGGTTTATGTGCATTACAACTGGAACTTGGCTCGAAATAGCTACCAGTATGTCCAACCCTTCGTCTCCCTTCTGGTTTGTTATCAGCAGTATATGTAATAAAATTTCTAAATATGTACATACTTACGAACTAAAATTTCTCAATATATGGATTTATTTTTTCAAATGGTGCAAATGTTTTCTGACAGGCATAACAGAAAATAATACTTTACCATTTGTTGATAGTGTAGAATTCGGAAATTCGCCAACATATAATCGTAAATTTACATACATCGATTTATTATCTGATGATAACCTGATTATTTAATACACCGAATGAGCACATACTGTAGAGACTATAATCCATTTAAAGATGTATTCTTAAAGTTCATTCACGACTGTTGATATTTTGTGAACAGCTCAATAGAACATGTTAAGCTAAATATTTGAACCCTCTGATCTACTTATAGTGGCCTTGCTGTGAGCAGATCTGCTGTGATCAGGTGTAAGAAATTCTATTGTAGGAGGGGGTTGATTGATGAGGCCAAACCCTTGACTCAGCATTAAAGAAAATAATGTGCATACAACATATTTTCAGCATTCCATAGACATTCAAGAATCCAGCTTTGAAATACAGATGTTAATAAAATGACTGACAATAATATGTTTTATACAATAAAATATTAAATATATTTCTAAAATAAAACTTTCAGTTATGTAAAGATATATGATATTTTCTTAAATATATAAAAATACGAACTACGCCCTGACATATGGAAAAACAAGTACGTCTTAAATCATTCCAAATACTCTAATTCGTAAACATATAAAGCATTTTTAACTTCAACTAATGTAAAAACAAATATGTATTTACATTGAAATTCTTGTTCTGGTTATCAGCATTTTTAACAATGTTTTCCAGTTTCCGTTCGTTTACATATTCCTGCCCATTTTAATCTAGCTATTTTAATTGAGGTAACTATGTCAAACGGTTAGTAAAGTTCATGAAATGTTTTGTTGTATCCTATTCTTCGGGTGCAATTTTCATTAAATGATCCATAAATTATCCTCACCAATTATCTTACAAAATTGGTCAATTATTTTCATCATATTAGTTAATACCCATGTTTCAATTCTATACATCAAGACTGGTTATTGAATCATTTCACTCATAGATTCATTGCTCAAGGTATATAAGCTATTGAATAACTTGATCGATTGCAATATTTAATTTTTTTTTTGCTCATTTAACCTTTAAATTAGCTATGTATCATATAGAATACGAGGAGTTAGACAAGGTTGTCCACTGCCAACCATTGTTTTTAACATTTATTTAGACGACATGATAAGATCATGGAAGCAAATGACGACTGGGGGAATTAACTTAGGAAATATAGTAATAAAAACAGTAGCCTTTGCAGATGACCAGATTTTAATATCAAAAACAGGGGAAGAACTACAAAGAATGCTATGTAAACTAAATGAAATATCAAAAAAATACAACATGGAAATATCCTCACAAAAATATAAAAATGGCCTTCAAGGGCGCTCATCCAGTTCGGACAAAGATAATATTAGAAAATAAACCAGTAGAACAAGTAGTAACATATAACTTCCCAGGTTGCGAAATATCATACACAGCGGAAACAGATATAAATAACAAAATAAATAAGTTTAATTACGTAACAGGTACACTAAAAATAACTTTGAAAAATAAAGCCAGGAAAGACTCTGTAATGAAATTATACAAGACAATGACAGTGCCTATTATTACTTATGGATCCGAAACAGACAGTGACAACACAACAATCTACCAGAATACAAGCTGCTGAAATGAGATTCCTCAGACCAATAGCAGGATATCAAAAAACAGACAAAAAACATAACACAGAAATAAGACAACAACTAAAAGTAGAGGAATTAAACACAACAATAGAGAAATACAGGACAAACTGGAAAGAACATTTGGCAAGGATGACTGAGAATAGAATACCAAAAACAGCATACAGCTATTCACCACGAGGAAGAAGGAGTTTGGGAAAACCAAAAAAAAGATGGAAAGAGCAGCAATTTGGAGCCGGAACAGGCTAGTATAAGCCTAAACCGTGAAGAAGAAGATCATATAGAATACATTAATTGGTTTCATTTGTTTAATATTCTTAATGAAACTGAAGAAAAATAACTTATTCTCTTCTTATTATTATTCTTCTTCTTCTTACAAGGATTAAACTTATTGGTTCGTTCAGGTTCAAGTATCATAGCTGCTGTGTCCTTCTCTTTATTGGGCATCCCCGATCTCTTTTCCTTCCTCTCGGTTGATAGCTCAGTGCTCAGTCTTTTTTCTAGGCAATCTGTTGGTATCCATTCTGCAGACATGTTCATACCATTTTTTCCTATTACTCTTCTATTTTATCTGTCAAACTGAATATTTGTAGTCCTTTACGAAAATGAACTAAAAGAAATTATTTAAATGTATACAGAATTACACAATATACCTAATAACTGTTATCTATGATTTCGTTTTCACTGCGGTCCGCCACATATAAATAACTGACACGAGAGATTAGTGTTTTCTAATTTAAGGGTAAAATTGTTTAGTAAATTTATGGCTCTAGTATCCATGTAACCGTTCGAGAGAGCATCCTTAATGGATTTTATCAATAGAAAACGTTACAATTGCTTTCAACATTGTGGGCTCAAAAGCATTGAACGCAGGCTGGCGAATTACGGAAGACAAATGTTTCCCTAACGCCGACGGCTGAAATTCAATATTCCAGCTTAATTAAACCAAATATTTAAGTTGGTATACGCCTATTTGTCTAGGGAAATGTTGATAGAATGAGAACTTGCGTTATTCATACGGATATAGTAGTTACCTCAGAACGGATGTTGTCTATAGAAGTGCTGGTGTATTGGGTTCGGTTATTAGAGCGTAAATAACAATGCTCTCTTGTTGAATCGATCATACCGCTTATTTTCCTGACCACTGCTTCAGAAAGATTTTTGTTGCAGTGGCGTTTTGATTAAAATAATTATGATTTTTTTTTTCTAAATACCGTGCCGCCTTGATATGGTTGTTAGAATCCATAATTTTCATTTTGGCAGCCCGAATTCAATCTCCGACATGTAGAGAATTTCGAATCTCGTTCTTGGGTCTGAGTATCCTACCCTGTGTTTTGCTGTTCTGTATTATCTTCGGCGGTAGCACTTTCTTCATGCAACTTTTCACCTAGGTCAGGCCCAGGCGTCTAGATACTCAGTTTAAGCGCGCCTCTCTGTGTGTACAGTTCTCGATCCCTTAGTTACATACATAAACGGCATGAAGTCTGATCAGTGGGCTACAGTGCATTTTACGTCACCAGTGAATTTCTACTAAAGGATACGCTTTTTTAAAGACAAAACACTAAACTAGTTTGTACTTTTTCTTATCTGTAGTCAGTGCGGCAATGTTTGTGTGAGTGCACCGGCACTCTGAGAGTATGTAATGCTAGTGTAAAGTGAGGTACAACGATAGTCGGAAAACGTGCATAAATAAGAGTCTGCTTTGAACATGAGTTAAGAGGTGAAAGAACGCCCATGTTGTGTGTTTATGCTGGTTCAGAAGCTCAGCGACGGACTGATTACAAATTATTTATTTTAGAAGTGGTCAGCGTTTCTGACGTACTTCATCTATAAAGTCATGAAACGCATGGAGTTAACGGTATACATTATAAAATAAAATAAGTTAAAATATACCTTCTTAGGTAAAATCCGTCGTCCTCAACTTATGAAATATGTATTCTTTATGCCTGTAGGCCTTTCATAACATCCGTTCCATCTTCAGCAGGTCCCTCTTCGCTACAACATCCAGTATGATGGTTGATGCTGCTGGTCCTAATGTGGTGTTGTCGTGACTAAAGCTTCTTCCTGACGATATCGTATAGTGGGTTGTTTAGTCTGGGAGTGCACTCCCTAGCGAAGAGGGACCTACTGAAGATGGAACGGATGTTCTGAAAGCCCTACAGGCATAAAGAATACACATTTTAAAAGTTGAGGACGACGTATTTTACCTAAGAAGGTATATTTTAACTTATTTTATTTTATGACTCTCCACCTCAACGGTTTTAACAATGAATTTTACTAGTATTGAGTATACAGTATCACACACAAGATGACTCTAAGCTAGTGGAAATTATTTTAATGATTCCAAATCATATAATTTATATAAAAATAAAATATCTATGTAAATTAAGCTATTAAAACGAAAATAAACTCTTTGTCTAGATTAGAATAACAGATATATTTTCAAGCAGATCAAAGAAATGCCATAACTTCAAATTATTTTAAAGTATATAAAATTCGGTATAGAATTTTTATAAGCTGAAAAAAAAAACGAAGAGTAGAGTTAAAGATATTATGTAATTATGTGTTTGTAACATTATATACTCTACTGTCAACTTTAAGCAATTTGTGAAATAATTGTATGAAATATCTCGGAAACGCTGATTACGTCTTATATAAATAATAAGTCCGCAGTGGCGTAGCCAGCAAGTGGGCCAGTTGGGCCCAGGCCCAAGCAAAAAATTATGCATATGTTTGGCTTTCCAGGACTTACTCCAAGTTTAACAAATTATACTGCAGAAATAACTTTTATTGGATTACGACGAATAAAACCTTACACCGTGACTACCATTTCATACACAAGGCCTTGTAATCTAGCAATCATGTCCATCGAGAGGAATAAATGTTCGGATTTTTTAAGGACGCATCAAGAGTGATGGGTAGACTCGTTGCTAGAAAGTCTAGACAGATCCAGTTCATCTTATGGAACGTTTGTATGTGTATGACTTGCAATTATCAATAACATTGAATTTTATTTTTAAAAAAAGTCTTCCGAGTGACGGTTGCGGGGTTGTGGAGAAGAGTCAGGTACTTTCATCATCGTCATCATCGTCCATGCAATTATTAGGCCATGTGGCCTGTTACGGTGCCAAAGAGGAATTTTTCCATCCAGCGCTTTCTTGGACGTCCCAGCGATCTTATGTCTTGAGGACAGTAACGAAGCATAGCTTTTGGAATTCTGTGAGATGGCATTCGTTGAAGATGGGCTTTCCAGTTGCTCTGGTAGTTTTATATATTATGTAGATTGGGTTGTACACCCAACTCTTCCATAATTTCCTCATTTATTTTATGGTCCACCTTTGTATAGCCTGCTGTACGGCGAATAATAGCGACTCATTTGCTGTTATTCGGCATTCATCTCTTCATATTGCCCATGGTTCACTACCGTATCTTAATACTGGTCTTGCGAGAACCTTATAAAGCCGTAATATTGTGTTCCTTTGCACTAAAGATGGTTTCAAAACATTATTAACTATCCCAGGTACCTTCAAAATTCCGTAATATATGTGCTCAGTCAAAATAGTTTGGTACACCACTGTCAGCCCGTCGCTGAGCTTCTGTTTCTTATTACAACTATTTATCTTGACTAGTGTTAGCCAAGTGGTCGAAATTCGTCCATAGTCATAATTGAATCGGAAATTTGTATACCTCACAAAATGTGTATATTTATGTTGGAGTGTAACTGATGATGAGAGTGATAGTATTCTAAATTAACACCCAGCATCGTGAGGAATTTGGATGGCTACAAGAAGTAGTGGCTCCAGATTGAGAAAACCAGTTATAACGACTGGTGGACCCGACATACTCACCACGTCACCCTACACTGGGAGGATGATCGTCTACCTCTGTGATATGTAGATGTATTACTTCTCTTTAGCAGATGTTTGGCGCTGGATTTTAGTGCTGGATATTTTTTTTGGACATGGCCTTTGTAAATCATATACTTACCTGAAAGAAATTTAACTCTTGCGCCATGGAGATTTTCCAAAAACACTGTCTTGCAGTTAAAAATGGCAGAATTGTTTCCAACTTTTTATTGATAACACTAAAGCTCGTCAATAACTATTAAACAAAAAAAAAGGTTGACAAACAGAGGAAAAAGGTACATAACTGTTTTGTCTTTGCATATATATATATATATATATATATATATATATATATATATATATATATAAATAATTCTTCTGGAAGTGTGTTTGTCACTGAACTTCTCCTAAACGACTAGACCTATTTTCATGAAATTGTTTATGTGTGCCTGATTGGGTCCCTCGATGGTTTAGATTCATAATTGGGCCCTTTTAAACCATTAGGTGCAGCAGTTCTCCTGAAGTGAAAATTGAAAAATAGCTCTAGCGGTCACATTTTCCGATGTTTCAGAACGAAGCTCAGAATATCGTATTAAATTATAGCGAGGTAGGTATTGTCCAAAAATGAACGAAATCCGACAATTAGAAGTGGAGGTTAACATGAAATCTGAAATTAAAAACTGCCTAAACGACTGGATCGATTTTGATGAATTTTTTGTATGTGTTTGAGTGGGTCCCTGAATGGTTTTAGATTCACAATCGGACCAGGTAGATGGCGCTGCAATCGGGTTATAGAATGTTTGTCAAATGTGTAATCGTCTGCATTACCGACATTCCGCGCGGCTACAATGTGACGTCATAATACAAGCTTCTTGAGACGTAACAGATAACAGTGAGAAGTTTTCTTGCGAATTTATTAAATACTGAATTTTTCGGTAAAAAAAGTAAATTATATTTTTATCGTCCGGCCATGACCCAAGAATTTAACGTTCGGGCAGGACAACGTCTACCAGGTCCGCTACTTTATAACATGTACAGTATATAGATTATTACTGATATAATTTTTTTTAGATTAACACACAACGTGAACCTACTTTCGTCTCTTAACCCATGAATCGGGTGTTCAAAGTAGCAACTCATTTGTTTATATTTTCCGAATATCGGTGTCCCTCACTGCACTGTGTGATTCAAGCATCCTGCCTACATGCGACCCGCACAATTAATTATTGGCTTGAAATGATGTAATTCCTGGGTGAGGTATTACGAGAGTTTTCCTTATTTATAAGACAAATGTTGGAAAACTTTAAGGTCCAAATTGTCCTCAAACATCATCTGGGTATAACAGTCATCATTATCTTGTTCGTCTTGTTTAGAATAAATGAGTAGATTGTATGTTTTGTCTTAAATGTTCATGTTGTCTCGGAGATGGCTTTGGTATTGAAATGATCACTCATCCAAGATGACCTTCCATATCATTGTGTGTTCGAAAAAGTTCAGAATTAAAAATCTTATCCTGATAGATCGTGTTCCCTAAGGTCTGGGTAGCATTGGATATGTAAAATTGCCTGTAATGGGAGAGGTTATAACAAGGTGACAAGAGAAATGGAAGTGTGTGTTTTTTTCATTTAATTTTATCCTATCCTCCCTATATACAATAATTAAATGCAGTTCAGATATAAAACAAATCTTTAGTAATCCGGTAGTAAAAACAGGAGATGTTTACGAAATATGCTATAGTACAATAGAGACAAATTTATTTCTATATACTCGTACCAAAGAGAAATGAACAGACAGGTGAATGGAGAAGACTTTATAGCAGAGATTATAGGAAGCCAGATATAACAAGAAGAGTTAAATCTTGTAGATTGCGATGGGTAGGACATGTGGCACGAATTGCGAATGAAAGAGGAGCATGGAAGCTTCTTGTAGGAAAACCAGAGGGAAAACACCCAATTGGCAGACAGTTGAGATGGGAGAATAGCATTAAACATGATTTGTGAGAAATAGATTATACAGGGGATGACTGAAAAACATCAGCTCAGGAAATGGATGTATGGAGAGCTTATGTTCGCGCGGCCATGAACCTACGGATTTGATAGAGCCAGTGAGTTAGTTATATCTATATACCCCTTACTTCCCTGTGTGGGGATTTTCTTTATTTGAACAAGTTGTTGCAACCTGCGTTTTATCATAGGCCTAAGTAATGCCACGAGTTATTTCCAAATTATCGATAAATTCGTGACTCACGAAGTGAGGAGTGAATAATTTATCTAGAGAATTTGGAAATCAAGAGTGGCATTTGTTAGGACTATTTAACGAATAAAATTAAGCTGTTTACTTACAAATCATTGTTTAAATATAGTTATTTTAAAATATTTATATATTTAATGTAAACGGCGATGTTTGAAAACAAATCAGAAATGTGAGGTTATGTTCATTCACTGCTGCTTGATCATATTATTTATTGTCAAATAAGATCGCAATATTGTAAGAGTGCACCCAAGTGGAGAAATAATGAAACACATCAAACTATATATCATAATCAACATTACGGGTTATTCATTAATTGTTTAGTAAACTCAGTAAGATCAAGGAATCTTTTCATTATTTGCTATATTCAATGTATTTGTTGGAGAAAAATAATGCTTTGACTTGTTCAGAACATTAAAAAGGAGGAGCTTTCTTTATCACAAAAGCAGGAGCTGATAAAGAGAAATCGATAAAGAGCGAGGTGGAAGACGAATGTCATTGGTTGTAAAACAATATTAATTGAAACGTGATTGGTCATTGACTAGCGTTTTTGGCATAAGTTAAATAGTCATAAGTAATGTCACGAGTTATTTCCAAATTATCGATAAATTCGCGACTCACGAAGTGAGGAGTGAATAATTTATCTAGAGAATTTGGAAATCAAGAGTGGCATTTGTTAGGACTATTTAACGAATAAAATTAAGCTGTTTACTCACAAATCATTATTTAAATATAGTTATTTTAAAATATTTATATATTTAATGTAAACAAATGAGAAACGTTATGTTTCACTTGTTTATCACAGCAACCAGATCATATTATTTATTGCCAAAGGATCGCAATATTGTAAGAATTCACCCTAGTGGAAGAAAAATGAAACACGTCAAACTGCATATTAATTAATTTCTGATGTCCTATGATGTAAATATGTCAATTATATCTTCTGGGACGTTATTGCCTGGGAAGAAATACGTTTAAGAAAGTGCAAACAAATGGTTTCTTTTTCTTGTGGTATAATCAATTGCTATAGATGTTTTATATTATCTCCCGCAACCACGATAAGGTTACATTCGTGCACTATATATACAATCTGGTAGCCACATGTAGTCACTGCAAAATAATGTTATGACCTACTCAGAATGTTAAAAGGAGGAGCTTTATTTTACAGTGATAAAATTAAACTGAAAAAATCGAGGTGAAAAACGATTGTGATTGGTTGTAAATAAAAAATCATTGAAATGTGATTGGTCACTGACTCCCATTTGGGGCATGAGTTAAGTAGTCCGTTAAAAAATAAGAAAAATTAAGATGTTCCTTCCTAGTGGGATTTTTAACCAAACTAATTTAGTTACTTTAAATTATCATCATCATCATCAACAACAAGGATTAAGCCCAATGGCCTGTTCCGATCTCATTATAGGTCGAATTGGTCCTTCCATCTCTTCAATGGTCTTCCCAACATTCTTCTCCCTTTTGGTTTATAATTATACATTCTTTAAATTTAAATCTTAATTTAGTTACGCTTATTTACTCATATATGTCGGCGAGTAATATTGTCTCAGTAAACACTTGTGAATAACTAAGGTATTACTTAGATGGGTAACGGTCGATAAATGTTTCACATAGGCCTCTTTAATCAGGCTTGTGGTTATTTAACGAGCCTGAAAATCTTCAGGCTTGAAGTCCCTTCCGCAAGACTTGTCCCTTGGGCTTTTCCATCCTAAAAATCCATCGGGTTTAAACCCGCGACGTTTGGGATTAGAGGCAACGAGCTTAAGCACTAGACCACCGCGGCCGACTGATAAATGTATTTAAAACTCACTAAATTTGTTGGAATTTCAAGATATTTTTGACTTCCTTATAACTGTGTAGAGTTGTTACAAAAATAAGTGTTAGTTAATTTAAACAATGTGAGGATGTAGAGCTGGTCTGAGAGCAGAACATGTTTACACTAAATCAGTCATACTGTCTAAATATAAATTGGGATAGAGATGCAGATGCCTTTTCAATACAGATTTTTCACTCATATTAGCTCGGCTAAAATATTGTTAGACCTGCAGTAAATGAAAGGCTTAGGGCAATAACATGATAAGCCACACATTGTTCTTTCTGAGATATAAGGATTTTAATGTTTTAAAAAATTATAAATACTAATTGGGCAGTATTGTTAATACATTGTGTGTCTATATGTTTTACTTCGTCACTGGCGTACTTACAAATTATTTTATTTACATTTATTTGTCTTCGTTGTAATAAATGGCATTTCTTAACAAAATGTGGCTTATCATGTTGCTGCCCTAAGCCCTTCCCTGGGGGTCCGTTTATCGGGCCCCAGCTGTGCTCACAACAGCAACAGGGCGCGTCCCCGGGCGGCGGATAGGGGAACGGTCGGTGGTTTGCTTGCATTCCTCCCGGCTAGGTCCGGACCGGACCCGCGGGCCATTTGTGGGGTCGTCAGGACTCGAGCGACCTGACGTACTATTTAGCTCGTGCTGCGCCCACTCCAGCAGCAAAACGCGTCCCCTCGGTGGCGTAGTGGGGAAAAGGTCGGTGGATCTGCTAGTCAGTCCTCCCTTCCAAGTCCGATGGACTCGCGGACCATGAGTGGGGTCAGCAGGAGAATTTTTTATTGGTTATAGGAGCCTGCTGTCAAGCCTGAACGACCCCGGCCCACAGCGGGGGCCTGTGCCACCGTTGGTGGGGTGGTGGGAGACTAGGGGTTCGTGGCCCTATCTCCTGGTTCATTGAACCTGAGACCATCTGTGGGGGCACCATGGGAGATGAGCACCCTGGATGCCTACATTGCTCAGTGGGCTGCCTCACAGCAGCTACACGACTAGGCCTAGTCTTGCGAACGGGCTGGATGGGACAATACCGGGCGTAATGCTGGGAATTACCACCAGGTCAATAAGCTCGGGAAAGGAGGAAGCGCGGTCTTTTGTCGTCGGGGACTTAGCGCCGACTCTGGAACCGAGTGACCCAAGGACAATCTGTGAGGTTCGTCAGGAGTTGAGCGACCTGACGTACTAAAAGCTCAGGCTGGACCCAAGTCAGCAAACCAAAACCACGTCCCCAGCTGGGTGCATGGGGGAAAGAAGATCGGTGGATCTGCTAGACAGTCCTCCCGGTTAAGTCCAAGGGACTCGTGAACCATTAGTGGGGTCGGCAAGACTTGAGCGCCTTGTCGTACTAATTGCTCATCTGTTGGAGCTTGCGAGCTCCGTGCTGGACCACAACAGCTGCAGAAGGCGTCCCTGGGGGCACACCAGGGCTCGGCTCGGACCAGTCCAGCGGGGAGCTACTGTACTGGTTCCTGGCTTGGCCTACGGGCCCGTCGACAAACTGTGGGGGTCGCAAGGAGATGAGCCACCTGGATGTACTAAAAGTCTCACACTGTTGGGCTTGTAGCCCTAGCCGTTCTCACAACGGCTGCAGGACACGTCCCTGGAGGCAGAACAGGGGAATGGTCGGTGGATCTGGGACAGCAGTCCTCCCGGCTAGGCTCATGGAGCCCGTGGACCAACTGTGGGGTCATCAGGATTGAGTGACCTGATGTACTATGTAGCTCATCAATTGCCCAGAAGTGCAAAACTCCAACACTCTCTCCCTGGAGTGTTGGTTTTATAGGACCGAGACCTTGAACGTGGACGCGAGATTTAGATTAGGGAGGACTAGAACTAGGACTTGGGAGTATGGTCATGACGACCGAGGTATCCCAAGGGGTGGTGGCAGGGCCTAGATGTGTGTGCCCTAAGCCCTTCATATATTCAATTAAATGAATCCAAAATAGTCCCCCAGCAGAACATACAGTCGTTAATCAGAATTACAAATCATTTAACATTTTTATTTTTATGACTGGAATGAATAATCTTTACATATACAAATGAGTGTCTAGGAGTCTATCCTTTATGGACTAAAAAATATACTTAACCGATTTGAATTTTTTTTTCAACATTTAGAGAATTTTTAAGGGACATGGTACATAACATATTACCGTATATAGCCTACTACAGGACCGGAGCTAAAAAAAGAAAAATTTATCAATGTGCACTAAAAAAAGTAGCTTTTTGGACTCTTAAATGGCTTGCGCTGCCTAAACAGTAACAAATACACCAAATTAATATACACAGAATTGAATATATTTAAAAATCTACAAAAAGAAACCACAACAGCATTGTCAATATTTTACTGATAACTCACAATAACCATGTTTGTCTTTCAGCTCATTAACGTCAAGAAGATCGGGATTAGTAGATTCCGGGGCAACGCCAGGTAATGAACTCGGGGTATCTAAAAATAATTACGATGTAAATTTATATTATTTTTCTTTTTACTTATTCAACTAAACAAAAAACACATTTCATTTATTTAGGCGCAGCAGCGCACGCCGGGTATTAGCTAGTTAATAATAGGCGTAAATGAGGGAAATTTTGAAGAAGTGGCAGAAAATACCTAGGAACGATCCAGGAAGAAATTAAACATAGAAGACTGAATTTCGGATACGCATGCTCTTCATACATTGCAGGGGCTCTTGCCATCCAAAATTCATTAAAAATGTTAAATTAAAAAGGATACGAAACATGGTATTTTAGTTTAAAAGAGAAGGAAAGATTAAAAACATTTGAGAATAAATTCCTTATGAAAAATTTTGGATCAAAAAGGGACGAATAGACAGTGGATGGAGGAAACTATATAACAGTAAGCACTATGATCTTGTAAGAAGCCAGATAAAATGCAATAAACAGGATACGTGAGATGTAGAGGAAATTAATACTGAAACTATTTCATAGGAGACCCAGACGAAAGCGACCAGAGATAGGCCAAGAAAGAGGTGAAAGAATAACATTGATCATGATTTTTTTAAGGATGTGAATTAGACTATTTAACTCATGCCCCAAATGGGAGTCAATGACCAATCACGTTTCAATGAATTTTGTTTCACCTTGCTATTTATCGAATTCTGTTTAACAAATTAAAGAAATCTTCTCCTTTTTAATATTCTGAACAGATCAGGGCATTATTTTGCAGTGACTGACTATCCAACAAATATGTTGAATATAGCAAATAATGAACAGATTACTTCGAACTACACATATTTGATAATTGTGTGTTATTGTGTTTTTAAATAATGATTATTTTACTGAGTTGTTTTTTAAAATAATAAACTAATAACTTACAATGTACAGTTGATATGTTTAATTTTTTCTTCACTAGGGTGCATTCTTATAATATTGCGATCGTGTTGGCAATATATAATATGTTCATGTTGCAGTGGATTAACAAATGAAACATAACCAAACATTTTTTCATTTGTTTTCAAACATCGCCGTTTACATTAAATATATAAATATTTCAAAAGAACTGTATTTAAATAATGATTTGTGAGTAAACAGCTTAATTTTATTCGTTAAATTGTCCTAACAAATGCCACTCTTGATTTCCAAATCCTCTGATAAATTGGAAATCACTCGTGGCATTACTTATAATAATGTTTGGAAAATATTATCTCAAGATAGGTACGTATGGAGCTCTTATGCCCGTGCGGCCATAAACTTCTGGGTACGACAATGACACTATAGTTATATTAAATGATCTATGCCAGATTAGTGCAATAGTTCAAACTGAATTTATAGAATTTGTTTTATTAGCACTTATTCTTAATAATTCTGGACTTAATTATCTACATTATATTCTATATCAAACAAAATAATGATTGAAGTTCTACTCACTAAAGAATAATGGATAAAAGAAAAATAATGGTAGAATGATAATGAAGAGGAAAATAAATTTGCAGGTCATTGCTAAAGAAGAAATTACCTGTTGAAGTATGCGCTTGAAGGAATAGAGTACTAAACACCGAAGAACAAGTAGATAATGTGACTCAACATAAAAAATAAATGGATCGTTACAAAGCCGAAAAGAAGTATCTGAAGAAAGACCTGCTCATTGGCAGATAACTATGAATCAGTCGTCTTTTTATTTACCACATTCATATCGTTAACCGTGAAGAAAACGAAATTTGGACACTTTTTTGTCGTAATATCATTATTCACAGAAGTGCTTAATTTCGTAATTCAAAATTCAACAAACGAAATTTTATCGCAAAACTTTTATATTCAGTTCATCTAGCATACGGACCATGTAATTCGTATTTGTGCAAATTATGAAGCACTATATATATATATATATATATATATATATATATATTTTTTTTTATTATTGATTTCGTACATCTCAATGATGGATAAATCATATTTGAAGAGAAAAATTATACGCTCAGACCGGGACTTGAACCCGGGACCCTTGGTTCTCTAGACCAAGTGCTCTACCAACTGAGCTACCTGAGCAAGTACCGATCTAAACGCAAATCTTTCTCTATATACATTGTAATTCCCATCCACCAAATGCTGTGAAGCCATGCTTCTATCTTGCAAATGGCGGCTCCTTTATTAAGAAGACATATTTGGGAATTATACATTACAGCCAGTACGGCTTTTTCCAAGTTTTTATTATTGATTTCGTACATCTCAATGATGGATAAATCATATTTGAAGAGAAAAATTATATGCTCAGACCGGGACTTGAACCCGGGACCCTTGGTTCTCTAGACCAAGTGCTCTACCAACTGAGCTACCTGAGCAAGTACCGATCTAAACGCAAATCTTTCTCTATATACATTGTAATTCCCATCCACCAAATGCTGTGAAGCCATGCTTCTATCTTGCAAATGGCGGCTCCTTTATTAAGAAGACATATTTGGGAATTATACATTACAGCCAGTACGGCTTTTTTTCCAAGTTTTTATTATTGATTTCGTACATCTCAATGATGGATAAATCATATTTGAAGAGAAAAATTATACGCTCAGACCGGGACTTGAACCCGGGACCCTTGGTTCTCTAGACCAAGTGCTCTACCAACTGAGCTACCTGAGCAAGTACCGATCTAAACGCAAATCTTTCTCTATATACATTGTAATTCCCATCCACCAAATGCTGTGAAGCCATGCTTCTATCTTGCAAATGGCGGCTCCTTTATTAAGAAGACATATTTGGGAATTATACATTACAGCCAGTACGGCTTTTTCCAAGTTTTTATTATTGATTTCGTACATCTCAATGATGGATAAATCATATTTGAAGAGAAAAATTATACGCTCAGACCGGGACTTGAACCCGGGACCCTTGGTTCTCTAGACCAAGTGCTCTACCAACTGAGCTACCTGAGCAAGTACCGATCTAAACGCAAATCTTTCTCTATATACATTGTAATTCCCATTATAATTATATACATTGTAATTCCCATTATAATTATATAGAGAAAGATTTGCGTTTAGATCGGTACTTGCTCAGGTAGCTCAGTTGGTAGAGCACTTGGTCTAGAGAACCAAGGGTCCCGGGTTCAAGTCCCGGTCTGAGCGTATAATTTTTCTCTTCAAATATGATTTATCCATCATTGAGATGTACGAAATCAATAATAAAAACTTGGAAAAAGCCGTACTGGCTGTAATGTATAATTCCCAAATATGTCTTCTTAATAAAGGAGCCGCCATTTGCAAGATAGAAGCATGGCTTCACAGCATTTGGTGGATGGGAATTACAATGTATATAGAGAAAGATTTGCGTTTAGATCGGTACTTGCTCAGGTAGCTCAGTTGGTAGAGCACTTGGTCTAGAGAACCAAGGGTCCCGGGTTCAAGTCCCGGTCTGAGCGTATAATTTTTCTCTTCAAATATGATTTATCCATCATTGAGATGTACGAAATCAATAATAAAAACTTGGAAAAAGCCGTACTGGCTGTAATGTATAATTCCCAAATATGTCTTCTTAATAAAGGAGCCGCCATTTGCAAGATAGAAGCATGGCTTCACAGCATTTGGTGGATGGGAATTACAATGTATATAGAGAAAGATTTGCGTTTAGATCGGTATTTGCTCAGGTAGCTCAGTTGGTAGAGCACTTGGTCTAGAGAACCAAGGGTCCCGGGTTCAAGTCCCGGTCTGAGCGTATAATTTTTCTCTTCAAATATGATTTATCCATCATTGAGATGTACGAAATCAATAATAAAAACTTGGAAAATGCCGTACTGGCTGTAATGTATAATTCCCAAATATGTCTTCTTAATAAGGAGCCGCCATTTGCAAGATAGAAGCATGGCTTCACAGCATTTGGTGGATGGGAATTACAATGTATATAGAGAAAGATTTGCGTTTAGATCGGTACTTGCTCAGGTAGCTCAGTTGGTAGAGCACTTGGTCTAGAGAACCAAGGGTCCCGGGTTCAAGTCCCGGTCTGAGCGTATAATTTTTCTCTTCAAATATGATTTATCCATCATTGAGATGTACGAAATCAATAATAAAAACTTGGAAAAAGCCGTACTGGCTGTAATGTATAATTCCCAAATATGTCTTCTTAATAAAGGAGCCGCCATTTGCAAGATAGAAGCATGGCTTCACAGCATTTGGTGGATGGGAATTACAATGTATATAGAGAAAGATTTGCGTTTAGATCGGTACTTGCTCAGGTAGCTCAGTTGGTAGAGCACTTGGTCTAGAGAACCAAGGGTCCCGGGTTCAAGTCCCGGTCTGAGCGTATAATTTTTCTCTTCAAATATGATTTATCCATCATTGAGATGTACGAAATCAATAATAAAAACTTGGAAAAAGCCGTACTGGCTGTAATGTATAATTCCCAAATATGTCTTCTTAATAAAGGAGCCGCCATTTGCAAGATAGAAGCATGGCTTCACAGCATTTGGTGGATGGGAATTACAATGTATATAGAGAAAGATTTGCGTTTAGATCGGTACTTGCTCAGGTAGCTCAGTTGGTAGAGCACTTGGTCTAGAGAACCAAGGGTCCCGGGTTCAAGTCCCGGTCTGAGCGTATAATTTTTCTCTTCAAATATAACACTATATATATGTTTCAATAAAGGGAATCAAGAGGACGAAGATCACTGGGCCGTCCTATGAAACGCTGGAGGGAAAATTTTCTATAGGATCGTAACAGGCCTTGGCCTAATACTTGGAAGGAAGAAGAAGAAGAAGAATATTACGTCGAAAAATAAAGACGTACACTGAGTGAATTCAAATTCCTAGGAACAATAATTATAAACAGAAATGAGGTGCAGAAAAAAAATTAAAAGTTAGGCTCCCCTCTGGAAATGCATGCTATTACGCATTACAGTGACACTTCTCATTCCAATTTATTTCATGAAATGTTAAACTCCAAAATATATATAACTATTATTCTTCTAGTTATATTATCCAGATGTAAAACATGGCCTATTATTTTAAGGGAAGAGAAAATTCTACGAGTGTTTGAGAAAAATGTTCTTAGGAAATTTTTTGGACAAAAAAAAGTTAGATGAACAGTTAATTGCATGGAGAAAACTATATAATCTTTATAGGATATCTGATACAATAAGAACGGTTAATCTCGCAGATTGTGTAATGGGGCGGGGATATGGCACGAAAGGAAAATGAAAGAGATACATGGAAAATGCTTATAGGAAACCAGAGGGAAAGCGCCCATTATAGGTGGGCCAAGAATGAGTTGGGAAAATAACATGAACCATGATTTCAGTGAGGTACATTATACAGAGGATGATTCGGAAATATTAGCTCAGGATAGGGATGTACGGAGAGCTTGTATCCGTGCATCTATGAACTTCCAGGTTCGATAGTGCCTGTGAGTTACTAATTTTATAACCAGATCAAGTTACTTTTAATAAAATTAGCTCAACACTATTATTATTATTGTTATTATTATTGTTATTATTATTGTTGTTATTATTATTATTATTATTATTATTATTATTATTATTATCATCATCATATAATAAAGGGATTTACTATTACAAAAGGTTTAAGGCAAGGTTGCAGTTTATCTCCAACTCTATTTAAAATTTATCTCGAAAGAGTACTAAGAGACTGGAGGAAAAAATGTCAAAAAATGGGCATACCTTTCCAAAATACACATGTATATTCATTAAATTTTGCAGATGACCAGGTATTAATAGCCCAAGACCACGATGACATAGAATATATGGCTAAAAAACTAAAAGAAGAATATGAAAAATGGGGACTTTATATAAATATTGAGAAAACTAAATACCTGTGTATAGGAGAAGAAATGGAAAATATAAATTTCAACAATGGAGAGGAACTAAAACCTAGTATTGAATGCACTTATTTAGGAACAAAATTAGACCATTCAGGCGCGATAACACAGTGGAAATTAAAAATAGAATCGCACAAACAAACAAGCAATAAATGCTTTAAACTCTGTTTGGTGGAGCAAAAATATTACAAAAAATAGAAAATTACAAATATATCAAACCATAATTCAGAGCATTTTAACATATGGTGCTGAAGTCTGGCAAATTCCTACCAGGGAAATGAAAAGAATTTTAAGTACAGAAATGGTCGTTTTAAGAAGATCAGCTGGAAAATCTAGAATGGATAGAATACGAAATAAAGAAATAGGGAAATTATGGGTGTACAAGAGGAGCCAGACATCATAATAGATATCATAGAAAAGAAAATATTACAGTGGTATGGCCATGTCAAAAGAATGCCAGAGCAAAGATTGCCTAAAATTGTTATGTAATGGATCCCAATGGAAAGGAGGAAGAGAGGAAGACCGAAGAAAACTTGGATAGAAGGGGTACAAGCAGGTATGAATATCAGAGGATTGGAGGAAGATCAATGGATGGACAGAGAGGAATGGCATTTGGTTTCCGGAAGACGGCGGCAGCTGCCATGATACCGGATTATTATTATTATTATTATTATTATTATTATTATTATTATTATTATTATTATTATTATTATTATTATTATTATTATTGTACTACCTTGGTTTCCTAGATGTCAAGTATGAGGCGGTGAGCTGACCACGGACCACTCATAAATGACATCTATATGAAAACAAGTGTAACTAAATTAGTATGGTTCAAATTCTTCCCTGTAGGGGGAGAGCGCCTAAATCTCTGTAAAGGGAAAAACATGGGCTTATAATTTTTTTTAATATTATTATTTATATTAGTAGAAAACAACCAAATTTTATTTTTACAGGTTGCATTTTATTTATTATACAAGCGAATATTCGGCGTGCGCTGCTACGTTTAAATAAATTAAATGTGTTTTTATTTTTAGTTGCATAAGTTAAAAGAAATTTACGGATTAATTTAATTTTATGGTATACATTGGGACGAACCAAACATGGCGCTGGCTGTTGTTAGTCAATTTTTAATTTCGGATTTCAGGTAAACCCCCACTTCTAATGGTAGGATTTCGCCTATTTTTGGACAACAACTACCCCGGTTTATTTGAATACAATATACTGATTTTCGTTGTAAAACATCGAAAATTGCGACCGCCAGAGCAATTTTAAAATTTTCGTTTCAGGTGTATTCCTACGCATAGGCCTAATGGTTTTAGAGAATATAGGCCTAGCTGAAAACCTGTGTGTACAAATCTTAATAACGATCTGTTGTGCGGTACCACGTCATAACAATGAGCTACGTGATCTTTATAGGAAGCCAGATATAATAAGTAAAGTATTCCCACTACAGGCCTCATGAGGCCCTTGGGGTAGTGGGAGATTAAAGCTCCCACTTTTTCTGGACAATCGGCACTTGATGTCAGCCCTGCGTGACGGCCGTCTTTACCCCCAGAACAAGCGCCCGGTACTCATTTTCGTTAGAGGCTGAGTTGACCCCAGAGCCATAGTGCCGCCAGAAGGTTTGGGTCAGTTTAAAAATCCTGACCCCACCGGAACTTGAACCCTCGACCTTTCCGACTTGTAACCCAGTGCCTTAAACACTATGCTACGGCGTGCCCCTGGTATAATAAGAACGGTTAAGTCTCGTACACTGAGGTGGACAGGACATGTGGCAAGATGGGTAATGAAAGAGGTGTATGGAAGCTTCTTATAGGAAAACCAGAGGGAAAACGCCCAGTTGGTAGACCGAGAATGAGGCAGGGGAACAATGATTTGAGGGATGAATGAAAAAACATTAGCTCAGGATAGGGATATAAGGACAGCTTATGTCCGCGCGGCCATGAACCTACAGAGTTAGTTAATTCGTTAGTTAATTTGTTAGTTATTTGTAGCCCAGTGCCTTAACCACTACGCTACGGCGTGCCCCTGATATAATAAGAACAGTAAGACTCGTAGAACCTGGAAAAGGCATATGACTCTGTACCCATCAACAAGCTTTGGGTGGCAATGGAGAAGTTTGGAATATCTAAATCTCTCATACATTTTATAAAAAGAATGTATGATTGTAAAGCAAGTATTAAGGTTGGAAATAGAATATCCTCAGAATTTGATATAACAAAAGGATTAAGGCAAGGATGCGGGATGTCACCAACATTGTTCAAGATATATTTAGAAGATGTATTAATGAAATGGAATAAGTCATGTAGGGGAATGGGAATCGACATTAATGGCCATTTACTGCACAATTTATTATTCGCTGATGTCCAGATGATAATAGGACAAGATAAAGAAGATATATGATCAGAAAGTTGGTCGATGCATTTGAGGTAGGTGGACTGAAGATAAATTATATTAAAACAGAATATATGGTAATCGGAGGAAATTCAGAAGACCTACAAATAAATAATATGATAATTAAATGTGTTGAAGAATTTAAATATCTTGGATCTATAATAGATAAATCTAGTACTTGTGAAAAAGATATTATTAACAGAGTAAATTGTGTAAGGAAGGCGATTAGATCCCTGAATGATCTTTTATGGAATAGAAATTTGACCAGAAAAACAAAAAAAGGGATTATACAGACAATAATAGAAAGTATACTTACATATGGATCAGAAAGCTGGACAATAAATGAAAGGATGCAGAAAAGAATCTTGGCGACAGAAATGGATGGATTACGGAGAAGTATGAGAATATCCAGGCTACAACATATTCGAAATACATATATCAGACAAGAAATGGATGCACAGGAAACTGTTATCGATAGGATAACAAAGAGAGCTCTTCAGTGGTGTGGACATGTACAACGGATGCCGGAAGACCAGTGGCCTAAACAGGTGTTGGATTGGATGGTACCAGGCAGAAGGAGAAGAGGAAGAAGTAGAAGAGCATGGTATGAGGGAATATATGATGCCATGATGAAGAGGGGTATGGAAGATGGAAAATGGGAAGATAGGAATCTCTGGAGAGCAGGAATCAAAGACAAACTGCTGTAAAGTGGAAAGCCTGTATTAAGTATTAAGTAAGTAAGTCTCGTAGAGTGAGGTGGGCAGGACATGTGGCACGAATGGGCAATGAAAGAGGTGTATGGAAGCTTCTTGTAGGAAAACCAGAAGGAAAACGCCCAGTTGGTAGACCAAGGATGAGATGGGAGAATAATACTAACCATGATTTGAGGGATGAATGAAAAAACATTAGCTCAGGATAGGAATATAAGGAGAGCTTATGTCCGCGCGACCATGAACCTACGGAGTTAGTTAATTCGTTAGTTATCTGTAGCATGGTTTAGAAGTTTATAAATCATAAACATACGCACATTCGCTTTTATATAATAGATTAATGGATTGGCGTTAATCGAGATGAAACTTATACGGTTCCCAAAGGTGAAAGAATATCACGTGATACTGACCGGTACTGACGATACCCATGGGCGTTAATTGAGACTATGACTCACAAGTGGGAGTGTTGTGTCGTGTCCAGCGTATCTAAGATAATTAGTTTACCTAACTATATGACCTATGGAACCGTATGTTCAATACCGTATTCATTAAGCCTCTATACTTGACCCTATCTTTAGCTATCCGAATCTATATCTATCTGCTCTTAGAGTGAGCCTAATATAAATGCCAATTATATCCTTCCGCCTTTCGTGCCACAATTTGTCACATTGACAGGAGCACATGTGAAATAGATAAGACACGTAATCGTTGAATGGAAGAAAACTGGTGAGATTTTTCACTAAACTTGTGAAACACATTTAAAATAACTATTTTTTGATCAAGGTCAAAGTTTTGCCAGACTTGTGTTTTAAAAATTTAGATGCCGACACAGCAACAGAAGACTCAATATTTTCAGCCATTTGGTTGCATCAGAATCGACTGAAACATGTCTCAAAATGCATCATCCATGTGTAATAAACTGTTTTAAGTTGTAATTATTGATAGGTATATTTTAGAATTTTATAAAACAATCAATAGCTGGCCCTGTCCTTTTGTATGGGAGTGAATCTTGGATTACCACTACCAAACAAGAAAGTAAAATCCAAGCAGCCGAGATGAAATGTTTAAGAAGAGTAAAAGGCTGCACTAGAATGGACCAGATAAGAAAGGAGGATATCCGTGAAGAACTGCAGATCTACTCCATAAAAGAAAAGATATTTAACAACAATATACTGTGGAAAGAACATGTAGAAAGAATGGAAGAAAGTAGATTACCAAATAAAATCTTCCATTCTTTTCCAAGAGGAAGAAGAGATGTCAAACGTCCTCGGAAAATATGGTCTTAGATCTATTAGTGAAGACGGAACAGGCAACTCTTGCCTAAACCAACAAGTGAAGAAGAAGTATATTTTAGAATATGTTCTATGTTTTGAATATCATTATTTTTATTCACGAAGAATAACAAGTACAGAGTGATTAAAAAATATGGCTATACGTTTGATCGCATTTTGTGACGAAAATATTATTTTTAAAGGAAATATGATGTTATCATTGGAAAAGGAATCCTTCAAATTACAACAATAGAACAAAACAAAACAAATCACTGCTCATGTGCAGCTTGGCGGGTTGATTTTTCTGGGTTAGCATCGAACGCCTCCACAGTTATCTTCGTTGTTTTTGCATCCATGCTAATGCGAGACCTTCCAGGAGGTTTGATTTTCTGCATCCTTCCCGTTTCCAGCAGTCGTTTTCTCCACTTCTCCACAGTCGACGGCTTCAATGCTACGTTAAACTCACGTCTTGCCCGTCTTGAGGCCTCACGATCATTAGCATACGTTATTGCCCATGCAGCAATTGTAATTTACGGTTGCATATTCAACGCCATTTTGACTAATGACGTAAGTTCTACACTGTTTTGTTTTCTTCCATTGTTGTAATTTGAATAATTGCCTTTCCAACGGTAATTTCAAATTTCCTGTAATTGTAATATTTTCATCACACAACGCGATCAAACGTATAGCCATATTTACGATTCACCCCGTATAATCGGAGGATATATTTTTAATTTAATGAAGGAACTACTTTTGCGCGTACTTATTGCTTCTACACCGTACGTTGGTGCCCATAACCAATGAAAAGTGAGCAGGTCACATGGTTTTGTTTTGATCACTTTAAGAGCGGATAAGCCTTTAGTTCATATCTCCTATATATGTACGTAGTTCCATAAGATCTATCTGAATATTATTCTCCCACCTACGCCTAGGCCTTCTTAATGCTATTTTCCATAAGAGTTTCCCAATATTTTTAAAAACATTTCTACTGTCCCCGTTTGAGCTCCATGATCTTCTCATCTCAATCTCCTAGACTTAATCAGTCGATTGCAGAAACGTAGCCTGGACCTCGACTACCGATTAACATTTTCTTACTGTTTACATAAAAAAAACTATAAAAATAATCCACGACATTGGATATATGTTCATGGTTGTGTTTCGGACTTTATTTCTGCAATTAACAGCTATAGAATTTCAGTTCCTTGTGGTTATTATAGAATTGCCAAAAATTGTGAAACCATCACACTTTATTTTGCAAATGGCTGGATGAAATATAATAATAATAATAATAATAATAATAATAATAATAATAATAATAATAATAATCAGCATTAATGAAATGCATAATAAAATAATTCGGTTGAGGTGAATAGTCATAAATTAACATATCAAAATAAATTTCTTTGCAGATGCCGTCGTCCTCAAGTTAAATTTTTTAAAACTGTAGGCCTTTCAGAAACCGGCTTCCATCTTCAACAGAAGTGTGTGGTGAAGAAGAAAGCCAGTTTCAGAAAGACCTATAGTTTTAAAAAAAATAATCTAGTTGAGGACTACGGTACCCGTCATGTTTGTTTTAATATTTTAATTTATAATAATGATAATAATAATAACAATAATAATAATAATAGGCCTAATAATAATAATAATAATAAATACAACTATTATTATTTAATTATTACAGTTCCTGTGTACCAAATAAACCAACTTTACGGACCAAAAATGAATATATCGACCTCATTTAAAAATATAATTTTTGTAAGATACAAAACCTATGATGTTATCGTGTTATAATATTGCATCTTATGTAATGTTTGAAATTTCCTTTGATGCAAACATATTTGTTATATCTATGACAAGGGGGAATTGATAGCTAAATGTGTCGAGCCTTTCTGTTCTGAGCGCGGGTAGCTAGGTAGAGAGGGAGAGAGGGGAGAAGGGAGAGAGGGAGAGAGGGAGAGAGCAGGGAGAGAGAGAGGGAGAGGGAGGGGAGAGGGAGGGGAGAGGGCGAGAGAGAGGGAGAGAGAGAGAGAGGAGAGAGAGGGGAGGGAGAGAGAGAGAGGGGAGGGAGAGAGGAGAGAGCAGGAGGGAGAGAGAGAGAGAGAGAGAGGGAGAGAGAGAGGGAGAAGAGAGAGAGGGAGAGAGAGGGAGAGGGAGAGAGCGAGGGAGAGAGGAGGGAGAGAGAGAGAGGGAGAGAGAGCGGGAGAGAGAGAGAGGGAGAGAGAGAGGGAGGGGAGAGAGAGGGAGAGAGAGGGAGAGAGAGGAGGGGAGAGAGAGAGAGAGAAGGAGAGAGAGAGAGGGGGAAGAGAGAGAGAGAGAGGGAGCGAGAGAGAGGGAGAGGGAGAGAGAGAGGGAGAGAGGGAGGAGAGAGAGAGAGAGAGAGCGAGGAGAGAGAGGGAGAGAGAGAGAGGGAGAGGGAGAGAGAGCGAGGGCTAGGGAGAGAGAGGAGAGCGAGGGAGAGGAGAGAGAGAGAGAGAGGTGAAGGAAGAGCTCTCTATTTCTCTCTCTCTCTCTTTCTCTCATATCTTTCTCTCTCTCTCTTTCTCTCTCTCTTTCTCTCTCTCTTTCTCTCTCTCTCTCTTTCTCTCTCTCTCTCTTTCTCTCTCTCTTTCTCTCTCTCTCTCTTTCTCTCTCTCTCTCTTTTTTTTTCTCTGAATAATGAGAAGTGTGCCAATTTATGCGGAGTTAAATATGGCGATTGTACGCTGCACTGAAAGCCTGTAATGCTCAATAAATCATTAAAGTTATATATGTAAATAAGCATGTATAACTTATAGCCTATTTACTCTGTAAGCTGCACTGGAACATGAGGAGTTCAGGATGAAGATTGCACTGAAGAAGTGTTATCAGCTTTTTTTTTATTTGCAAGAACTGTACGAACTACATTGCATCTTCAATTAGATTTCATTCCACTTCAGTTCCATAAATATACAATAAAAATGTCATATAAATATTTCAAATCGTTCACAAAATTATGTTTTACTTATTTTAAAAAATAATAGCAAGTAGTGCTTTTGACAAATATTTTTGCATGACCTATTCTATCACAATATCCCTTTTTCTTCAGGCACTTCACTTTTTTACTTTTTTTTTATGAATATAAAACTGAAAAATGGTGTTGATGGGCTAATAATAGAAAAAAGTGCTTTGATATTAAGGAATAATTTTTTATCTGTATTGGAGGTAGGATTAACATTAGTTCCTTCAACATTCTTATTAATTCCATCACGAAATTTTGGTACGTCAGTACAAAAGGACGAAGTAAATTATTAAAAATAATGTTTAGGTTTTGTCTATTATTAATTATTCTGGCGGAAAAGTGCATCAGGAATATTACGAATATTTTGGGTAGGGAAATTTAATATTATAGAGTATTACCTATTTTATATTATATTATTTTTAATTATTGACTAGATTAAATTAAGTTTTAGGGTTGCATACTGCCACAATAAATTGTGTTTTTTTTTCGTTTTTTTTTTATTTGAATTTATGTTGGCATGGTGACATTGAATCCCCCTTAAATTTGTACTTACTTAGCAGCTAAAGTGAACAGTGCTATTTACATTCTACAGTTTCAGTGAGTGGTATAGTGAAGTTTGCATTGTGGATTAGAGGCATTC
The DNA here is from genome assembly GCA_030220185.1 of Diploptera punctata. Classification (NCBI taxonomy): domain Eukaryota; kingdom Metazoa; phylum Arthropoda; class Insecta; order Blattodea; family Blaberidae; genus Diploptera; species Diploptera punctata. The sequence continues at coordinate 6,381,078 of JASPKZ010010655.1, forward strand.
AGAGCCATAAAGCATTATTATTATTAGTATTATTATCATTATTGTTATTGATTATTATTATTAGTTATCATTATCATCATTATTATGTATCATTTATTACATTATCAGTATCATGTATCATATCATCATCATCATCATCATCATGAATCATCATCACATCGATCATCATCACATCATCATCATCATCATCATATCATATTATTATATATTTTATTATTATTATTATTATTATTATTATTATTATTATTATTATTATTATTATTATTATTATTATTACAAATACGAATGAGATGCACTAAGAAATTAAACATTGGATCAATTTTGGAAATGCATGTCATTAAGCATTACAGGGACTGTTGTCGTCCAAACTCCTTTAAAAAAAGTTAAACTGAAAATATATAAAACTATTATTCTCCCAGTTATATTATATGGATATCAAACATAGATTCTCACTTTAAGAGAGGAAAGGAGATTACGAGTATTTGAGAATAAAGTTCTTAAGAAAATTTTTGAACCTAAGAAAACAGATAGGTGAATGGAAAAGACTACATAACAGTGAACTACATGATATTTATAGGAAACCAGATATAATAACAGTTAAGTCTCATTAGACATGTGACACGAATGGGGAATAAAAGGAGGTTATAGAAAATTTATGTAGAAAAACCAGAGGGAAAACTTTCAGTTGGTAGAGCAAGAATGGGAGAATAACATTAACACCATGATTTGAGGAAAGTAGACTATATAGGGAATGATTGGATAATATATTTTATCGGGATAGGGATGTATGGAGAGCATACGTCCGCGCGGTCATGAAGATACGGGTTTGACAGTGCCAGTGAGTTGGTTCGTTAAAGTAAATTAAAACTTATATCTTTTCCGGTGTAATAATTCCCGGTTCAATTTATTTTACAGTATAATTTACTACAACCTATTAAATAGACATTATTTTTTATCACTATGGCATGGTTCAAAATTTGAATTAGTGGGATCATTTATAATAATGTCTAGATCCATATGTGTCTTTCATTCATGAACATAATATAAGTTGTTGTTTTGTTATTAAACAAAGGAAAAGCGAGACAAAAGAATGGCACAATGAAACGTCCTGAGCGCGGCTTAGGCCTACGTCTTGCTGAAGACAGTTTAATTAGGTACAGGAAGGGGTCGCTGTAAAATGCTTTGTACAATTGTACTGGAGCGTATTTTACTGCGAGTTTTACACATTTACCTCATACACTCAGCTTTTCTTAATGTTCTTGAAATCAAGAATACCTAGCGGATAGGCTCCACAGTAAAGTTGGATTATTTTTCTCAATATTTACATTTGATTTGGAAATAGGCTTATTTCAGTGTCTCTAAAGAAATTTCTTATCGTAGAATACACATCCACTCATCTAGAAACTTTTTTATTATTTGTTATTATAACAGTGAAAGATAAGTATTTTGTATTGTAAGCCCATGATTTCCCTTTACAGAGATTAGGCGCTCTCCCCCTACACGGAAGAATTTAAACCATACAAAATTTAGTTACACTTGTTTTCGTATAGATGTCATTTTGAGTGGTCCGTGGTCAGCGTTCCGCCTCATACCGACATCTAGGAAACCAAGGTAGTACTAGGACGGGAAAATTCGGTAAATTTTGCTTAGAGGCCTTTTCATTCAGGCTTAAGGGTTTTTTACGAGCCTGAAAATCTTCAGACTCGGGACCCACGGCTTAAAGTCCCTCCCGGAGGACTTGCTCCTTGGATTTTTCCGTCCTAAGAAATCCATCAACCCCGGCCGGGTTTGAACCCGCGACCCTCGGGACCAGAGGCAAGGAGCATAACCACTAGTCCACCGCGGCCGACTGAAAAACAAGTACAGTATTAAAATATTTTCTTTCCAGCACTCCCTATCCACTATAGTCCAGCCGCTGGATCTCAGACTATGACGTTTTCACGACAGTGTTGCCGATATGGATATTCAGTGGGAGGGGCCGCTTTATGTATGTGATTAGCAGAAATACAGCTGACAACATCTCAGCAATTTCAAACCTCACTAGCGAGCTATAGCGACGTCAAGAGCAGTGATTGGTTGTGGCAGACGTCCACTCTCACTTCAACTATTCCCTTATTGGTAGTAGAGGGCTAGTTTCTCCTTTTTCCCCTCGTACAACCTAAATGTCAGAGCTAGAGATTCAGCGGCTGGAATTCAGTTAAACCCAACTCACACCCTCGTAAGCACGTGGCGAAAAAATGGTTGATAGAGTTGCCGTCTTTTCCAGTAAAAAACAAATACTGACAAAAATTGAGAAAATATGCTTAAAACAGAAATTCTGACAATCTCGCAAAATTTCAGTGACTGACACATAGAGAGTTTTGCCGGGATGCCGCCTTTGTTGAATGATCTCTCCATTAGAAGCAGTTTGCGCATATATATTTATGACTTATGACAGATTAGAAGAAAATATCTTAAGATTTGTCCCAAAGTGACGGCTCCGTGGCGCAAGCAGTTATACGCCCGCCTCTCACCGCTGGGGTCCCGAGATCGAGTCTCGGTCACTCTATGTGGGTTTCGTAATGGACGAAACGGAACTTGGGCAAGATTTTCTCGATGTTTCTCCCGTTTTCCCTGCCACAAATTTCATTCCACCATTTCTTCATACTTATCTATTCCATTTCGTTTCTTTTCGTTCGTCCGCCCCTGTGACCGTACCTCAGGGATGGTCGACCCCTATAAATAGATGGGCTTTATCTCATTCCTCGACCCGACCCTGAGTTGGATACGAGTTGAGGATATTTATTTATTTTATTTATTTGTCACAAAGTATAATTATTTGTTTTATCCTAACAGACGACCCATGCATTGCTTTTGTCACATATTATAACTAACTCACTCATTGTCACTATCGAATCCAGAGGTTCATGGCCACGCGAATATAAGTTATCCATACGTCTCTATCCTGAGCTAATATTTTCCAATAATCCCCTGTATAATTAACTATGCTCAATCATATTCTTCCATCACATTATTCGTCTACCTATTTGTCACTACCCCTCTAATTGTCTTACAATAAATTTCCATGCCCCTCTTTCATTCCCTAATCATGACACATATCCTTCCCATCGCAGACTACGAGACTTAATTGTTCTTGATACATATTGTTTTCCATGAAGATCAAGTAACCTACCTCCATGTAGTCTTCTCCATTTCCATGTCTATTCGCGTTTAGGAATGGATCTCCTGGGGTAATCCTCATCCAGAGATCCGAATGATGGATTATTTTATCTCCGGAAAATTTTACCCCAATGGAGCTCATGTCCCCATTTCTTGGCATTTATATTTTACGGTTAAATTTCGTTACTCTTCCGATCTAGGTACGTTTTTGTCTGGCTTATCGTTTTTGACCAGTAGGCCTACTAACTAACTCACTGGCACTATCGAACCCGTAGGTTCATGGAAGTGCGGACATAAGCTCCATACATCCCTATCCTGAGCTAATGATTTCCAATCATCCCCTGTGTAATATATTTCCCTCAAATCATGGTTAATGTTATTCTCCTACCTCATTCTTGGTCTACCAACTGGGCGTGTTGCCTTTAGTTTTCCTACAAGAAGCTTCCATGCACCCTTTTTTCATTCCCCATTTGTGCCACATGCCCTGTCCATCGCAGTTTACGAGACTTAACTCTTCTTATTATATTTCGCATTCTATAAAGATCATGTAACTCACTCTTATGTAGTCTTCTCCATTCACCTGTCTCTTCATCTCTCTTTCGTCCAAAAATGTTTCTAAGAACTTTATTCTCAAGTACTCGTATTCGCCTTTCCTACTTTAAAGTAATAGTCCATGTTTCGCATCCATATAGGCTAATATAACACTCCACCATTGTGGTCTCGAGGTAGCATGCTGCCTTGTCACGCAGCGGTCCCGGGTTCGATTCCCGGTCGTGACAGGCTCCTGGGTGAGATTTTTTCGGTTTTTTTCTTCACCTGTGAGACAAATGTCAGGAAGCTTAGGGCCCAAAGATGCCCGAAAATCATCCGACCATCATCATCATCCTTATCATTATCATCATCCTTCACCGGTGTGGAAAGAAACGGGAAGCTACCAAACCTATAATTCCCTAGTAAAGCAGCAAAGCATAACATGAAAATGCTATGATTGCAGTGAAAGACCTGCCCTCGGGCTGAATTACTATGGATGGATGGATAATATAACTAAGTGATTAACAGTTTTATATATTATCAGTTTAATATTTTTTTAGAGAAGTTGGAATGATTAAATAAAAAACTAAATAAGAGATCTTAATGTTATCTCCCTCTTTCTCCTCTCTCTTTTTATACCCATCAAACTTACTCAAATTGTCGGTCCCGTTACACTAGTGATTATCAGGATTGGCCCTTGTTCCTGACTTAGAGAGTTCGAACCAGATGATATTTTAGGGCTTTAAAATCCTGAGTACAACTTCATTTCATAAGTAAGTAAAGTCATTAACCCCGTCTCGTAAATTAACTGTAAGTAAAAGAACTCTAAGCTTAAAATTAGAAGCCATTTAAAAAAAATTGTCGGCCCTTTGACGCTCAGTTTTGAATTGCGACGTTAATACTACAAAGTACACAAATTGTTGTGGTTAAATCCTCATTCTTAAAGTTCTTCAAAACCTTAGGATATTTAAACATTCCCATTATTATTTTATAACCTAATAGCTAATACCCGGCGTGCGCTGCTACTCTTAAATAAATGATAATGCGTTTTTGTATTTAGTTGAATAAGTAAAAGAAAAAATAAAATAAATTTATATTGTTATTATTTTTAGATACCCCGTGTTGATTACCTGGTGTTGCCCGGGAATCTACACATCCCGATGTACTTGCCATAAATGAGCTGAAAGACAAAATTCGTTATTGTAAGTTATCCGTAAAAGATTACCCGCCATGTGCTGCTATTCTTGCACAGGAATATACGGACTTTTCTCGATCTTCTTGGCATCAATGAAAGACAAAAATGGTTATTGTGGGTTATCCTTAAAAGATGAACATCTGCTGTCGCGGACTTTTCTGTAGAGTTTTTTGAGATATTCAATTCTGTGTACAATAATTTTGTGTATTTGTTATGGTTTAGACAGCGTAAGCGTTTTAAGGGTAAAAAAAGGGGACTTTTTCACGTTTTTCACTACAAAGGGTGTTTTTTTAAGGGTGTAGGAGTTGAGTACTAAACTCTCTCTATATTCATCCCGGGAATCTCCTGAACATTTTGCAAAAAAAACCCATCACAATCGGATCAACGGTATGGCAGCGCATAAAGTACGAAGAAACAAACAAACAAACAAACCAACAAAGAAACAAACATTCATTTTTATATATTAGATTTGGAAAGCACGAGCAGTTTAAATCTCTTTTGTGAACAAGTGTCGTTGAAAAGAGACGGGAATTCTTATGAATCAATTCCAAAAAAAAGAGAAAACGTAAACATATCGTAAAGCGTAGACGCCACAAACAAGAACAATATATTGCCATGTTGTTTTCTGAAGAAAACAATCGCAGACCAGACAACATTGGCGCAGTTGTTCCTTGCCAGTGTTAATAAATTTAATTTTAAGATATATTTTCATTCTTGCTTTTCAAATTGTCCGTCCGAGAAAATTTAAATCCCTACTGCTAATTGTTTTGTCTTCTTCTGCTTCTTCTTCTCCTTCCTTCCAAGTATTAGGCCAAGGCCTGTTACATTCCTATAGAAAAGTTTCCCTCCAGCGTTTTATAGGACGGCCCAGAGATCTTCGTTCTCTTGGTATATAATTATAAACAGCTTTGGGGATCCAATTTGAACTCATTGTTTCAAGATGGTGTTTCCAATTTAGTTGGTACTGTTTAATATACTCCAAAATTGGCGTAGTCTTCAATTCTTTTAAGATATCGGTGTTCCTTTTTCGATCCCATCTGGTGTAACTCGCTGTTCTGCGCATGAATCTCATTTCACAAGCCGTTATTCTGCTTTCATGTTGTCTTTTTAGTGTCCATGCTTCACTCCCATAGGTCAACACTGGTCTTGCCAAAGTGTTATATAAATGTAATCTGGTGTTTTTTTTTACAAGGGACGGTTTCATAACTTAATTAATAATTCCCAAACTTTTATTATAACTAGTAATTTTAATTGTATTATTATTATTATTATTATTATTATTATTATTATTATTATTATTATTAACAACATAACTAGTAATTTTAATTGTATTATTATTATTGTATTATTATTATTGTATTATTATTATTAACAATATTAAAAAATTAATATAAGATTTTCAATAGTAGACTATATAAGATATAAGCAATTAAATTAGTATGGGCATGTACGACGAATGCAAGAAGAAAGGTTACCCAGAAAAACAGTGAAATGGTGTCCACCTGGAAGAGGAAGGAAAGGGAGACCTCGAAACTCGTGGATGCAAGAAATAAGAACTGGAATGAAAACAAGAGGACTGGAGGGCATGGAGTGGATTGATAGAGACGAGAGGAGAAAGAAAATAAAACTTTAGACACAATGTGTAAACATTGAAATCTGTATATAAATAAAATAATTATTATCATCATCATCATCATCATCATCACCACCACCATTGTCATGAACTTATTTAGGTTTAGGTCGCTCAAACCTGTTCGTATGAGATCTCAAGATGTGATTGGTCAGTCCATCTTAATTTTGGTCTTCCTCTATCTCGAAATCCTTTAGGTTGATACTGCAGTGCTAATTTGGGAACGCGAGATGAATCCATTCTTTGGACATGTTGATTTCATAATTCTGAATTTCTTCAATATATTTTGAACTTTTAATCTATCGCGTATATCTGTGTTTCTTTGCTTGTCCATTTTTGTTAAACCTAGCAGTGGACATAAAAATCTCATCTGTGCTGCTTACAATTCTGATTTGATTTTAGAATTTCGTATTCAATTTTTGCTGCTATATTTCAATTCTTATTTTGCAGTTACATTGTGTAATCACAACTTGGTTGCGATTGACATTTGTTTACCAAATTTATTTTTATGACTCCATTTATTGCATTGTATTGTTTTCAATAGGAATATTCCTCAATACAGTGTTTCCTCTTCAATTCAAAGTGATTTATCGCCAGAGGTTCCTGTCTAAAGCATCTTCTTCCCTCAAATGTCTAGCTTACATACTTCTCACTCTATCCATCCAACGTTCTCTATAGCTTCTTCAATTAGCTTTCCAATCAAGGATCTTCTTTGGTATTCTAAGTCTTCAATTCTTATGAGATGTCCATACCTTTTCAAAAGTTTTCCTTCTAATTTTTGTAATTTTTTTTAACTTGCATAATTCATCTTATTGTGCTGTTTCTAACTTTATCCCTCTTGAAGTTCTTGTCGATCGCCTCCAAAAATCCATTTCTACTGCTAACAGTTTGTTGACTTGTTTTCTACTTACTCTCCAGGTTTCGGATCCATATAATAAAATGTGTTGTAACAGAACTTGAAATATAGTTTTCTTCGTTCAGCATATTGTATTTCTATTCCAAAGCACTGAGTTCAACACACTAAGGTTCTTCTTCCCCCTCCATGGTATCTTTACCTTGTCGTGGTGGAGTGGCTTGTGTGCTTAAATGATCCTGAGAGCTATGCCGGCGGTAGCATTGCTGCCGATAGGGTTACCCATGCCGGACTGGTCGAAGGTGATAAGCCAGACGAAATAAGTACCTTGGTCGAAAGAGTGACGATCTTTCACCGTAAAAATACAACCGTCAAGAAATGCGGACATGGTTTCTACTGGGGTAAAATTTTCCGGAGGTCAAATAGTCCCCCATTCGGTTCTCCGGGCGGGAACTACTTCAGGGAACCCATGCCAAAGGCTCAAACACAGGGACATGTTCCTAGGAACATGGAATGTTAGGACTTTATACAATAGCGGGGCACTAGAGATATTAACGCGGGAATTGGATAAATCGCCCTTGGATATAGTCGCTTTACAGGAAGTTAGGTGGCCAGGAGAAGGTAGTCAGGAATCAGGAAGCTTTTCATTATACTATGGGGGTGCAGAAAGACCTCCATTTGGAACGGGTTTTTTTAGTCAGAAGGAGGATCCTATCCGCTATCCGAGATATTAAGTTTGTTAGTGATAGGATATCATACATAATTCTAAAGGGTAAACGACATGATTTTATATTTGTAAATGTACATGCCCCCACAGAAGATAAAGATGACAAGATCAAGGATGAGTTCTATGAAGAATTAGAATGCTTATTTGATAGCCTTTCACGATATCATATGAAAACTGTCTTAGGAGATTTTAATGCAAAAGTGGGGCGGGAAGATATATTCAAACCAACAATAGGCAAATTCAGTCTTCATGAAGATAGTAACGACAACGGGGTTAGATTAGTCACATTTGCCACATCAAAGAATCTCGTTGTTAAGAGCACAACATTTCAGCATAAGGATATTCATAAATACACCTGGACGTCCCCAGATGGAGAAACTCGGGAACCAGATAGATCATGTATTAGTGGATAAACGCTGGCACAGTAGCATCATTGATGTTAGATCAGTTAGAGGGACAGACTGCAATTCAGATCATCATCTGGTCAGGGTGAAAATCAGACAACGGCTATCGCTTATGAGAGGAACAAACGCTAAAGATGATTCTGTAAAATATGAATTAAAAAACTTGAAAAATGATGAAATGCGGCAAGAATACCAAATCAAAATTGCTAATAGATTTGAAGTACTGGAATCTTCAGATGACAATGTGGCAAACGAAGAAGAAACTGATATAAATAAAGAACGGGAGGCTATAAGAGATACTATTACATTGTCAGCATCAGAAAGCATTGGTTGTTTAAAAAAGAGGCAAAACAAGAAATGGTTTGATGAGGAATGTGCCGACATTGTAAAGAAAAGAAAGCTAGCAAAAATTAAATGGTTACATGAGCCAAATGAGGTAAATTTAGAGCAATTGGGTAGTGTTAGACGAGAAACCACCAAGTTACTAAAGAGTAAAAAGAGGGAATATTTGAGAGAGAAGATTAATGATCTTGAAATGAATGCAAAAAATAGGAACATTAGAGAATTATATCAGGGAATTAGTATAGAGAAGAAAGGGTTTCAGGCTAGAACAAACATAATTCGGAATGAAAATGGGGATATGATTGCAGATTCCAAGAGTATATTAAATAGATGGAAAAGTTATTTTAATCAGCTATTAAATGTACATAGAGAACAGGACATTGAGGAGAATAACTTACAGACAGCAGAAATGCTAGTCGCAGAGCCAAGTGCATTAGAGGTTGAAATGGCAATTGAAAAATTGAAGATGTATAAAGCATCAGGTTCAGATGAGATCCCAGCAGAACTGATAAAATCAGGGGGAGAAAAATTGATGGACAAGATACGCTGGTTGCTTAGTATGATTTGGCAAAAAGAAGCTCTTCCAGATGAATGGAAGGAATCAATTATCATACCAATTTATAAGAAAGGAGATAAAACTGATTGCAACAACTATAGGGGCATCTCATTACTTTCAACTTCGTACAAAATTCTAACAAATATATTAGTAAGCAGACTTACTCCCTATATTGATGACATTCTAGGAGATCATCAATGTGCATTTAGAAGAAACAGGTCTACAACAGATCAGATTTTTAGTATAAGACAGATTTTAGAAAAGAAATGGGAATATAATGGTACTGTACATCAACTATATGTAGACTTCAAAAAAGCATATGATTCAATTAAGAGGGAGAAGTTATATAGTATCCTGCTGGAGTTTGGAATTCCTAAAAAGTTAGTTAGACTTATACGAATGTGTCTAAATGGCTCAACGAGTAGGGTGCGTGTAGGCAAACAGTTTTCAGACACTTTTGAAATCCAGAATGGGTTAAAGCAAGGAGATGCACTATCTCCTCTACTATTTAATTTTGTACTAGAGCATGCCATTAAATCTTTAGAGAATGAGGAAGGCTTATAACTCAATGGTATTAATAAGCTGTTAGTTTATGCTGATGATGTAGTACTACTGGCCGATAGCGAGGAGATACTAAAGGCCAACACGCACACACTATTGAGTAACACTAAGAAATTAGGACTGGAAGTAAATATCAGTAAAACTAAATATATGGTCACACGTAGAAATACATTATATAATGGAAATGGACAGCTAATGACAAATGAGGGAAATTTTGAGGAATTGGCTGAATTCAAATACCTAGGAACAATAATCACAAATAGGAATGAGATGCACAAAGAAATTAAACATAGGCTCAATTCTGGAAATGCATGCTATTATGCATTGCAGAGACTTTTGATGTCCCAACTCCTTTCAAAAAACGTTAAGCTGAAAATATATAAAACTATTGTTCTACCAGTTATATTATATGGGTGCGAAACATGGACTCTTACTTTAAGGGAGGAAAGGAGATTACGAGTATTTGAGAATAAAGTTCTTAGGAAAATTTTTGGACCAAAGAGAGATGAACAGACAGGTGAATGGAGAAGACTACATAACAATGAACTACATGGTCTTTATAGGAAGCCAGATATAATAAGAACAGTTAAGTCCCGTAGACTGCGATGGGCAGGACATGTTGCGCGTATGGGGAATGAAAGACGTGCATGGAAACTTCTTGTAGGAAAGCCAGAAGGAAAACGCCCAGTTGGTAGACCAAAAATGAGGTGGGAGAACAACATTAACTATGATTTGAGGGAAGTAGATTATACAGGGAATGATTGGAAAGCATTAGCTCAGGATAGGGATGTATGGAGAGCTTATGTCCGTGCGGCCATGAACCTACGGGTTCGATAGTGCCAGTGAGTAAGTAAGTAAGTAAGGTTCTTCTTCCATCAGTTATTCTTCTTTCAATTTCTGTAGTTGAATTCTCATTTTTATCTAAAATAGATCCTAAATATCCTAAATATTGTATTGTTAATTGTGTTATTATTTTGTAGCCTCAAGAACATATTCATTTTATTAACCTTCCTATATGTTTTTCTTTCGACAGTGACTTCTATAATCTGGCTTGAACTGAAGATATTTGTTGCTTCAATAGTGATCATTCAGGAATGAGTAACTTTAATAGTCATGATAGAGTTTTAGGCGAAAACTAGTCTTAAATTAAATATTATGAATAAACTCGACGTATTTACTAGCCTTGTCAACACACACTATCAATATCTTCGGGATTGTTTAAACAAATCACCTTCCTTTACTTCTCTCCAGAATATCTCAATTATCACAGCTATCAGGAAACGAACAAACAAATACTAAAGCGCCTGGCGAAGAAAGATTTCCAAAACAATGTTTTCCTATAAAAAAGTATTACAAACAAAAGTACCTATACTTATTTCTAATAAGTTAAATTGAGATGCAATACATATTTAGGATTATGTTATTCATCATAACTAACTCACTGGCACTATCAAACCCGTAGGTTCATGGCAGCGCTGACGTAAGCTCTCCATACATCCCTACCTTGAGCTAACGTTTTCCAATCCCTCAAATCATGGTTAATGTTATTCTCCCACCTCATTCTTGATCTACCAACGTATGGTTTCTATCTAGTTTTCCTATAAGAAGCTTCATGTCCCTCTTTCTTTCCCCATTCGTCCTGCCGATTGTAATCTGCGAGAATTAACTTCTCTTATTAAATCTGGTTTCCTATAAAGATCATGTAGTTCACTGTTATGTAGTCTTGTCCATTCGTCTGTCTGTTCATCCCTCTTTAGTCTAAAAATTTCGCTAATTTTCAAGTATTCTTAATATTTTTTCCTACCTTAAAGTAAGAGTCCATGTTACGCATCCATAAAATATAACTGGGAGAGTAACAGTTTTATATGTTTTCAGTTTAACGTTTTGAGAGAAGTTGGGACGACAAGAGTAGGCCTACATGTAATGCATAATAGCATGCATTTCCAGAATTTAGCCTATGTTTAATTTCTTTGTGCATCTCATTCCTGTTTGTAATTATTGTTCTTAGGTATTTGAATTCAGCTACTTCAAAAATTTCCTGATTTGTCATTAACTGTCCATTTCCATTATATAATGTATTCCTATATGTGACCATATATGTAGTTTTATTTATGTTATTTCCAGTCCCAATTTCTTAGTGTTACTCAATATCGTGTGCGTGTTGACCCTTGGTGCCTCCTCACTATCTCCTAATAATACTACATAATCGGCATAAACTAACAGCTCATTAATTAATACCATTGGTTTGAAGTTTGTTTTGTTAACATTTTTTCTTTCTTTAAGGGAGGAAAGGAGATTTGAGAATAAAGTTCTTAGGAAAATTTTTGGAGCAAAGAAAGATGAACAGACAGGTGAATGGAGAAGACTTCATAACAGTGAACTATATGGTCTTTATAGGAAGCCAGATATAATAACAGTTAAGTCTCGTAGACTGCGATGGGCAGGACATGTGGCACGAATGGGAATGAAAAACGTGCATGGAAGCTTCTTGTGGGAAAACCAGAGGGAAAATGCCCAGTTGGTAGACTGGTTAGTAGATTGAGGTTGGAGAATAACATTAACTATGATTTGAGGGAAGTAGATTATACTGGGGATGACTGGAAAACATTGGCTCAGGATAGGGATGTATGGAGAGAGCTTATGTCTGCGCGGCCATGAACCTAAGGGTTCGAAGTGCCAGTGAATTAGTTATCTCTCAAAAGAACCAGTGGATGAATGTGTTCCTCTTTCAGTAAACGTAAACATTAAAAGATAATGAAAGTGTCTAGATTTGGTGAGTTGTAACATTATCCAAGGTATGTTGTTTCTTTCAAACATCGGAAGCCGTTGCTGCGGAATGCTACATGAATGACACTGGTTATTAAAATAACTTGGGCGCCCCTTGTGACGTCACCATGCCATGGTATGCAAAGTGTGACATGGGGGAAGTTGAAATAACACCACAGAAATAGCGCCGCATGGCAAACTGCAATAAGCTTAGTTCATTTCTGCAACTATTATTAGCCGCGGCACATTAAGCCCGCAGTTCGGAACCCGACCTTGTCTTGTCTTGGCAACCGCCAACACTATAAAATCTGATTATTGTTAAATTGTGAATGAAAGTTATCCAGCTGACCAGTTCAGCTGCTATAAATGACTCTTTTGTTTGTTACACTGACCTATTTTCCTTTCTTACAACTTGTTTACATGAAAACAAAGGAAGCTCTATAGCACCTGCAGATGTCAACACTGATCCTGGTTATAGAGCGGTTTGATTCCGGAGAGGAATGAATTACAGTAAAACCTTATTCGCGGGTTAAAAAATTGCGACACAGTTCCTGTATTCGCTGATTCAGTCGGTATATTAGAAGGATTAGTGTCCTTTATTAACCATTAGCAATTTTTTTTTCTGCAGGCAGGTGTCAAAGCGGCTTTTACAAATAGTTATTCAAACCAAAGTAAAGTAAGTAAAGTGATCCCACAACAGGCCCGGAGGCCCTTGGGGTAGTAGGAGGTTAAGGCTCCCACTTTTTCTAGACAATCGGCACTTTATGTCAGCCGGTTGTCAGCGCTGCGTGACGGCCGCCTTTACCCCCAGAACAAGCGTCTGGTACTCATTTCTATTAGAGGCTGAGTCAACCCCAGGGCCATAGTGCCGCCAGAGGGTTTGGGTCAGTTTAAAAATCCTGACCCCAACGGGACTTGAACCCTCGACCCTCCGGCTTGTAGCTCAGTGCCTTAACCACTACGCTACGGCGTGCCCCGGAACAATACAGTGCCAAATAAATATCAAAACAAAACAAAACAAACCTCATTATCATTGACCCTAAAGTTCATTTTAATAACACGCGGCTCTTGTACATTGTTCCCAGTTTATAATGTCGAGTAAAAGGAAAGAGAAATTAGTACCGAAGAGAAAAAAAAATAGGTTGTCGCTTAAATTAAAAATAAATATGGTTGACCGTTTTTACGCGTTGAGGAGTCGTTTTTCGTCTGTATCAAGCTGTTTCAATGTTATTAAATCAAGAAATCCGAAGACGAAATAAGGAATTCTATAGCTGAATTCACAGCTGAATATCAATCTTAATTGAAAGACCTTATAATAGCGGCAAAACAGGAAAAAAATTACTAAGTTGTTTAAGTCCTTGCCTAAACCTGACAGTAATAATTAATAGAAATTGTTGAAAAAGTCTCATTAATTAATTTTATTTTGATAATTTTTATTTTATTCTGTAACCTTGGAACCCTTTATCCATCCATAGTAATTCTACCCGAAGGCATGTCCTTCACTGCAATCATAGCATTTTCATGCTATACTTGCAGCTTTACTAGGGAATTGTGTAGGTGTGGTAGCTTCCAGTTGCTTTCCACACCTGTGAAGGATGCTGATGATAGGAATGATGGCGATGATGATGGCCATATGATTTCGGGGACCGTTTGGGCCTTAAAGTTTTTCTGACATTTGTCTTACAGGTGAGGAAACCCCCGATAAAAACCTCACCCAGAAAAACTGCCCCGACCGGGGATCGAACCCGGGCCCGCTACCTCGAGACCACAGCGGTGGACTATTCCCTATATACCCATACAAATTACCATTCCATATTCGCGGCATATTTGCGGAACATATCCCCCGTGAATAAGGAGCTTTTACTGTATTAGAAATTGGAGAAGAAAGGTTTCTTCCTCTAGGCCCCTATCAATGGGGTATGAACCCATTAGCTTGATTTAGCTTACATTTCCTCGATCGTTGAGGAGGGGTATAAATATGATGCACTACATTAGGTCTATATAAACTTTGAGAAATCGTATAATATAAATTTGCTTTATAATCTAAAGTAAACTACTTTATAATCTTGGATTTCTGGATTTTCCTCTAAAAGAAACTGAAGGGCAGATATATTTTGCTCGGAATATTATTTTTTAATCTTAAAGTTCTTTGACTTCCCGTAAATCTACGCCCGGGATCCACGGCTCTACATTCCTTCCTAATGAATATAGAGAAAAATATTTCGATCCCGTTCGGGATTGAAATGGCGAATCTCGGGTCCAGGGGAGTTTGGTAAATTACTAGTCCATTGAGATCTGCACTCTAAAAGAAAATTCTACATATTCCATTCCACAGACGCCTTTTTGAACCAGAGAGAGTTGAACAGACAGGTGGATGGAGAAGACTACATAACAGTGAACTACATGGTCTTTATAGGAAGCCAGATATAATAAGAACAGTTAAGTCTCATAGAGTGTGATGGGCAAGGCATGTGGCACGAATGGGGAATGAAAGACATGCATGGAAGCTTCTTGTAGGAAATCCAGAGGGAAAACGCCTAGTTGGTAGACCAAGAATGAGGTCGGAGAATAACATTAACTATGATTTGAGGGAATTAGATTATACAAGGAATGATTGGAAAACATTAGCTCAGGATAGATATATATGGAGAGCTTATGTCCGCGCGGCCATGAACCTACGGGTTCGATAGTGCCAGTGAGTTAGTTAGTTATTCCACATGCGCGTATGTGTGAATGGGTGCTAAAATAGCAACAAGGTAATACAGAAGAAATAGGATTATATATTGTTAAGATAATAATGATAATAATAATAATAATAATAATAATAATATATTATTATTATTATTTTTATTTATTTATTTTGGCAGAGTTAAGATCATAAGGCCTTCACTTCCACTCTACCAGCAAAAATATACACCTCCATACACATATTTACAGTAGGCTATACAATGTTGGGTCTTAGCAATTCCTTTCTTAGGAGTTGCTAGGCCAAGTTAATTTATTTACGCTTATTTCCCTAAATATGTCATGAATGGTATGCTGTCAACATACCAACTCAATGAGACATCTAGTAAGCAATTATGGTATTAGGCCTACTAGGATGAAGAAGATCTATACATTTTGCTTAGAGGCCTCTTTATTCAGGCTTAAGGTTATTTTACGAGCACGAAAATATTTAGACTCAGAGCCCGCGGCTGATAGTCCCTCCCAGAAGGCTTGCTCCTTGGATTTTTCCATCCTAAAAAAATTCATCGATCGCGGCCGGATATGAACCCGCGACCCTCGGTTTCATTTATAACATACATATAATAATAACAGTAGTAATACAAAAAATTGAACGAGAAACACCAATTAATACATGCATATTACACGTAAGATCTTATTAATATGAAAATTATATTGAAAGGAAACAAATTCCTTTAGTTTCAGCGAGCTACGAAAGAGAGAGGAGCAAAATTATATGATAGTCTACCTTCGACTACTAGTCTGTTCGTCACAGTTGATATATCTTAAAGAGAAAAACAATTAAACAGAACCGGGAATTTAAACATAGATCTCGAGGTAAAAATGCTAGAATTCTACTATTGAACCGTGGTCATGAGGTTTAAAACTCCGAGTCTCAAGCCAATGCTTGAGGATGCCGGACGCAGTCCCTGACGACCACGGCCAAACCCAAAAGTTTTCTACTAATCACGTTAAAAGTAATTGCCTCTTACTGCTAACCAATACCTCGATCAGTTAATAACTGGAAATAAGAAAAGGTTTTCAACTTTGCTGGAGCATAATGCCATTGAAGTGATTTCATCTATTTCTTTCTTTATAATCCATTAACTTATTTTTATACGGCACCGTAATACCGGCCTTCATAATTGGTGAACTGTTAAGTAATTCTCATTACTATGGCATTGATGGTTTACCGCACTAAAATGAAGGGGAAACACGATTTAATTTACAAAAAAAGTAGCTACGTTTTGTATAATTGACTTTTAAGAAGTTATGCGATCCTTTATTTTTTTATATCTGTATGTTGTTCATCATCTATTATTCGAGGCACGAGCCACTACTGGCTACTACTGTGATTACAACCAGAACAGATGGGTGCGCAGAGACCAATGCGCATATTCGCATCCAATGTAATGAATTAACTACCATAGAGAACGAACTACTCTATAGTAACTATAGTAATCATAGAGAACCGAAAGTAATGTTCTCCATGATAGTAATATGTATATATTGGGTAGTATTTTTACGGGGTATTTGTAAATTTTCAGAAAGCAATACTATATAGGCTATGAAGGAGTGTACAGTAATTCCTATGATTCCTAACTTATCGTCGATACTAAATGGTTTATTACAATATTTGTATCAAATGATTTCTACAAGTGGTTTAAATAAAAATGTAAGTTTTTAAAAACAAGTGACATATAGGCCTATTGGCTACATAAAAAGTAGACTACTAATTATTGACCTGCGAAAGGAATTGATGGAGCCAAGTGAGCTTGTCTTATTCTATCTAATCTATGATATTGAGAAATATTTTCAAATGTATAGTCAATTATGTTGGATCCTAGGCCCCCATTAAATGTGCAGTTCTCATCCAGTTTTGATTACTGTACGGTAAAGGCAATTTTATGCAATGGTTTGCCAACTTTAGTTATGCCATTTCTTAAGTGCTTTTAGCACATGTGCCTATTCTTCCCTATGATCTCTAACATAACTCCTAACCTCTAATATAATCCCCATGGATTTAAAAATAATACAAATAGTGAAATAAATTAAGTTCAATGGGTGAATTATATAAAATTATTCCTAAAGCTATTTAATGAATCCTTTTTTCAATAGTTCTGTTCGCATGTAAATAATCGTATCCCTTTCAAATATTCTCATATTTGGGTAAACACCAGAATAAGTAGGGGAGGGGCAAATATCTAGTAATCAAAATGTGGCTGGAATTGTGTAGAAAGCATAGAAAGCGCCCTTCTATCTAGGTAGCCTACTCAACCTTTATTCTTGTATTAGTATGCTTCTCATATGTTAGCTGTATGAGGATTCTATGTGACATGCCAGTTCCACCTAGTTCAGAAGAGTGTTTTCTACACAATTACCAATTGACCTAAGCGAGACAAAAAGGATACATTTATTGTTAGGGTGAGTTATTTTTGTTAGTTTTTTATTTAAGTTTAAGACTCTGTATTTTAAAGCAGAACTCAAATATTGTGGCATGAACAAGGCCTATAGTGCCACTTATTATGGAGCCACTCTTCATGTTTTAAGCTGCATTTCTCAAAACTGTTATATATTAGAAGTACTGAAAGTGCCATTCATGCCATCTTTATTACTGGTATAATTTAACCAAGCTGGAATTGAGTTAATGTAAAAACAGCTTACATCCTCAAGTCGAAGATTCTTTACTACTGCCATCAATGTCTTAGTGATTTGGCTGAAAGGTACTACAACTTGCTGAAAATATAAATTTATCCAAGACTTGTTGGTACCATGGCATTCATTAATCCTGAACATTACAATATTATAAAGATGTTAAAAGCACACATCTTAAAAACCTTGTATTACCATGTATTATGGTGCTGAAACTTTGGACAATAAAGAAAGATCTGAGTAGAATACAAGAAGTATAAATGAAATGCTTGGAAAAACTAAGACAGTAAAGAAAAAGTTAGGAACACAGAAATAAGAAACTTCTAAAAGCTTGACAGAGAACCAGCATGTGTAAAGATAAAAAATATTAACTTGGTTGGAGGAGAACAGCAAGTTTAAACGTTTTGGTTGGGTTATTTTAAAGATTTTTTTTATTTAAGGATGAAGATATCAATGATAATAGTTACTGTATAATAACAATTTGAATCATGGTTCAAAAACAAAAATGAACATTAATGCAGGAGCTGGAGTCTTCTGTAAATTATTTAGCCACCATATATCTGCTGATTCCAATAACTCTGCCTTCGATGGAGAAATCAAAAGCCATAGAAGTTGCACTAAGTCTTATGTACAACTTGACCAAATTTAATAAAGCAATAGTCCTAGTAGACTCTAAAGCTGCCATCCAAGCTATTACCCAAAACAAAGTTCCAGAATCAGAAATCATGAGAGAATGTCAAACAATAATGAAAATTCTACAAAACAGAAGAAGTGGGTAGGCTTCCAATGGATTCCATTTCACATCGGAATAATTGACAATGAAATAGCAGACATTTTTGCCAAGAAAAGAACTGAAATAAAAAATCTCAGTGATTCCTGAGCCACATCTGAAATGGAAGACTGATGACATCAAGAAGGTATGGGATGTCGAGAATACAAAAATATCCCAAGAAGCAGCCAAAGGAAATTGATGGGTAAAAGGAGAAAAACCTCAAATGAAGTTAAACTGAAGGGGGGTAAAGGAGCTATCACCAAGTTCAGGCTGATGACGGGACACAATTGTCTCCCTCACCACCTCCATTGGCTGGGAATGTAGCCATTCATCAGCTGCCCACTTTATGCTGATCTCCACCAGGAAATGAACCAACAATATCTGTTCCACTGCCCACAGCTGAACTGAGAAGCCCAAAGAAGACAGGATTTTGTCGGCTTGTACAGGGAGGCTAGTGGGAAAATGTCATTTTGCCACTTCACTTCCTGTTATTTGATAAATAAAATAAATAATGTTGAATCAGAATTTATTTCTGAACCTATATCTAATGCGAACTATGATATTACACAGAAATTAAAAGATAATCGAGCGTTTGGCAAGGATTAAATTATTACTGAATTTATTAAATCTGGAGGAAAATTTCTGAGTAATTATTGTGGTACCTCACTTTTAAATGTGATCTATTAAAATTTTTACAAATATTTTAACCTGTTACATACAATCATATAGGGGATAACTGAAGAAATTCTTGGAGAGTATCAATATGGTTTTAGGAAATATAGGTTCATTCACTCCATGGCATGACAGGCCTACCAGTTGGCTGATGACCTCACAACCACAAGTGTTAATCACAGATGATCATCCTACCAATATAAGGGTGACATGTAGTCAGTGTGTCTGGTCCCTCAGCCATTATAGCTGGTTTTCTCAACCTGGTGGTGCTACTTATTGCAGCTACTTAAATTCTTCACAATACTGAGTGGGCACTGGTCCCATACTGGTCAAAATTTACATGAGAAAATTTCTTCCCTAATGGGGATTTGAACCAGTGCATGTCCTGTAATTCTGCACCAAGGCATCATGCCATAAAGACTATGAAGGCTGGATGATGGGTACATTTACATTAGGCCACTTGTATTAAAAGATGGAGAATAAAGACTCAAGACAAGCAAGAATGGATAGAGATGATTAAGATGGCCACGATTAAACTGAAAAGATCATAGCACTAAAGAAATAGAAGAAGAAGCTAAACAGAGTATAGGATGAAATAAATTATCATTTGCAGCATTTTTGTTGATGCAGAACTCTGGCCATCGTATTTATATTCCTCCAGGTTCCTCTGTCTTCTCCATCTCTTTACTCTGATCCTTTCCAAATCATCATCTACTATGCTGATCCATCTTGCATATGGTCTTCCTTTATTTTTTTGTTCTTCCTCGTTTAACACACAAGAATTTTTGGAAAATCTTTCATCGGACATTTTGTAGTTATATTCTAACCACTTTAGTTTTTTTTTGTATCTTAATTACTGTCACCAGATCTAAATCTGAAATAGAAGATAGTATAATAAAATGGAATGGTCATTTTAAAAGAATGGATGCTGAATGTAATCAATAGAGAAACTAGACTGTTGTTTAAGAAGAAGAAACCAAGATACAGAAGAGAGGAACAGTTAGGAAGGACGTTGAAAGAAGAGGAATAAATTGGGAAGAAATTATAGAATGGCTAAGATGGATGGAAGTTTTTTACAAGACCCAAAACTCTGAGGGGATACAAGGAAATATGAAGTTCGAAGTACACAATATCGGTACCTATTTCTGTTTGTAAGTAGTTGGTTAACAGTGTCAGCTGACCTGAAGCATAACAGTCTTATGGGTTAAAACACCTATAATCCCCAACTGTAAATATTTTCATGCACAGTTAAAATACAGTGCAGCGAGTGAGGTGTTATGAAAAAAGGTAGCTCGCCCTAGCAATAAGAAGATTGCATGCATATGTATTACCCTCCTTGGAATTGTTGAAGAAATAACAAGGACTGCATTTTGGAAATGATCTCAACCACAGTGCAATTAATGTAAATTTCGTCTTCCGATAGCTACAACAGGAGTCTAGAGAAGGGATACAATGTTGCTGCTCATACATGGAGAATTAGCAGGGTAGAACACCAACATGTCAGAATTTTAATTTTAAAGTGGCATTACGATTTTTAACTGCATGGCACAGAAATTGAAGTTATAATCCAGTTATGTCAACCCATGGAGCAGATGGACTCCCAGTCTACTAACAATTCCTCTTCATAACACTTCCTCCTATCCTACTTCCTTCACAGTAGCCTCTGCCCGCTCCTGGAATCTCCTTCCTCAAGATATCAGGGGTTGCCGCACACTTGGCACCTTTAAGTCACGTTTATACAGTTACCTGTTGTCTAATAATTAATTTTTCTCTATTTATTTAATTTTATACTATGTCATTAATCTTTTTGTCGTTTTTTATATACATCTTGTACATATTATATATTTAATTCATTAAGTCTAGAGGAAATCAAAATACATTATAAATATTAATTGTATTGTATTCATAACATATTGTAATTTAGATGTAAGACTATTTTTTTGTATTTTTTTAAAACCTGGTTGAGTGGTAGACAAGGCCTTAAGGCCTTAACTCTGCCAGGCAAAATAAAGCTATTATTATTATTATTATTATTATTATTAGTATTATTATCCATCCATAGTAATTCTGCCCGAAGGCAGGTCCTTCACTGCAATCATAGCATTTTCATGCTATGCTTGCAGCTTTACTAGGGAATTGTGTAGGTGTGGTAGCTTCCTGTTGCTTTCCACACCGGTGAAGGATGATAATGATAATGGTAAGGATGATAATGATAAGGATGATGGCCATATGATTTCGGGGACCGTTTGGGCCTTAAAGTTTTCCTGACATTTGTCTTACAGGTGAGGAAAAACCCCGATAAAAACCTCATCCAGAAAAACTGCCCCGGCCGGGGATCGAACCCGGGCCCGCTGCGTGACAAGGCAGCACGCTACCTCGAGACCACAGCGGTGGACAGTATTATTATTATTATTATTATTATTATTATTATTATTATTATTATTATTATTATTATTATTACATGAGTAAAAGCAGAGTGAAGTAAGGCAGAATGTGGCATGGACAGCATATGGTAAGGGTTATACAATTGGGAGTTGTATTACTTCCATATATTTTAAATGAGAGATTAGGCATTGGATTTTAGTGCATTGCAGTTAAAAATGGCATATTTTTTGGATACTGCCTTTGTACAACCAACATTTCTGTGAAATAAATTTCAAGGCAGGTTTCGGCATGCAATGGTTGACATTCCATTGTAAGAAACAACATATTTAGATTAGATTAGGCTTGTGTTACATACAAGTATTACTGTATACTTGCATTTAGTATGGAACATTATTTTTCGAGATGTGACATAGTGTTTAGACAACTCACCTTCCACTTGTGGGCCCTAAGTCACTCCCTGGGGTTTGTGGTGGATGAATCTGAGTCAGGCCTATGTTTCTCCCATTTTCTCCTACAAAATAATTAATTCCACCACTTCTGCATTCTTCTGTCATCCATTTTGTTTATTTAATTTAATTTGCTTCTATGATGTGGAATAGGCAGGTCAGCCAGCATCCTTGTGTGTCACTGATATTGAATAATGACTTCATGTCATCCCTCGACGTGGCACAACAATGGAAACAAGTATTTTTTTATGGTGCGACAGACCTAGAAGGCCCTTTGACTACCATCCAACTGCTGGCCTCATATCCACATATGGTAATCACAGAGGTAGAGATTATCCAGCCAGTGTAAGCATCACATGTGGCCAGCATGTTTGGTCCCCCAGCCATTATAGCTGTTTTGTCAACCTGGAGCTGCTACTTATTGTAGCTATCCAGATCCCTCATGATACTGGGAGCACTGGTATCATACTGGCCAAAATTCCATGGGAAAATTTCTTCCCCCATGGAGACTCAAAACAGCACAAGTTCCATAGCTGTGTACCAAGGCATTCTGCCTTAACCACTTGGCTGTGGACAATGAACACAAGTACAGGGTTAAAAAAGGAAGAAAATATTTTGGTATAATATTTTTAGTTTTGGACAAGAAAAGAAACCTAAAGGATTTAAATTGTTACTAAAATAAAAAAATAATTTTCTGTATTCTGTCAATTTTTCATTCAGTTCATAAATTAATGATTTATCTCATAGTGATTTTTCCTATAAAAATTCAATCATAAATTAATATTTATACACATTTGCTTCTTAAGAAATTAAACTGAAACAAATAATTATATCACTTTCTACTTTATTTATCTTAAATTTTCTTAATATAGACAATTTTTTCTAAAAAGTTCCAGTGTCTGATCATAATTTTATTGTCTGTTTTAATTTATTCCTTCAAATCAGATATTTTTCTATTCAGATCCAGTAATGAGGTAGTCTCTTTTATATCTTCTTGAGATAATGAGGTCTCTTCTTGAGGTTCTTGATTTTTCTTTGCTTCTGTTTTGACTTTTACCAACTCCTCTTGTTTATTTTGCTTTGCCACCTATAATAACAATAATCACATTATTTTATTGTTATTGAGTCATTATTTATTTTTTATTTATTTATTTTAACATACATTAGAGCATCATAGATGCTTTAGGTGGTGTGCAGATTACAACCTGTACATAAACAACAATATAAATATAACATATATATATATATATATATATATAATGAAACCAATTTACATTGCAACTAAAATACACCAAAAATAACAAGAGGCAGCACTTTCACAAGAAAATATATTAATGCAATTCCAATCAAATATTACTTACAATTTTAAATTTAAGGTATTCACCCATACTTAATGGTATGTAAGACAATAAAATGGTCTATACACCAAGCTTAAATTGTCTGCCCGTAAGAAGTTTAATATTAGAAAGTAGATGATTGTATAGATTAATACCTCTATGTGATATGCTGTTAATACTTCTGGTAAGCCTGTGACAATTTAGTTGTATATTGTTAGATATTCTAGTGTTATGTTCATGTAAATCTGAATTTATTTTGAAGAGTTTTAAATTTTGACGAATAAAGCAAACTGATTCTGAAATGTAAATACAAGGAACAGGTAATATTTTTAGTTCTTTGAAGGGTTTCTTACTTTCTGTTCAGATTTGTGCTTTCTTCATGATTTTAATAATTATTTGTTTTGTAATTAATTTCAATCTAATCCTTTGGTGTTAATTTACCTTAATTCTAAATTAGTAAACCAAAATGAGGTATATTACTGTTAATAATATAATTGAATTATTATTCTGGCTAAGGAAGCATGTTGATCAAGTGAAAGACCTTATTCCTCTAGTAAAACTGCTTTGGATCTAAACACCAAAGTTTATAATAAGTAGAATTGAGCACAAATGTGCATTAAAAGACTTTCTTGCTGTAAGCGTTTAAGCTTTTTGTCCTTTTTGTGCAAAGTTCTAAGTAGTATTGGCTGCATTTACGTCTGCACGGAGAACATACAGAATATTCATTCGCTTGGTGAAAACCTGGTTTCTTGCAGATCTCGTGATGAAAGCCATGTATGGAGAATCAAGTAAGTACATGCTGCTGTGTTGGTCAGGGTTCGCCCACATTCGATTTATCATTGCTTCTGTGGCGTAGAAGTCCGAATCAATCTCGCTTCTTTTCCTCACTCTTTCTGCTAGAAGGTCGTCATATTGATTTGTTGCCGGTAGCTAGAGCAATATCCTCAGATCTTCTATTAGAAATGGTTCCCATGCCAGTTCATATACGAGTCGAGATGGTGTCATTTTTGATACACCAAGAACTCTTTTTAGGAATGTGGCTTTTACTTTTTCTAGTTGCTTCAGATTGTTTTTCTTTAGGCACTTCCATACTATTTGCAGACCATAGGTGAGTATTGGAACAATCTTTGCAGTGAATAGCTGTTTTGCTGTATCTAGTGACAGTCTATTTATTAATTTTATGTCGTTGATGGCTCTTATGGCTGCAACAGCTTTTTCAGTTATGTGTTTGCTGAAACATGTGCCCGTTGTTTGGAAGGCCACTCCAAGATATTTGTAGTGACTTGTTTGTTTTAGTGGATCTTGTCCATAGTACACCATTTCGTGTGTTGAGACTCTTCCTCCCTTTCTGAAGACCATTTGCATTGTCTTGTTTTTATTTATGTGGAGCCCGTTTTCTTCTGTCCATGTTATGAGGGTGTTGGAAACTTTCTTGTAGATCTCTGTGCTTTGTCGCACATAGGAAAGTTTACGAAGAATGGTTTTCTACTATCTTAGAGGACCAGTTTTGTTATGACTGATGACCATTGTTTTAGTCAGCATGATAAAGTAGGGTCTGTAGGGAGGTGGATTGCAGTAATGGAATAGACTGGCTGGCTCAGAGTCCTGACCTCAATCCAATCAAACCCCTGTGGGATTAATTAGAATGTAGACTTTGTTCTAGACCTCAACAACCCACTTCACTGTCTTCTCCGTTTACAGCTCTGCAAGAGGAATGGGCTATTTTCTCTACAAAAGCATATAGACACCTACTGGAACAGTTAAGTCTCGTAGACTGCGATGGGCAGTACATGTTGCACATGTGGGGAATGAAAGACTTGCATGGAAGCTTCTTGTAGGAAAGCCAGAGGGAAATCGCCCAGTTGGTAGACCAAGAATGAGGTGGGAGAATAACATTAACTATGATTTGAGGGAAGTAGATTATACAGGGAATGATTGGAAAGCATTAGCTCAGGATAGGGATGTATGGAGAGCTTATGTCCGTGCGGCCATGAACCTAAGGATTCGATAGTGCCAGTGAGTAAGTAAGTAAGAGTTAAGGCTATCATAAAGGCAAATAGTGGATCCACTCTTTATTAAAGTTCAGTACTGAGTGTGTGACAAGAGGAAAGACTAACTACTTTGTGTTGTCAGTGAGTGTTCATATACTTTTGATCATATAAATTAATATAATAATTTGAAATAAAATTTACTTTTGATGTTATATTTTATTTAACATCTTCCAGTCCTGGACAAAGTAATCATTTTAATAAAAAATTGTCCTACACAAATTAATTTTTTAATAAAAAATTGTCCTGGATAAATTAATTTTTTATAAAAAATTGTTCTGGACAAATTAATTTTTTATAAAAAATTGTCCTGGACAAATTATTTTTTTATAAAAAATTGTCCTGGACAAATTTAACTTTTTATAAAACATTGTCCTTGACAAATTATTTTTTTATAAAAAAAATTGTCCTGGCTCCTGGACAAATTAATTTTTTATAAAAAAATTGTTCTGGAGAAATACATTTTTTATAAAAAATTGTCCTGGACAAATTATTTTTTATAAAAAATTGTCCTGGACAAATTAATTTTTTAGTAGAAAAATTTGTCCAGAACTGGAACATGTTAAACTAAATGTTCGTCTAAATATTAAGCTTCACCACTTAGAAGTTATTAAATTCTCATTAAAAATGCTTCAAATAGAAGTTGCCTGATGGCTTTAATAGCTCTAGCTATCTGCCTTCAGATACAAGAGAATTGTATAAGTGGAAAGAAATGATAGTGTTTGTACCATGTCTCAAATGGTGTAGTGGGCCACAATAGTTGGAGGTCCAGGGTTTGATTTCTGGTTCAGAAGATAATTTAAAAATAAAATAAAATTTACTGTTACAAATCCAGTTTATTGATAAATATAAATTTAAAAAAAATAAATACCTACTTTCTTCGGCTGTTCTTCAGTTTCTGTTTTGATACCAAAATCCCCAGGTCCAATTAACCAACCATAAGAATATCCAGAAGGATCTCCAAATATTATACTGTTACAGGATGAAGTATAGAGGTAACGAGCAAGCACTATTGTTACAATCTATAACAGAATGTTACATTTAAATTTACAGAAATAATAACAAAGCTCCATCATTTAGTTGTGTTAAAATCCATTTGGGCTTTGTAGGGTAAATTATATAATAATAAAAAGTATCTATCTATAGTGTTCTGCCCGAGGGCAGGTCTTTCACTGTAATCATAGCATTTTCATGCTATGCTTTGCAGCTTTACTAGGGAATTGTAGGTGTGGTAGCTTCCCATTGCTTTCCACACTGGTGAACAATGATATTGATAAGAAAGATGATGATGAACGGATGATTTTTGGAGACTGTTGTGCCGTAAGCTTCCTGACATTTGTCTTACAGGTGAGGAAAAATGCTGAAAAAATGTCACCCAGGAGCCTGTCCCAACTGAGAATCGAACCTGGGCCACTGCATGACAAGGTAGCATGCTACCTTGAGATCATAGTGGTAGACAATAATAATAATAAATAATAATAATAGTGTTTTTTAGGAATATTCCACAATACAGTGTTTCTCCTTCAACCCAAAGTGATTTGTCACACGAGGTTCCTGTCTAAAGCATCTTCTTCCTTCAAATCTCTAGCTTCCATACTTTTTTTCACTCCATTCATCCATCGTTCTCTAGGCCTGCTTCTTCCACTTCTTTCATTAGCTTTCCAACTCCGTGTGGGGTTGTTAGTTCTCCATCGAACGCCTCCCCAGGTGGTGAATAGGGGTATGCTTTCCAGATATGGATGGTATGGGGGAAATGGAAATACCCGAGGTGAAACAAAACTAGCAGCTACTGCCTTGTAGTTAAGTGTTGATTCACTAAAGGCTAGAGGAAGACTACTTTGATTACAAATTACCTGGTCCTCCAGGTTGGGGGTTGTAGCAATGGGCCAGCTCATCACTCTACAGAAAAATGTACAATGCTAAAAAACCTAAAGAGATGACTATCTGAGGATGAAGTGGCAGCATGTATCCATGAAGGGAAAAATGGGAAAGCCAGTGGACCTGATGGAATTATCTGGAGTTATTAAAATATGGAGGACGAAAAGTAATAAAATTGCTTATGAAATTATATACAAATATTCTTACTTGAGGAACAATAATAATAGTTACTTACTTACTCACTGGCAGTATCGAACCTGTAGGTTCATGGCCACATAGACATAAGCTCCCCATACATCCCTATCCTGAGCTAATGCTTTCCAATCATTCCCTGTATAATCTACTTCCCTCAAATCATAGTTGATGTTACTTTCCCACCTCATTCTTGGTCTACCAACTGGGCGTTTTCCTACTAGAACCTTCCATGCACGTCTTTCATTCCCCATACGTGCCACATGTCTTGCCCATCGCAGTCTACGAGACTTAACTGTTCTTATTATATCTGACTTTCTATAAAGACCCCGTAGTTCATTGTTATGTAGTCTTCTGCATTCACCTGTCTGTTCATCTTTCTTTGGTCCAAAAATTGTCCTAATAACTTTATTCTCAGATACTCATAATCTCCTTTCATTCCTTAAAGTAAGAGTCCATGTTTCGCATCCATATAATATAACTGATAGAATAATAGTTTTATATATTTTCAGTTTAACATTTTTTAAAAGGAGTTGGGCATCAAAAGTCTCTGTAATGCATAATAGCACGCATTTCCTGAATTGAGCCTATGTATAATTTCCTTGTGCATTTCATTCCCATTTGTGATTATTGTTCCTAGGTATTTGAATTCAATCACTTCCTCAAAATTTCCCTCATTTGTCATTAGCTGTCCTCTTCCATTATATAATGTATTTCTACATGTGACCATATATTTAGTTTTATTGATATTTACCTCCAGTCCTAATTTCTTAGTGTTACTCAATAGTGTGTGTGTGTGTGTGTGTGTTGTCCTTTAGTATCTCCTCGCTATCGGCCAATAGTAGTAAGTCATCAGCATAAACTAACAGCTTATTAATACCATTGAGTTGTAGGCCTTCTTCATCCTTTAGAGGTTTGATGGCATGCTCTAGTACAAAATTAAATATTCAAGAAGATAGTGCATCTCCTTGCTTCAGCCCATTCTGGATTTCAAAAGAGTCCGAAAACTGTTTGCCTACACGCACCCTAGTCTTTGTGGCATTTAGACACATTCATATAAGTCTAACTAATTTTTTAGGAATTCCGAACTCCAGCAGGATGCTATATAACTTCTCCCTCTTAATTGAATCATATGCTTTTTTGATGTCTACGTGTAGTTGATGTACAGTACCATTATATTTCCATTTATTTTCTAAAATCTGTCTTAAGCTAAAAATCTGATCTGTTGTAGGCCTGTTTCTTCTAAATGCACATTGATGATCTCCTAGAATGTCATCAATATAAGGAATAAGTCTGCTTACTAATATATTTGTTAAAATTTTGTATGAAGTTGAAAGTAATGAGGTGTCTCTATATTTGTTGCAATCAGTTTTATCTCCTCTCTTATAAATTGGTACGACAATTGATTGTTTCCATTCATCTGGAAGAACTTCTTTTTCCCAAATCATACTAAGCAACCGGCATATCTTGTCCATCAATTTTTCTCCCCCTGATTTTATCAGTTCAGCTGGAATCTCATCTGAACCTGATGCTTTATACATCTTCAATGTTTCTATCGTCATTTCAACCTCCAATGCAGTTGGCTCTGCGACTAGCATTTCTGCTGTCTGTAAATTATACTCCTCAGTGTCCTGTTCTGTATGTATATTTAATAGCTGATTAAAGTAACTTTTCCATCTATTTAATATACTCCTGGAATCTGCAATCATATCCCCATTTTTCATTCCGAATTATGTTTGTTCTAGCCTGAAACACTTTCTTCTCTATCCTAATTTCCTGATATAATTCTCTAATGTTCATATTTTTTGTATTCATTTCAAGATCATTAATCATCTCTCTTAAATATTCCCTCTTTTTACTCTTTAGTAACCTGGTGGTTTCCCGTCTAATATTACCCAATTGCTCTAAATTTACCTCATTTGGCTCATGTAACCATTTCATTTTTGGTAGCTTTCTTTTCTTTACAATGTCAGCACATTCCTCATCAAACCATTTCTTGTTTTGCCTCTTTTTTTAAATAACCAATGCTTTCTGATGCTGACAATTTAATAATATATTTTATAGCTTCCCATTCTTTATTTATATCAGTTTCTTCTTTGTTTGCCACATTGTCATCTGAAGGTTCCAGTACTTCAAATCTATTAGCAATTTTGATTTGGTATTCTTGCTGCAATTACAATAACAGTAGTAATGTTTATAATAAAAAAATAATAGTAATGTTCATAATAAAAAAAAATAATCATGACCTAAAATTTGATTGAGGTTGACATAGAATGGAGGAGAACTCATATAGTGAAACAAATTGATATGACACTATACAACCAATAATAATTGAATTAATCAGATTTTACATCTCACCTCATATATTTTGTATAAACTCAGGACAAGTTTCAAAAGGAATCCCCTTCATTGTCAATTGGAATCTTACTGTTAATGTGACAATTGACAGTCCTGTAGGGCCATTATTCTGCCTTCTGTTGGTTGACCGATGCACTTCCAAATCAAATCCTTTTCCCTGGGAATAAAAAATTGATAATTTTTTCATAAGATGCGATTTATGCGCCATACAGCAGGCTACACAATGTGGGACCATAAAAGAAATGAGGAAATTATGGAAGACTTGGATGTAGAACCCATTCTTCACCATATACAAAACTACCAGAACAACTGGAAAGCCCATCTTCAACGAATGCTGTCTCATAGAATTCCAAAAGCCATGCTTCGTTACTGCCCCCAAGGCAAAAGATCGCTGGGACGTCCAAAAAAGCGCTGGATGGAAAATTCCTCTTTGAGACCGTAACAGGCCACATGGCCTAATACTTGCCTGGATGATGATGATGATGATGATAATTTTGTCCTTGTGTTTCTGCATGTGTATCTTCTCCCAGGCTGTCAGTTCTTTGGAATTATCTTCTTCTCTTCTTCTTCGGCTTTCCCCCACTTATAGGTTTGCCGTCTTCAGTTTCCATTTATCTCTATCATTCCAATCTCCCTCTTCCAAATTCCTATCCTTCATTATTGTTCTGACGTAGGTTTTCCATTTCCATCTTGGTCTACCACGTTTATTTCTTCCAGGGGGTGACCATTGATATATATTTTTTGGCCATCTTTCATTTTTCTTTGGAATTATCAATTTAAATAATTTTGCCTTTTTTTCTATTCTGTGCCTTTCTGGCCAAGTGTGAGCAGCTACAACAGACATTTCTACATTCCCATTTTTTACATTTTTAAGGTGTTCCTTCATTCTACTGTTCAAGTTTCTTTTTGTTTTTCTTATGTAGATTTTTTCACATTCCTCGAAAAAAATCAACTGTAGAACATAAATGTGAAAATCGTATAAAACTTAAACAGTTTATTTTATTTAATCATTAGACATAATGGATTTTCATCAAGTAAACACCAAATCAATTGATTACTTAATACAGCTGAGACAAGCTTCTTGGTGACTTGGTAATTTAAATTATTACTTCGGATTAAACAGTGCACACAGAATATTTGGTTTTATATCAGTTGTATTAAACATAATCTTAAACCAAAATGCATTAATATCAAGACTAACTTTAATAACTCAGCCTCAAGGAAAGCTTCAGCAGTAGCAGTAAGAACATGACTCTGAGGAGATAAAAATCTGCAGTACAGTAGAAGAGATGTTTTAAGTGTATATTTGATGTATATACATTCAGAACTAACGTTTAGATTAAATAATACTGAATTTGATATTATTGATTTTACGACAAGACATAAGGTGTGTTGATTCATAAGAAATACTTAATTAAAAAACAAGCTTTTTAAATAAATGGTTTAAAAAAAGAAATCTAAAGAAGTACTAGTTTTTCTAATCACAAATAAATATGAAAATCCTATACAACTGTAACAGTTTTATTTTATTAAGTCACTAAACATAATGGATTTACATCAAGTAAAAACCAAATCAATTGATTACTTGATAATTATAGAACTAGCCTCAGGTGATGAATCCTCCCACCTAACTAATATGGTTCCCTGAGATAATGCTGTCAATCCATGTCTATTCAACCAACTAGCCCTGGTCAGTTATACTGGACTTTGTTCCTTTGAATAATTAATAGGAGGATCATTCCATTAAAATTGATACAAAGAAGTTGAATTTTTAACCGTGCCATCTTTGATTTTCATGAAACTTTGAAGTTTTGGAAGTTTCCTGTTTAACGACTGTACAGTTGTTGAAGATATCATCTATTTCTTCCTCTGGGTGGTTGCATAGATTACATCTTGGTGTGGACAACAAATTTATCTTATGCTAGTGTTTAGCAAGGCAGTTGTGACCTATAGTTAATCTGAATTGTGCAATAGCTGTGTTCCATCTAAATTCTGGTATGAAATTGGTGTTGTGAAGGAGGCATTGCCATTTTTTGTCTTTTGTGGATAATTGAAGTCTGTTGCTATTAATGTCATTAATATATGTGTGTGTGTGTGTGTGTCCGTATCCGTTAATGCTCTAGTGGCCACAATTTTTATTACATTGAAACCAAATTTGGCATATAACAATTATTTTAAAACAAGTAAAGTCAAAAATCAATATTTATTTTAGGAAGTAATATTTTGAGGTTCTTTTTATCAAGTTTTTTTTGAGTCTAGAGATATCTTATCTCAATTTAATGTTGATTTGTTCTGAAACATATTTAAATAAATTCTTCTATAAAGCTGACGATGATGCAGAAAAATACATCGAAACATGCTCGAGAACAAATCAATATTAAATTGAGGTAAGATATCTTTAGACTCAAAAAAACTTGATCAAAATCATTAACCAGCAAAATCAGACCATAAGGTGTCACAATTTTTAATCTTACACAATAAACTCAGCAGTATATGCTTTTTTTTATGTTAAATTTGATATATTATTTTCCAGTCCTGGACAGAATTTTATTTTAAAAAGAAATCGCAGTTTGAGCATTAATTTTTTTCTTTCTAAAATAAAATTCTATTATAATAAACCAAGAAAGATATTCTCCAAAATTAACAATATTTGACCAATAGAAGTGGAGAGTGCTAATCATATTTTTCATGCAGCATTTCAATGTTTTATATACCTCAAAGTGTTTAATTTGACAACATAATTAATCTGAAATAACTTATTTTATCTCATTATATTGAGACTATGATATTACTAACCATGAAGAGAAAATTTGTTATGGTAATTCCAATAGTTAAATTAAAGCCAGTTTGTATCGTAGGCTTCAAGATCTCCAGACATCCCACAGTATAAATTGAATCAACAGTACTTTTAAGAATATCTTTCCAAGTTGAATCCGAAGTCTTTTGTTGCAGGGTGTGTGCAAGCAATGAAAAGGGACATGTGGGTTACAACAACTCCATGGCACTACAGGAGGAAGAACACGGCCATCAACTGCAGAGTAGCTGCAAATACATGCAGAATATGGAGAATACAGATCAAATAATAAGGTATAATTAAAGAGAATACCATATTTACTTGCATATTTCATGCATTTTTACCATACTTTTAAGATTTAAAAGGTGGATACGTGATTTACGCGAGGAAAGTTTACTGCTTGAATATTTTGTCTTGATGACTAGAATTTTAATCTCACTACCAGACCATGAACATTAGAAATGAATAAACATTTCCTTTAAACATAACGGGCCTGATTTCATAAGACTTATGATAGGAATTAACATTATGAGGCTTTCTAATTAATAAAATTAAATTGAGACGTCCATCTCACCTCATACATCTGCACTCTTAACAGCGCAGGACTGCGGTTTCAGGAACAGTTGTTCCTATCAACAACCATCTTTTTTTACTGTTGAATTTTTGCTTTCACCATCATCTTCTAAACTGCCATCTAGTGTTGATGTGATGAACTCTGAGATTAAATCTTGTTCACCGGAATTTCAAAATTCATGGATCTAAGTTTGTTCTTTTGAATGTATATTTGGAAGGTACACAATTGGGTAACATCAGATGGGAAACTGCTAGGTTTTGAAGAGTAATCCATCCATAGTAATTCTGCCCAAAGGCTGGTCCTTCACTGCAATCATAGCATTTTCATGCTATACTTGCAGCTTTTCTAGGGAATTGTAGGTGTGGTAGCTTCCCGTTGCTTTGCAACCAGTGAAGGATGATGATGATGATGATTATAATGATATGGAGGATGATGATGATGGCCATATGATTTCGGGGACTGTTTGGGCCTTGAAGTTTTCCTGACATTTGTCTTACATGTGAGGAAAAACCCCTATAAAAACCTCACCCAGAAAAACTGCCCTGACCGGGGATCAAACCTGGGCCCGCTACGTGACAAGGCAGCACGCTACCTCGAGACCACAGCAGTGGACTATTGAAGAGTAAAAAGTGGGAATATTTTAAAGAGAAGATTAATGATCTTGGAAGTAAGGCAAAAAATAAAATACAGATAATTGTATTAAGCAATTAGGATAGAGAGGAAAGGGTTTCAGGCTAGAAAAAAACATAATTAGCAATGAAAATGGGGTATGATTGCAGATTCCATGAATATATTAAATAGACGGTAAAATTAGTTTAATCAGCTGTTATATGTATAAGCAGAACAGGATTTTGAAGAGGATGATTTACAGACAGAAGAAGTATTAGTCACAGAGCCAAACTCATTAGAAGTTGAAATGGTTATACAGAAATTAAAGATGTATAAAGCATCAAGTTCAAATGGGATCCCAGCAGAACTGATTTAAATCAAGGGGAGAAAAATTGGTGGATAAGATACATTGATTGCTTAGTATAATTTGGGAAAAAGAGGTTCATCCAAATGAATGAAAAAATCAATTATCATACCAAACGTTATAAAACTCCATCTTCTGGTTGACCGAAGAACTTTTCAATAAAAATTTCAAAATTCATAATCTCATTTTTGTTCTTCTGGATGTAGATCTTCTTCCAAACAGTGAGCTCTATAGTGTTATCTTATGAGGTAAGATGATCAGATTCACCTTATTTATTAAGAAGAATCTCATAATGTTACTTCCTATTGTAATTCATTATTTGAATCTGTTTAAATGCATAAAGAGTAAGGTGCGAATAGGCAAACAGATCTCGGATACTTTTGAAATTTGTAATGGGTTAGAACAAGGAGATGAAGTATCTCCTCTGATATTTAATTTTGTATTTGAGCACCGCTATCAGATCCTTAGAGGATAAAGTAGTAGTACAACTCAAGGGTACATATAAGCTGTTGGTATATTGAACTTTTATAGGAAAAAATCACAATGAGGTTTAATTTAAAGTTTAAATTAAAATGTTTCATACCTCACCTCATATCCAGTCTTCTAATTATATACTGGTTTCGAAGCTTGGGCAGCTTCATCATCAGTAATTTCTTGTCGACTGATGTTAATGTCAATCAAGAGAACTACTTTCTCCCTCTATTGGTGGACCGATGAACCTCCAGATCAAATCAGAATCCCCGGGAATTTTGAAGTTCATATTTTTTTCTTACTTGTTTTTTTATGTGGATTTTTCCCAATCCGTGAGATCTTTTTGTTTTTCTATTTGTTTATTTAGGCTGGATTTTGTATCAATTAGATATGTTTCAGACCAAACATAAGCAGCTAATGCTGACTTCTCCACTTCACCATTTTTTACATTCCTAAGATGTACTTTTACCCTTGTTTTCAAATTTCTTTTTGTTTTTCCTATGTAAATTTTGTCACAATCCCTGCATTTGATCTGTTAAATTCCTGATTTACTTTTTCTTCAATTTTGTTAATTTTTGTTGGTTTTAATTATTCTATTTAGGCTGTATTCATTCTTTGATGTCAATCTTATGTTAAACTTTTTAAAATTATTTTGAAAATTGTGGTGTTTCAATGGATGGTGATTTTTTTTAAATTTTATGTTTTCTTCTATTTGTTTTATAAGTGTGCTTTCATTAATTAATTCTTGTCTTTCAAACTTATATCATATTTTCTTCAAAACCGTTTTCTGTTGCTACATTAATTATGTATTATATTTCTTTTCCATAATTTTCTTTGCTCATAGGTATATTTACTAATCTATGTGTCAAACTATGAACACTGCCTCTTTATGAGCAAAATGGTTGAATCCTGAGGCCTTAATACAGTTATCTATATGTGTATTATTTTTTGTTGGTATAGGCTCTTCATCATCATCATCATCATCATAATTGGCTCGACAGCCCTATGTGGGCCTTGGCCGCCTTCAGAAACTTGTGCCAGACTTCCCTGTTCTGCGCTTCATTCTTCCAGTTTTTATTTTTAAAATTTTAATGTCTTGAATTATACCATCCTCCCATCTTAATTTAGGTATTCCAACTTTTCTGGCCAATAGTGGTTGTTCATTGTAAATTCTTTTTGTAATCCTTTTGTTGTCCATGCGAATAATGTGTCCA
Organism: Diploptera punctata; assembly: GCA_030220185.1. Classification (NCBI taxonomy): domain Eukaryota; kingdom Metazoa; phylum Arthropoda; class Insecta; order Blattodea; family Blaberidae; genus Diploptera; species Diploptera punctata. Next base: position 6,417,292 of record JASPKZ010010655.1, read on the forward strand.
GCCCATGCCAATCTATTAACTTTAACAAAATTCAAAATATCTGGCTGATTGTACAATTTATACAATTCATTATTGTATCTCTTTCTCCATGCATTATTTTCTTTCACGGCACCAAAAATGGATCTCAGTATCTTCCTTTCAAAACGCCCCAATAATTCCTCATCAGATTTCAACATGGTCCAAGTTTCTGATGCGTAAGTTAACACTGGTCTAAGGAGAACTTTATACATGAGTATTTTTGTCTTTCTAGATATAAACTGAGATCTAAACATTTTCCTGAGTCCAAAAAAGCATTTGTTTGCAACCATGATCCGTAGATGTATTTCAGCCGAAATGTCATTTCTACAATTTACCTCAGATCCCAGGTATAGGCTCTTGATGTAGTATTATTAGGTAATAGCAAGAATATATGAGGGCCAACATGACATTCTATTGAGTAACATTAAGAAATTGGGGCTGGAAGTAAACCTCAATAAAACTAAATATATGGTTGTACATGGAAATACATTATATAACAGGAATAGAAAGAAGTTGTCAATTCAAATATCTAGGAACATTAATTACAAGAAGAATGAAGTGCAGAAATAAATTAAACATACACTCAATTCTGGAAATGCACTCTATTAGGCTTTACAAGGATTCTTGTCATCCCAACTTCTTTCAAGAAATATTAAACCCCAAAATATATAAAACTATTATTCTTCCAGTTATATTATCTGGATGCAAAACATGAATTGTTACTTTAAGGGAAAGGAAGAGATTTTAAGTATTTGAGAATGAAGTTCTTAGGAAGAAAAGAGAGACGAACAGAAAGATGGATTGAGAAGACTGTATGATCTATATAGGATATCACATATAATATGAATAGTTAAGCATCATAGACTACTGTAGGAAGGGCATGTGGCACGAATGCTGAATGAAAGATAATATGAATATTTAAGAATCATAGACTATGGTAGGGAGGGCATGTGGCATGAATGCTGAATGAAACAGAGGCATGGAAACTCCTTGCAGGAAAACCAGTGAGAAAGCACCCAGTGTAGGTAGGCCAAGAATGAGTTGGGAGAGTAACATGAACTTGATTTCCATCCATAGTAATTCTGCCCGAGGGCAGGTCTTTCACTGCAATCATAGCATTTTCATGCTATGCTTGCAACTTTACTAGGGAATTGTAGGTATGATAGCTTCCCATTGCTTTCCACACCGGTGAAGGATGATGATGATTATGATAATGATAAGGATCATGATGATGATGTTGATGGCCATATGATTTCGGGGACTGTTTGGGCCTTAAAGTTTTCCTGACATTTGTCTTACAGGTGAGGAATAACCCCGATTAAAACCTCACCCAGTAAAACTGTCCCAACCGGTGATCAAACCCGGGCCCGCTGCGTGACAAGGCAGCACGCTACCTTGAGACCACAGCGGTTGAGGAGGTAAATTATACAGGGGTTGATTGGAAAATGTTAGCTCAGGATAGTGATGTATGGAGATCTTATGTCAGCACAGTCATTATCCTATGGATTCGTTAGTGCCAGTGAGTTAGTTCATTCAGGAGACTAAGGCTAATATTCAAGAACCAAGCTCTCTAGGCCGTGCCAACTCTGTCTTCCGTGAGCTGAGGCTCTCATCTTTCAATGTGTTCCCTGAAACTTCTTTAATAAATATCTTGTTACCACATGATGTTGAATACAGTGAGCCAGTTAGAGTGGGTTCTGCATGACCCATATAATTAACCATGGAGAGATGGGCTGAGAGTCGCTCTTGGCAGAAAGCTTGATTCTTGAATACCTGCCTTAGAGTAAATTTTAGAATTTTGATATGGTTTAAAATCGCTTAAAATTTTTGTACGACCCAATGTAAGTGAAGTATTTTCATTCTTCATTCTTTATTACATGTATCCAGCTGTAGCTGATGACACGAATCCATTGCACACTTATGCTTATTTCACTTTAGAAGAATCCGTACTGTGTTAAGTTGCAATGGGACTGCATTCATGTATATGCAGCTTATGTGGGCATTTTTTAGTTCCTTGTTTACTTAATATGTCAATAACATGGTTATCTCTTCTCACCCATCAAGGTGAGTGCCTAGGAGGTTGCAAGAATTAGATAAATCAATAGAGAGAAATGAAACTAGGAAAAGATCTCCTAGGCCTCGAATGCTCTAATACCATCAGAGTCGAAAGAACAAGAATTAGCCAAGAGAGGCTATATACAGAAAAGATAAAAGTAAGGAGCAAAACACAAGTAAGTGGAAGCAATGTTTTGCTCAGCTTGGGCACCTTGTGGTCGCCATTCACATTTCCCCTAGATGGGGACCCCTGAGGATAAGTGAAGTATTTTAAGTAATATAATATTTTAAAACAATTTTATCAATTATATTATTTTTAGTCTGGACATCTTACCTCAATATTAATGTTGATTTGTTCTTGAACATGTTTCAAAACAATTCTGTTTTATCGTCAGCTTTCCCAGACTCAAAATATAACTTCCTAAAATTAAATATTAATGATTATCAACTTACTGCTGAACGGTCCGAGAATCATGTCGTAGGTAGTCTACATTAATCCAGGATATACTGTACCAATCAGAATAGCTTAATGTTCCACAACATTCCATTTCAGATTGAAGATGATCAAACATTTTTTTCCACAAAGGGTCATTAAGGTACTGGGTCATTCCTTGTAGTAGTGAATTCTTCATTTGTTGTAATATGTTCTTTTTAATGTTTGGTGATAAAGAACATATAGCAAGTCCCAAGATGGCATTTATGAAACCTACCAGGAGCCAGGTTCGCAATACATATCCAGGTTTATAACTGTTATAAAATTAAAACATTAGAAAATAATATTTTAGTTTAGGAAGTAATATTTTGAGGTTATTTTAATTAAATTTAATAGAAAATAATACTAAAACATAATGAATGTGATTGGTTTTTAGCAGGTCTGTGTTAAAAGTTTGTTAGGTACCATGTATTTCTGGATTTAAAAAAATAATAAAATCAAAATATGTATAAAAAAATAAATCTGAATTGAAATTTTTTTGGTCCAATGCCACCAATTGTTTAATGGTATTTCTGACATTCTCTGCTGGCATTGCCAAAATTGTAATTCATTTGTGAGGTTGGGGTGCCTGGAAAGTGGAGTTAAAGTTACCCTAATTATATTATGGGTGATAAATGATAAATAAGCACCAGCAGAGTCCTTAAACCTAAGCTTAACCTAAATTCCAGACCATGGATGACCACATGAATTCCCTTTGGGGAAAAATTCCTGTGGTATGAGTGGAATCGAATCTGGACCTCATGAACTGTACATAGAAGCTATGAGGTTTGTCAAAAAAAAAAAAAAATTTTTTTTCATAAAATTCATAATTTTAGATTGTGTGCTCTGGATGTGTAACTATGTGAAATATTATACTGTCTTGTATGTTGATATTAGGGCCTACATCATGAGCAGAGTAACCAAAATTTCTTAGTATTACTTCCTAAAAATATCAAAACAAACCTACATTTACTAAGCCAAGTGAGAATAGTAATCCATCCATAGTAATACTGCCTGAAGGCAGGTCCTTCACTGTAATCATAGCATTTTCATGCTATGCTTGCAACTTTACTAGGGAATTGTAGGTATGGTAGCTTCCTGTTGCTTTCCACACCAGTGAAGGATGATGATGATGATGATGGCCATATGATTTCGGGGACTGTTTGGGCCTTAAAGTTTTCCTGACATTTCTCTTACAGGTGAGGAAAAACCCCGATAAAAACCTCACCCAGAAAAACTGCCCCGACCGGGGATCAAACCCAGGCCCACTGCATGACAAGGCAGCATGCTACCTTGAGACCACAGTGGTGGATTGAATAGTAATATTGATCAATATTAAATTTAAAAATATAGCAGAAATTACTCGCCATAATCTTATACCTGTATTTTTCCTAGATTAGGCATAAAGTACTGATGTATTCTAAGAAACTACTTAATTATTATTTTATCCTATTTTATTTTCATAATTTCATGTAGATTAAGGTCGATATTCAAGAATCAAGCTTTCCATGAAGAGTGACTCTTAGCCGTCTCTCCATGATTAATTATGTGGGTCATGCAGAACCTGCTTTAACTGGCTCACTCTATTCAACATCATGTGCTAACAAATATTTATTAAAAAAAGTTTCCAGGAACAATTGAAAGATGAGAACCTCAACTTATGGAAGATGGAGATGGCATGGCCTAGAGAGCTTGGTTCTCGAATACTGGCCTTAATTATCAACTTACTTAAGAACAGGATATGCACAATTAATACATATCTTTATGCCAGCTAAATGGATGATTACAACAGAGATTCCAAACAAAATTAAAGAGCTAAAGATTCTTTCAAATTGCATTTTGAGGGAAGTTTCTAATTTGTGTCCTATTTGTCTACCATTATATCCTATTATTATTAGCACTATTCCCAATGCAATTTGTGTAACATTTATTATGATTAGTATTATAAATAAAATATATCTTCCTTTTTCAGATATTCTGAATGTGCCAAAAGCTTTTTTAATTATTGTATCCCATTCATTTTCTTCTGAATTTGTTTCTTTTTTATCCATTAGTATAAATTACAAATTGTCATTTTAGCCATCTTTATGAATGTAATGAATGATATTTACAAATGTAATTAAATTGGTTGCTAAGGTGTAATTTGGCATGCTTTTGGTTGCTAAGGGCAACAGAATAACATTTGTTCAATCAACAAGAAACATGAGTTTTATTTATTTACATTTTAATGAAATTAAATAAAGCCTAGTACTAAAATGAGTATCAGAACAGCTACTGAATCTACTTTTAGTAGTTCAAGTTCTTCTGCTTCTGAAAAAGAAGCTACTCCAGTGGGTTGGTATTTCAGTGTATTTATTTTTTGTTGTAGCTTGTTTCTCCCGTGTTTGTGGTTTAGTTTAAATCATTTAATTATCTTATTCTTTTTTTTTAGAGGAAGTTAAGGAAGAAGTAGTCCAAGAAACTGGACCACAATATACAGATGATGAATTAAATGCCCTGGTAAGTAGACTGTGTATTTCAATTATTAACACAGTACCAGTACCTGATCTAAATTAACCATTGGACTAGAGGTAATTTGAATAATGCACCATCCAGTTGTTTTTAGTTCAGTCTGAATTGTTAATAATAATAATAATCTTCTTCTTCTTCTTTCTTCCAAGTATTAGGCCAAGGCCTGTTACGATCCTATAGAAAATTTTCCCTCCAGCGTTTCATAGGACGGCCCAGTGATCTTCGTCCTCTTGGTATATAATTATAAACAGCTTTGGGGATCCGATTTGAACTCATTCTTTTAAGATGGTGTTTCCAATTTAGTTGGTACTGTTTAATATATTCCAAAATTGGCATAGTCTTCAATTCTTTTAAGATATCGGTGTTCCTTTTCCGATCCCATCTGGTGTAACCCGCTGTTCTGCTCATGAATCTCATTTCACAAGCCGTTATTCTGCTTTCATGTTGTTTTTTTAGTGTCCATGCTTCACTACCATAGGTCAACACTGGTCTAGCCAAAGTGTTATATAAACGTAATCTGGTGTTTTTTTGTACAAGGGGTCCTCATCTAGGGGATATGTGGATGGCGACCACAAGGTGCCCAAGCTGAGCAAAACATTTCTTCCACTTACTTGTGTTTTGCACTCTTTTAACTTTACTATCTAACCTCTCTTGGTTAACTCTTGTTTTTTTCGACCCCGACGCTATTAGGGCATCCGAGGGCTAGGGAGTCTTTCCTTTCTTCCATTTCTTCTTTCCTTTATTTTCTTTTCTTCTCCAGAAAAGCCTGACCAGAGGCTATAAGATGGCAGCCCCATCACTGGTCTTGCCTTCCTTTGGCCAGCAACCAATCGAAGGGACTATTATTATGCTTTCAAGTCTTATACGAGAATTTCCCGGAAGGATCAAACTAATAATAATAATAATAATGATGATGATGATGATGATGATGATGACGATGACGACGATGATGATGATGATGAAGTAGTAGTAGTAGTAGTACTACTACTATAATAATAATAATAATAGATAGATAGATCATCGGTTGATTAATGTCTTTGACATCGTCCGATTCCTAATAGCCAGTTTTGTCGGTCCGTCCAATCTCCTGATTGTAGATGTTTCTCCTTCATATATAAACATATTCCCTGACTCCAGGAGGTTTTAGGTCTTCCTCTGCTTTGTCTTCCCTCAGGTTTCCATTCCAAAACAGATTTTGGTAGTCGATCCTCTTTTGGACATAAGCCCTCCATACATCCCTATCCTGAGCTAATGTTTTTCAATCATTCCCTGTATAATCTACTTCCCTCAAATCTTGGTTAATGTTATTCTCCCATCTCATTCTTGGTCTACCAACTGGGCGTTTTTCCTCTGGTTTTCCTACTAGAAGCTTCCATGCACATCTTTCATTCCCCATTCGTGCCACATGTCCTGCCCATCGCAGTCTACGAGACTTAACTGTTCTTATTATATCTGGCTTCCTATAAAGAGCATGTAGCTCACTGTTATGCAGTCTTCTCCATTCACCTGTCTGTTCATCTCTCTTTGGTCCAGAAAATTTCCTAAGAACTTTATTCTCAAATATTCGTAATCTCCTTTCCTCCCTTAAAGTAAGAGTCCATGTTTCGCATCCATGTAATGTAACTGGTAGAATAACAGTTTTATATATTTTCAGTTTAATGTTTTTTGAAAGGAGTTGGAATGACATTCTCTGTAATGTGTAATAGCATGCATTTCCAGAATTGAGCCTATGTTTAATTTCTTTGTGCATCTCATTTAATATCCTAAAAAATACCATCAAATCGGCCGCGGTGGACTAGTGGTTATGCTCCTTGCCTCTGGTCTCGAGGGTCGCAGGTTCAAACATGGCCGGGGTCGATGGATTTTTTTAGGACGGAAAAATCCAAGGACAAGTCCTCCGGGAGGGACTTTAAGCCATGGGTCTTGAGTCTGAAGATTTTTAGGCTCGTAAAAAATCCTTAAGCCTGAATGAAAAGGCCTCTAAGCAAAATTTATCGAATTTTCCCGTCCTAGTACTACCTTGGTTTCCTAGATGTCAGTATGAGACGGAACACTGACCATGGACCACTCAAATGACATCTATACGAAAACAAGTGTAACCAAATTAGTATGGTTCAAATTCTTCCCTGTAAGGGGAGAGCACCAAAATCTCTGTTAAGGGAAACATGGGCTTACAAGATACAAGATAAAATACCATCACAAATTGAGTTTGTCCAATTTAAAAAAGAAATGTATATTCCGTAAAGCAGCAATATAGGACTATAAATTTGACTTATTGAGGAATGCGCTTAGTTTATGCAGTTTTTTGATAGACTTTTATTTACATGGGAATAAAATATGTATATGTTATAGGTATATTTTTTACATTTAGCAATGAAGGCAAATATGACATGAAAAGAAAAATAAATGCCAGAGTCGGGATTTGAACCCGAGTTTCTAAACTCTATACGTTTAGTGCTCTAACCATCTGAGCTACTCAGGAATCCTAACACAAACATTTTTTTCTTGTATATATATATATATATATATATTCTATGAACACCCGAGATGATGCCCAAAGATTACCATCTACATGGAAAACTGCTCTCGCTGCCCACCAAGTCATCCCCAGATCAGCGAAGAAGATATGAAGAAAACCACGGTTGGGCAATATGGATTATGGTCGACGCTTAGATGGGTGTCTGGCTTTCAAAACGGACCACACTGAAAACTGAAGATGTTTAACTACATAAGAACTAAACATTAGATGGGTGTACAGCTTCGGAAACTCACCACACTGAAAACTGAAGGTATTTAACCACATAAGAACTAAACCTTGGATAGGTGTACGTCTTCGGAAATGGACCACACTGAAAACTGAAGGTATTTAACTACATAAGAACTAAACCTTGGATGGGTGTACGTCTTCGAAAACGGACCACACTGAAAACTGAAGGTATTTAACTACATAAGAACTAAACCTTGGATGGGTGTACGTCTTCAGAAACGGACCACAGCAAAAACTCTATGTATTTTATTATATAAGACCTAAACCTGTGACTCAAACTTATCATTCCTTGATAATGGCATGTGGGATCATGCCGAAACGTCGGAATCAGTGGCCAGAGGCCAAAATTGAATCCAAGACGCGGACAACCCAAGAAAACTTTCATATTCATATATATAGTATTCTTTCATGTAAATTGAGAATACTACATATATATATATATATATATATATATATAAGAAAAATAAATGTTTGTGTTAGGATTACTGAGTAGCTCAGATGGTTAGAGCGCTAAACGTACAGAGTTTAGAAACTTGGGTTCAAATCCTGACTCAGGCATTTATTTTTTCTTTTCATGTTATATATATATATATATATATATATATGTTATATATATATATATATATATATATATATATATATATAATTTTTCAGAATTTCTCTGTAAAATGTTTTATTTTTGACTTGTGATAATCTTTGAGGGAGACTCTTAATTGTAGTCCGTACTTATAGAATGAATATAAGTTTGAAAAATGTGAAGTATGGTAGTATTCTTGTGCATTTCTTATTTAGGTGCAAAGAGTGAAAGACTTTACTATGTTATTTGATCTCCGGGATGAGGATTGGACACCTGAGACTGTAGAAACAATAAAATTATATTTCTCAACTAAAACAGACACAGTATTGAGTGTATTTTTTGACAATGTCACATTGAAGGCAACATTTGGCTTTCCTAGCCAACCTGTAAAAGATTTAACATATTTCTTAAAGGATTCAACAGATCGTATCACTGCAGAAAATTTTAGTGATACTATGATGTTTGGGACAACAAATGAGAGCATTGAAGGATCAATACTCTCAGTTTTAGAAAATATATATGCTCCTATATTCTTCGATGAAACTACATGGCCTGACAGTATCCTTTAAATGATTATAATTATTAACTAACTAACTCACTGGCTCTATTGAATCTGTAGCTTCATGGCCACACAGTGATAAGCTCTCCATACACCCCTATCCTGAACTAAGTTTTCAATCATCCCTGTATAATCTACTTCCCTCAAATCATGTGTAATGTTACCATATTTTTGCATGTACAGGCCGCGTGCATGTGTAGGCCACATCCAAGTTTCGAGATAATAAATTGGGGAAAAAATATTTATATTTAAATTAATGTTGGGAAGTAAACATTATTAGGTTATATCATTAATATTGAGTGGAGAACATATATTTAATAACTCACGAAAAATTTATTTGAAACCAATGGTATCAAAGAAATTTGAAATTGTATGAGGTACCTCATACAATTTCAAATTTGTTTGATAACATTGGTTTCAAACAAATTTTTCGTCATCATCATCATCAACAATCATGGATTAAGCCCATGTGGCTTGTTCCGGTCTCATAGATTCTCATTCAAAAGTTGGATCCATCTCTTCTTCGGTCTACCAACATTCCTGCGTCCTTTTAGTTTGTATTTAAGTATAATTTTGGGAATGCGATCATCTTCCATTCTTTGAACATGTTCTTTCCAGTTTTTTCTAGATTCTTTTATTCTATCTAAGAGTTTAAAGATATTTAGCTCATTATCTATGAGACTTTTAGTAATAAAGTATTTCCTCTGGGTACGTTACTGGCGTTCCGCAGAGTGAGATGTACGATGGGGACCCCAGTTGTATGAACCCCAAATGGAGGGCTGCCTCTTCCGCTCCTAAGGACCATTGAAGACTTCTCCCTTGTTACCCTGGGAATGGGTCTCCACATTTTTCCCTGGAAAATGGGTGCCTCCTCCACACATTTATTTCTGTCCTTTGAGGTCTTCACACGTTACCCTGTGCAAGGGACCCTTCTATCAGTTACTACACACCGGGCCAGTGTGACCTGAAGCTCACGAGGGAAGGGACGCTAGACCCTTTTGATGAAACTGCCTCATAGAGGGTTCTCATTCGCTACCCACAAATTTTTCGTGAGTTATTAAAAATATGTTCTCCACTCAATATTAAAAAAAATATTTGTCTTATATTTTCAATAAGAGGCAGTGCGAAAGACTGAAGTAGTTCTACACCATTTTAAATCTGCCAATGTGGCCAATCATAATTTACATTTTAATTTTGCCTGGATTTGGTATAATTTCTAATATTTTGTAAATTCCAAAACTTCGGTTGCTGGCTATGTAACGGTACATTCAGACTGCGTCTCAGTCATTAACACAAGGGTAAAAGGGATGGTCAATTGGTAGGTATGGTATACATTATCATTCAACTTTTACAGGAATTAATTACTATGAGGTTTAATTTATGGTAAAATCAAATGTTTCCTACCTCTCCTCATATAAATCTTCTAAGTAGATCACAATTTCGAGACCATAACGGTCTCATTTTCAATACTATATTGGCAATATATATACTCAAGACCAATATAGTACTAAAGATGAGACCGTTATGGTCTTGAAATCGCAATCTACTTAGAAGATTTATACGAGGAGAGGTAGGAAACATTTGATTTTACCATACATTATCATTCCTATTCACTGTATGTAAACATGGGTCAGTGCAGAGCAAGTTATACCTCCAAATTGGTGGTGCACCATGCAGCAGAACATGGAAATAGGATAGAAGGAATAAAGTTTGATGTAGCCGAAAAATAAAAAATGTGCAACGGTGGATCCAAATAAAACATGCACTTGAAAATACTCGACAACATTGACAATCTTTCTGCAGAAAGAATGTGAAATATCCACAGTTAGAGTTCTCCTGGATTACGTACAGAAAACAAGGGCAGACAGATTTTCAGTTCAAAGGCCTTAAGATAGCCAAGAATATGGAAATCCTGTGCAATGAATTTAAGGCAAGTTACAGCTGGGCAAGGCGATTTATGACGCATCATAACCTTGTAATTCGGCAGCATTGACAATAAAATTGTTCTAAAATGAAGCATGTTTTCTAGTTATTTCATGTATAAGCCACACCCTAATTTTGAAACTTATATTTTAGGTAATTGTCCACCACTGTGGTCTCGGGGTAGCGTGCTACCTTGTCACGCAGCGGGCCCGGGTTCGATCCCCGGTCGGGACAGTTTTTCTGGGTGAGGTTTTTATTGGGGTTTTTCCTCACTTGTAAGTCAAATGTCAGGAAAACTTTAAGGCCCAAACGGTCCCTGAAATCATATGGCCATCACAATCATCATTATTCATATTCACCTTAGGTTAAGTTTAGGATTAGGGACTCTCCTGGCGCACCATTATCATCATCATCATCATCATCACCCGTCATATCATCGGGGCAACGTAACCCTGCCTTCCAGGCGCCCCAACCTCAGAAGTGGGTTACAATTACACCATGCCAGAAGAGAAACCAGGAATGTCGAAAGACAAACCTGGGGCATTTGGAAAGAAAAAAAAATACGTATTTTAGGTAAAAAGGTGTGTCCTATACATGTGTAAATACGGTATTCTCCCACCTCATTCTTGGTCTACCAACTGGGTGTTTTCCCTCTGGTTTTCCTATAAGAAACCTCCTTGCAACTCTTTCATTCCCCATTTGCCCCACATGCCCACCCATCGCAGTCTACGAGACTTAACTGTTCTTATTATATCTGACTTCCTATACATACCATGTAGCTCACTATTATACAGTTTTCTCCATGAATGTATGTTCATCTCTTTTTGACCCAAAAATTTTCCTAACAACTTTATTCTCAAATAATCATAATCTTCTTTCCTCCCTTAAAGTAAGAGTCAATGTTTCGCATCCATACTTTAATAATACCAAATTTACTCGCATAGCGGCGCACAGCATGTATTCTTTTATGGATAATTCATAATAATGAATTTTGTCTGTCAGCTTATTTATGTCAAGAAGATTGGGATGAGTAGATTCCTGAGAAATGCTGGGTAATTAGCATGGGCTGTTTAAAATTAATTATGATATAAATTTATAATTATTTTTCCTTTTGCTTATTCAACTAAACATAAAAATACATTAATTTTCATTTATTTAGGCGTAGCAGTGCATGCCAGGTATTCACTACTATTACAAAAATACTTCTCATTCGTGATACAAACAGGGGGAAAAAAAATTAATGCAGTTTTGTAATATCCTTAACTAAAATCAGGTGTAAAAAGTGATTTCTGTTCAAACATGTACTCCTGCCTTGGTAATTTAACAGATATACATTATAAGATTCTAGGACTGACAGTTATGTATATACCATATGAAGGACAAGATCTGTCTCCTGAAGAAGCAAGTAAGAATGGAGAACTAGTCAAGAGAATGGAAGGTAATTATAATTCAAACATCACAACTTTTCTATTTAATTCATGAAGTCTTTAAGTAGTTCATATTTTTATATGATCATCTTGATGAAGATTTTCGGGCTGTACGCCGTGGTCGTGAGGCTCAAGACAACCCTTGAGGATGCCAGACGCAGTCTTTGGTGAAAGGTTGGGGAACTATAAGCCTCACGACCACGGCCTACAGCCCGAAAATCTTCATCAAGATCATCATAGCAACTCCGGCCGTGAAAGTCGACGCGAATACAGTTCATATTTTTGTTTATGAATTATGATACATTATGGGGGCACGCCGTAGCGTAGTGGTTAAGGCACTGAGCTACAAGCCGGAGGGTCGAGGGTTCAAGTCCCATTGGGGTCAGGATTTTTAAACAACCAAACCCTCTGGCAGCACTATGGCCCTGGGGTCGACTCAGCCTCTAACTGAAATGAGTACCAGACGCTTGTTCTGGGGGTAAAGGCGGCCGTCACGCAGGGCTGACAACCCGGCTGGCATAAAGTGCCGATTGTCTAGAAAAAGTGGGAGCCTTAACCTCCTACTACCCCAAGGGCCTCCTGAGGCCTGTTGTGGGATCACTTTACTTTACTTTTATGTTACTATACTATATTCTATATAAAATCAGAACAACAATTGAAATAAACATTTACCAAAGTATGTCACTCACCAATAGAAAGAGAAGAAAGAATCTATAATATTCAATTTATCATTCATGTGCATAAATTGTTTCTGTGTTTTTATAAAGGAAAAAATGGATAGTCTTATTCTTTATTATAATTAATGACAATGCCAACAAAGATACAAGAAAAAAAAAAGTAATTTAGTTATAGCAGAAGTAACATAATCATTAATAAATTAATGAGTCATTTTAATATCTTACCTCATATTTCATGTTTTTTCAAACACGGTAACTATAGTTTTCAAATGATCTTGTAATTCATTTGAAAACTATAGTTACCGTGTTTGAAAAAACATGAAATATGAGGTAAGATGTTAAAATGACTCATTAATTTATTAATTAAGAACCTCATAATGTGTTTCCCAATTTTAACTTTGAATAACATAATCATGTTAGGAGTAAAACATATTTTCAGTGCACTTACTTTAAGATGAATTAAAATTCTAAGAGAAAAATTATTCTAAACCAGAATTTGAATCCGAGATCTCTGTAATATCATTACAGTGCTCAATCAATTAAGCTATTTAGGCTTTTTGTTTAGACATTAATTTTTCTCTTACCTATATAACCCCATACACTTTGATCAAGAATCTTGATTATACACACCTACTAGCAGCAAGTAAACTTTTTTGGTAGAATTTTTAACATTATCTTTATGGCTAGTATAGCTTCCTTTGCTGTGTTATTCTTCTTTTTAACTTATCTTTTTTTTTAACATATACTTTTTGTATTTTCGGTGTTTTAATATTAAATTTGTCACTTACAGCAAAGGACAAATTAACAATCAATTGAGTTGGTGTTTACTTGATGAAAATCCATATTTATTAATTAACATTTGAAGAGAAAAATTAATGTCTAAACTCGGATTTGAACCCAGGATCTTTGGAATTCCATTCCAGTGCTCTATCCATTAAGATATCTAGACCTTGATTTAGAATATAAAACATATTTATTAAATTAATATTGAGAAGCTAAAGCTATTACTTTGTTTTACGCGCCGCGACTGTTAAGCCCCTGCGTAACGGTAGCGTTACGTTTCCTATTGTTTAGGTTGTATTTGGCCCGAGCGGTTGGCCTTGGTTTTGTAGGAAAAGATTCTACAACATGTGAGATACACATATTAAAACAGAGTAAACGAAATAAACATAATTTATTGAATAAATTCAAACTGAAGATATATTATTAACATAAAAAAACAGTTATTTAGAAACAGCTGGAATCGCCACATTGTCGAATGTCCAAATATTCAAAGTATTGAAATGCTAATATTCAGAGAGAAAACAATCTTTATTAAAATATACAAAAGAATCAACTTTGGTTATTTTTTGGAATGAAGTTCCTTGGACCATTTGGTCCTTATTTAATTCTGAGTCTTAAAATGACCAAAAATAGTAAAAGAGAAGTCATATTACCAATGTAGACGCCACCGTCCTGCTGGACCCCGCTGACGGGACCGCACTCGATCCCACGGCCCTTCTCCCTTTTCATCTCAAAATCCCGGCTTTTTATATGATTATCTTCACCTTTCACCATCCCCTAAAGCTAATGGAAGCCCTATTTCTTGCCCAATCTGTTGTAATATTCCTAGTATTTTCATGGTCAACACATATAAGGTGTTTTTAACTTCTTCCCTAATGTGTTTGGGTTGCATAAGGTTTCGTAAGAATTTCCTATTAGGTTGAAACTAATAAGTTGTTTTTGATATTATATAAGATTTCGTAAGTGTGTCTTCATTGTTTGACAAATATATTGAATTGAAATAGTCATTTTATAATAATTTTTCCTTAGTTTTTTATCTATAAAATACTAATATATATTTGGATGGAGATTTCAATCCGTATTTAAAGGGTGAATATTTATGCCCTATTTTTTGGTATAATACACATGTATATGTGTCTATTTCTTTATCGGCTTTTTATAGTATTTTATTATTATTGCATTTAGACCTTAATGTAGGCGTAACAATTCCCCCCCCCTAAATAAGACTGTAGGGTTGAAAAACCGAAAGTCTTTTTTCCTTATAGGATATCTCTCGCCTCTCGGGGGTTTTGTCCTGTCATTTATCTTATTAACTTAACTGACGTCGTCAATTGGCGATTCCATCTGTCCTGGAAGTATATTGTTCTCATCCTAAGAGGTTAGATCGTTTTTTTGTATTTGGTAAATTGCCCCGGATACCTTTAATTTCGTCGAATAGCGGTAAGATCAGCTTACTTAGTGAGAACACTATACTTAAAAAAAACAAAAAATCTCAATAATCGCAAGAAAAATAGCAAGCCTTCGCGGCTTCAAAAATATGTGTCACAAGAAAAAAAATAATGTTCATTGCTGAAACAAAAAATATCGATTATACAAAAATATTTTTCACTAAAATTCTTCTCGTCTTCTTTCTTCTTTCGTATTTAACCTTCTGTGGTTTTTGGAAACGACGCACTTCACTTGTTATTTATTTCCGACGCACTTACATACATTTTGTTACTTTGTTATGCACTTTGACGGTTTCTTTTTTTTTGTGATACCCTTTGACGGTTCGATTCCGTGAACCGGATTACTTGTAAAAAAAAAATATCAGAACTGTGGCGTCTGTTGTTGCTAGCTTGGAGGTCCAGTCTGCTTGCCTCGATGGAGGATGCGATGCTCTAATGCTCGAGTCCAATGTTCATTTACAGCTGCCGTTGGTCCAGGTAGGCCGTGGATTTAGTTAGGCCTTGTTTCTTTTAACAAAACCCAGTTAGGTCCAAGGAGAACTTGTGAAAGGTTTGATAGGATTTAATCTTGCTGTGGAGTTTGTTTTCTTGATTTTTTATAGAAAAAATGTGGGACTGAAGGAAGTTAGGCCAAGGTTTGGCGTCGGAGAAAGTCATTATTATTTTTTTATAACTGCCTGGGTTTGTTCTTTTCTGCTAATGAGGTGTTTGCCCCAGTTAATGGCGAGTCTGGACCTTCACTCTTCTTATGCTCCGACCCGAGATGTGTAGATGGTCCTGGCAGCTGCCCTGCGTCCTTAGATGTACAGGGTGTGGTTGGTCCTTGCAGCGTTTATCTTCTTCCCATCGTGTAGTGTTGTGGTGGTGGCCGCAGGTCCAGGCGTGAAACTGCAACCTTATGCATTTGTGAAAACTTGGGAAAACATTGATTATGGGTTGGTGCTAGTCCGTACTACATGGGTCCGCAAACCCTCTTTTCATTCTTGGTCATTTTAATTTCCTTCATTGCTTAGAGGCTTCATTTTCAGCCATCATATCTCCGTTATTATATTAGTCGTCCTGGCTTTAGATTTCATTGTTATCTACATGTATCGTTTAGTTTGGTGCACCCAAGTTCCTATTTGTCCCTTATAGCTAGCCTCAAGTTGCAAAGGAAATGCTCTTATGATTTTGGTCTTATGATTTCTCATAAATCATTTACGCCCTTATTGCAATTCAGGTTTACTAGGTTCCAAAAATTGTCAGTATCTCCCTGTATTTACCGCTGGTCTTCAACTTCCCATGGCTTGGATAAGCTTTCAATTTTGCTTTTCCTCCTCTAGAGTCCTGGGTTCGATCGAGTGTGCTCGCCTACACATGGATCGCGAGGCTTTAATATGTAAATACTTCTTAGTACGTTTATGTAACCTGAATTCCGTCTATCATTCCCTCGTGAGGTCCTGATTGGGAGAGCATTTCCTTTCTTTAATCCGGGATGCGTATTGCATCCTAAATTCTCCCGCTTCTACTCTGCCTGTCGTTTTCTCGTATTACGCCCACTGAGTTAAACTAATAAAAATAAAAAAAAAATGCGTCTCTGCGTCTCAAATACTCTCGTTCCTAATTGTCTGTCGAATTCTCGTGTTACAGCCTACAAAGTTAACTTAATAAAAATGCGTCTAAATGGTGTTGTTTCCTTAAGTCCTTCCGAATTCGTTCGGCGATATTTCCTTACGCCCTACCTGATTCGTTCGCAATATCTCATCTGTTCTCTTGAATTTTCGTTATTTAGCTTTTTTCATTACTCCTGATTATGCGTGGACTTTATTTCGTGTTTTGGTCCCCATCTCACTTATGGGTTTAACCTCTCCCTTTATCATTTCTTATCCTTTGGTTTCCTCTTAATTTCCTTATACGTTTTCGAGTTAATTCCTGGTGTAGACTTATTCCCTATCTTACATATGACTTTTACCTCTAAGTTCATATCCAACCCTCTGTGTTTAACTTCTAATTTCATGCACTTCCTTAAGTGTTTAATTTTTACTTTCTTGTACTATCCTTAGGTGTTTAACCTCTAATTTTCTGTAATACCTTATGTGTTTATCCTCTAATTTCGTGTACAACCTTATGAGTTTTACTTTTACTTTCTTGTATTACCCTACGCGTTTAACTTCTAATTTCCTGTACTCCTTATGAGTTTAACCTCTAATTTTCTGTACTCCTTATGAGTTTAACTTTTACTTTCTTGTATTACCCTACGCGTTTAACTTCTAATTTCCTGTACTCCTTATGAGTTTAACCTCTCATTTCCCGAGATCTCCTTTTATGTATTACCGTATGTGTTTAACCTCTAATCTTTGTGATCTCCCTTATGTGCTACCTTATGTGTTCAATTTCTCCTTTACACGCACCCCTATGGGTTTAACCTCTAATTTTTCGAGATCTCCCTGCCTATGTTTTAACCTCTCTTTGTATGTAATATTCCTACTTAGGTCAATCTGTCTCTCTCGGCTCTACTCTTCGATCGCACCATCGCAATATCTATGTGTTTCCTTAATATTCTTCTTCTTTAGTGTCCCAATGTATCTGACGTCCCTGTCTATTATGCATTGTTCCCTCGTTATGACCATATTCTGTGTGTGCGTACGGCTTTCTCATCGCGGTTTCCTTTTCTGCTTTTCCCTAACCACCGGTGGCCTCTTTTTGTTTCCCTGGCATCATTTTTGACTCCGGATGGTCCCTGACCATCGATCCTTGTATTTCCGACCTTTTAGACCGGCGTTCGGGCAGTCGCCAAAATTGATAGTGTTCGGTCCCCATCCTCGTCTTCGGGTCCCGACTTTCGAGGGGCATCTGCCTTAAGACGAAGGTAGGAGAAATCCCAACCTTATCAACAGGGTCCCTAGTTCCGTCTACCTTGTTGGCAAGCGGGAGGGGCAGGCATCAGCCAAAATTGACAGAGATTGGGCTCCTATTCTCCTCCTCGGGTCCCGTCTTTCGATGAGCATCTGCCCTAAGAGGAGAGCAGGATAAATCCCAATCTTATCAACAGGGTCCTTATTCCCCTGTACCGCTTCCATCCTGATTCTCTAATTCTGTTGCCTCAGAATTAGCCTTAGGGAGAGCCGTCTTGGACTCATGGACGCCGCCTCATCGGAAAAGTGGATTGTATCCTAATCTCTTTGATGGGGTTCCCCTGTTGTCCTCATCAATCCCTAAACCCGGGTATCACTAATGTCTCTCGTGGATCTCCTTGCCCGTAATTGTATTGTACGTCCATTTTGTTTCTAGTTCCTCGGATGCCTATCTCTCTAGCACGTGGCGAAGGGTTCAGGCAACTCGCCAAATTTTCGAGGCCAAAGCCTCTCCAAAAGGGTCCTTAGTCCTTCCAGCTCGTATTCTTCCTAGCACGTTGGCGAAGTGTTCAGGCAACTCGCCAAATTTTCGAGGTCAAAACCTCTCCAAAAGGGTCCTTAGTCCTTCCCAACTTGTATTTCCTTATAATGTTGTTCTGCATGGTCCCTAACGTCCTATAGCTTTCTTCCTAGTACGTTGGTGAAGTGTTCAGGCAACTCGCCAAATCTTCGAGGCCAAAGCCTCTCCAAAAGGGTCCTTAGTCCTTCCCAACTTGTATCCCTGTGTGCGACTATGTAAAAATTTCATCTCTGCGTGTATATCTACCGTTACCTAGCCTAGATTGACCTAAGTTGTAGCCTATCCTCTTATTGTCCCTCGTAGGCCTAAACATGAAGAGTCTTAAGCGATCTAGTTTTATCTATTATCGTAATATGTCATATCCCATATGTGTGTGTGTCTACTGCTCGACCGGCCACTAGTCCTAACTGACATGGAACAAGGCTCGCAGTACTAGGAGAGTCTAGGGCCCTTAGGCCCTCCAAACTTTACGAAGCCAGTCCATCTCAGCAGGAACCATTGCCTGCAGAGTGTATTATTTGTTGTGTCATACTCAGTAATAGTATTTTGTGTAACCCCTGGGTTTCCTTTTTGAAATTTCACTATTCTACTAGATCGAATAAAACAACTCACTGATTGCCAAGTATCCTAATTTTTACCTTCTATATTCTAAATGTATTATTCAATGCGTGTAATTCCTACTAAGTTTCCATGTCCCTCTGCCGTTCTCTTTCATTTTATGCATAAACATAAGTATGTTTTTGGTAGGTCGCTCTTATTTCGTTTTTATTATTATTATTATTATTATGGTTAATTATTTTACCGTGAATTTATTATTAGTATTATCATTATTATTATTATTATTATTATTATTATGATTAATTATTTTACCGTGAATTTATTATTAGTATTATCATTATTATTATTATTATTATTATTGTGGTTTAGTAATTTATCGCGAATCATTATTATTATTATCGGTATTATTAATATTATGATGATTATTATTATCGTTATTATTATTATTATGATGATTATTATTATCGTTATTATTATTATTATTATGATTATTATTATCGTTGTTAGTTATAAATTTATTGAGTTTTATTATTATCATTATTTACTTTCCTGGTGATTTATTATTATTATCATGTTTTTTACTAATTTTCAGGATCTTCATTAATATTAATAGTTTTATTTCTCTGTTTACATCCTATTAATCTCACGTGGATATCATAACTGGTCTCTAGATCCTATCCTTGAGGATTATTCGTCGATGTTGTTTGTCAAGTATCCTAATTTCCACTCAAAAACATGTTACTGCCGAAAGAAAATATTTCTGGAATAAGTCTATCCGCCCGTTATCATTTCTGTAAGCATCAGTCTAACCTTATTTTAATATGTCTGTAAGTTTCGTTTTCCTCTTCCATTCGAGCTCTCTTATTTATACAGAATTTTGTTTCCGAAACCTAAATCTGAATTACTGATCAAGCGAGTCCTCCCTTAATTGCGTTAGCCTCCTTGACTTTACTTTCGATTTACTTGACTCATGATTTAGAACCGTCTCCCATTGTAGTCGAAATTTTCACAGAATGCGCTCGCCAGCATTGTTGTAAATCTCTCAACACCGCATGAGAGGTTAATAAACAAAAAAAAAATTTAGTTATCATTAATCTGAAGTTCGGTCGTCTTTCTTTCTATGATTCTCGAATCGGAATTCCCTCAGTAATGTTATTTCCCTTAGGGAGGCGTGTGATGTCTGCTTTATTTTTTCTTAATCTCCATTCCCGCTTTTGATCGAGTTCTCTCTAATTTATCCGAAGTTTCCATGCCCCTTTTTCATACTCTCGGTTTCGGATCTAGAATTTACTTCCCTAATTAGGTGCGTTCTCATTTTCTCTAATTGTGTTAATTCTCCGTTCCCCTCTTTGTTCGATGTTTCTCTAAGTTTTAAATTTCCAGGCCCCTTTTCCATTCTGTATTTTACTAAAATGCCACTTTACCTTAACTACTAATCCCTTAAGTTGTTATTAATATCTATCATTTGTTTATTCTCCATTACGTTTCCTTACGACCAAAAAATAATAGTATTTATTGCATGTATGTGTAGGGTGTCCATCTGAATTATCTGCTAACTAGATGTTTGTACAATTGAATATTACCCTGAAGGCAGTCAAACTTTCACTTCCAAAATAAACACATTCCAGAATTAGCTGAGAGCTTACAGCTAGTTGACCTTCTAAATGATATCAGTCTTCTGCATGTAAATGAAGGTCGTGTTTCATTTTAATATAGTTCTCAAGATGGCGGTTATTTGTTTTCCACGCTGGTGAGTTGATATTTGTTATTCAGAACTTCTATATTCTTGGACTTCCCTAATATTATTATTATTATGTGTCATCCTTTTTCTTCCATTACCTTGCATTATGAATGTATGATTGTACCCGAACTTTGTGTGATGATTATTATTTTATGGTGTGTGTTATTATTATTAATTTTAAATCGCGCAGCCAGTAGTTCCCTCGATTTTTAACTGAAAACGATCCTAAAGCTAATACGGGCTAGTCATCCTATAACCCAGAATACATTTCCAGCGTAAATCGGTATTATTTGCCTCATGCCCTGTCCGTTAATGTCGCACGGTAGGCGGTTGTAACTTTAATTGGTTTTAAAAATTCCTTCGATATATTTAGTATGATTATTTATTCCTACTAGCCTAGTGGTTAAAGTACTTCGCTACAAGCCGAAAAGTTGGGGGTTCAAGTCCCGGTATGTTTATGATTTTTACCCTGATCCAAATCGTCAGGCGCACTACGGCCCTGGGGTCGATCCAGCCTCTAACTGAAATGAGTACCAGACTCTTGTTCTGGGGAGAGGGCGTCCGTCACGCAGGGCTGATAACCCGGCTGACATTCAGTGCTGATTGTCTAAAAAATATTGGAGGCCCTAACATTTCCGTTACCTCAAGATCTCCGGTAGGGGTGATATGTTAGGTCTAATGTCACTTTATTTTCCACTGTTATTACTCTATTTACAAATCCTCTGATTTTTATGTTGTCCGATTCCCTAACTGTTTTCCTGCTAGTTTTCGGTTATTTTTCGCATAATATAATAATATCAGAATAATTGATAATTTATTTTCCCAATATAAATCATTCATTGCAAGTTATAAGGCGGTCCCGTGAGCCTTACGTGGGCCAAGATTAATTCCCAGTGTGGATGCTCGTGTTGCAGCATGGGGACTTAAGTATCAATCGATTTATTTTCCCTTTTCCAAACAAAAAATATCAACATTTCAATTTACCAAAACAAAAAAAAATTCCATTTAGTGGCGTGTAAAGCAACCTATGATCCTTGATGCTTCCAGAAATGATTTATGTGTACCTATGATCGTGCCACGTCTTCCCGATAGACGAAGTAAATAAATTATTGTCATTATACCCGTACGATTTTTACCATTGGATGAGATATTGCCACACAAAAAAAAATACGATTTCACTTTCATTAAAACCTCTACAAATATTCAAAATAAAAATATCATAACCTAGGTAAACAACAACAACAAAAAAAAAATATACTCTAACTGAAACACATCAATTTGTATCCAAAAAAAAATCAAGTTCATATAACATAGCCTAGAAAAGTAATGTACATATATAAATGTCTGCCTATTAAGAAAACAACACCAAAAAAAAATAAAAATGATTAACAACACCAATTTGTCTTATATATCCGAAGTTTACCCCTTGCAAAAAACTTAATTATGCCTAGAAAATAAAACAATTATCGAAAAAAAACATCAATACCAAAAAAAATATAACCTAAAAAAAACAGCGATATATTCAACTTACCCATTGTCCCTAAACATCCTAAAATTAGATCCAAAAAAACAAGATAAGATAACCTAAGCCAGTTCTTAATAATAATGTCCCAAAGTTGAAGCTTTTCTGGTTTCTCTCTGTTTTAAAAGACATAGTCCATTTATTTGTACCGAAAGTGACTCTGATTGACGAGAAAAAAACATGTTGATTTTTACTGTATATGAATTGAAGGTTAATTTTGTGGTTTTAAGGTTCGTTTCTTTGTCCGTGAATATAATAGAACATTATTTTCACGAACATTCCACCAAGCTGCCAACAGTTTTTTACGCGCCGCGACTGTTAAGCCCCTGCGTAACGGTAGCGTTACGTTTCCTATTGTTTAGGTTGTATTTGGCCCGAGCGGTTGGCCTTGGTTTTGTAGGAAAAGATTCTACAACATGTGAGATACACATATTAAAACAGAGTAAACGAAATAAACATAATTTATTGAATAAATTCAAACTGAAGATATATTATTAACATAAAAAAAACAGTTATTTAGAAACAGCTGGAATCGCCACATTGTCGAATGTCCAAATATTCAAAGTATTGAAATGCTAATATTCAGAGAGAAAACAATCTTTATTAAAATATACAAAAGAATCAACTTTGGTTATTTTTTGGAATGAAGTTCCTTGGACCATTTGGTCCTTATTTAATTCTGAGTCTTAAAATGACCAAAAATAGTAAAAGAGAAGTCATATTACCAATGTAGACGCCACCGTCCTGCTGGACCCCGCTGACGGGACCGCACTCGATCCCACGGCCCTTCTCCCTTTCATCTCAAAATCCCGGCTTTTTATATGATTATCTTCACCTTTCACCATCCCCTAAAGCTAATGGAAGCCCTATTTCTTGCCCAATCTGTTGTAATATTCCTAGTATTTTCATGGTCAACACATATAAGGTGTTTTTAACTTCTTCCCTAATGTGTTTGGGTTGCATAAGGTTTCGTAAGAATTTCCTATTAGGTTGAAACTAATAAGTTGTTTTTGATATTATATAAGATTTCGTAAGTGTGTCTTCATTGTTTGACAAATATATTGAATTGAAATAGTCATTTTATAATAATTTTTCCTTAGTTTTTTATCTATAAAATACTAATATATATTTGGATGGAGATTTCAATCCGTATTTAAAGGGTGAATATTTATGCCCTATTTTTTGGTATAATACACATGTATATGTGTCTATTCTTTATCGGCTTTTTATAGTATTTTATTATTATTGCATTTAGACCTTAATGTAGGCGTAACACTTTGATAGAAATAAGTAAATTAATGAACACAAATTATTGTAAATCAATGGTAAAGAGAAAAATTGTTGCCTGAACCGGGAATCGAACCCTGAACCTTTAGCTTTCCGTGCTAATGCTCTGACCACTGAGCTAATCCAGGCTTCATTCTCATCCAAGCAGAAATCCTTCCTTTACCTTACTCTACTGGTCCCACACTCAATTACAATGAATCATCATTCACAAATACACAATGAATGGCTTCTACCTGAAGAAGACATGAAGGGACTCCACACAGCTATAGTGGTCAGAGCATTAGCACGGAAAGCTAAAGGTTCGGGGTTCGATTCCCGGTTCAGGCAAAAATTTTTCTTCAAAGTTAAAATTGGGAAACACATTATGAGGTTCTTAATTAATAAATTAATGAGTCATTTTAACATCTTACCTCATATTTCATGTTTTATCAAACACGGTAACTATAGTTTTCAAATGATCTTGTCATTCATTTGAAAACTATAGTTACCGTGTTTGATAAAACATGAAATATGAGGTAAGATGTTAAAATGACTCATTAATTTATTAAAAAATTTTCTCTTTACCATTGATTTATAAAACATATTTGTTTATATATTTTTTAAACTTAGTTTATGTTAAGAGCAGTTCTTACTTTGCTGGACAATAATGCAACTGAACTAAATGAGATTTGTGCTATTTCCACTGACATAGCAATGTTGCTATGATTCAAACCCATTTGTTTAACAGCAGTGCATTGACTTATTTAATTCAACTTCTTCAGTTTGTCTTCAATTTGCCTGCTATGAATATGTCAGTTCACTCAAATAATAAAAAATAGTTACAATTATGCACTGTTGTGGTCTACGAATAATTTATTTGCCTCAATTACTGCAAAGGTATGGGTTTAATCCCTAGTTGGGACAATTTCCTAAGTGAGATTTTTTCAGAGTTTTTATTCATCTGTAAGACAAAGTCTGGATATGTATACTTTCGTAAATTAATAAGTCATTTTTTACATCTTACCTCATATTTTATGTTTCCTTAAACATGGGTTTCAAAAGAACCATCTCTCTCATTTTCAACCGACATTATGAGTCATAATATCGGTTGAAAATGAGTGAGATGGTTCTCTTGAAAACTAGTTTCCCAATTTAAGGAAACATAAAATGTGAGGTAAGATGTAAAAAATGACTCATTAATTTACAATGTTATTTCCCATATTTAACTATGAATATGTATACTTTATTTATTGTTGACCCGGTAGACTAGTGATTACGTTCCTTACCTCTGGTCCCGAGGATCACAGGATCTACACGGCTGGGGTCAATGAATTTCTTAGGATGGAAAAATCCTAGGAGCAAGTCCTCCAGCAGGGATTTTAAGCCATGGGCCCCAAGTCCGAAGATTTTCAGGCTCGTAAAAGTTCCTTAAGCCTGAATAAAAAGGCCTCTAAACAAAATTTACCGATCTTATCATCCTAGTAATACCTTAGTTGCCTGCTAGATGTCTCATTGGATTGGTATGTTGACCACATACCATTCATGACATCTGTGGGCAAACAAGCGTAACTAAATTATTTTGGTCTAGTAACTCTTAACATAGGAGAGGCTAAGATTGATCATTGGGCTGTTACGCCATTGTAGATAGATGTATACTTTATTATGAAATAATATAGAGTTGTAGTACATTTATATAAAATATTTTATAGATGTATTTAACTTTCACAGGGGAAAAAAACACTAGGAGGTTTAATTTAAGAATTAAATTAATGTTTTTATTACCTCACCTCATATCCTTTTTTCTTCTACACTGCAGTTTCGGAGCTTATCTCCATTATCAGTAGCCTCTGGTCGACCTTCTCAGAAAGAAGAAGAAAACCGCCAAGAAACGACATAACACCGGTTTGACCAGAGGCTACTGATGATGGAGATAAGCTCCGAAACTGCAGTCTAGAAGAAAAAGGATATGAGCTGAGGTAATAAAAACGTTAATTTAATTCTTATTTTATAGATTATTTAATTCCTTCTAGGACTATAACCTATAATAGCATCATCATCCTCATCATAGTACTTTCACAAATTTAGGCTATTTGTTGACCTATCTTGGCCTCAAGAGAAGCACCATCCAAAAGTCTTTTGAGTGGATGTCCTGGTCTTCTTCTTTTTGCAGGTTGATAGCTTAACATTTGTTTGGGTATCCTGTGATCTTCCATTCGATGAACATGTTGCATCCATCTTGACTTATAATCAGAAATTTTGTTTTCTAAAGGTTTCATGTGTAATTCTTCTAAGATGTCTTCATTTTTTTGTGATCTAATAGTGTGTAGTCTGCAGTCCTCTGAAGATATCTCATTTCAGCAGAACTAAGTCTATGTATATCCTTCAGTGTCCATACTTCGCTACTATACAAAAGAGTTAGAAGAGCCAGTGTTTTATACACTTTTAGTCTTAATGTAATAGCATAATTATATATTTATAATGACAAAAATCTAAAGTTAATTGTAACTGCAAGTTTTTAAAAGTATATTTAAAATTCTTGATCATTACAGGTGTTGTTATGCAGTGGACTCGACAGATTAGAGTTGCTTTGGGAGATCAGTCCCAACCTAATATTGCAGAATTATTATGTCCAATAGATGAATACGAATTCTGGATCTATAGATGTAAGTGAGAGTTAATTAGAATTTTTTTTTCACATTTAAGTGACAATGGATAATTACCAAGGCCATAAAAATTATGTTTATTCATAAACAGAGCTAGGATTTTATTTAATATTTGTAGGAAATAACACTAAATCAAGGATTTATCAAATTATTTGTAAAGATTGTGAAAAAATATACATAGGAAAAAGACAAAGGAACTTGAATACAAGATTGAAAGAACACCTTAGAAATATTAAAAATGGAGAAATAGAAAAGTCTGCAATAGCTGCACTTGCATAGTCAGAAAAACACAGAATCGAAACAAAGGCCAAATTACTGAAACAGTTAGATACATCTGAAGAACTCATAATTTGGTAAAAAATGTACATCCACAAGAATAAGGAGAAAACTATGAATTTTGAAATTCCCGTAGGAAGAGAGAAAAAAATTGATTTGGAAGTTCATCGGTCAACCAACAGAGGGAGTAGAAATCAACCTACAGTATGACAACTGCAAACACAACAGTTAGAATGCATCAATAATGTCACATAGATGTGACATCAATTAAAAATCCAGTGGAAAATAAACTATGAGGTAATTTTCAATTTATAAATTCACATCAACTTACAGTATGACAACTGATCCATATGTAAGTATACTTTCTATTATTGTTTGTACAATATCTAGTTTTATTTTTCTGGTCAGATTTCTATTCCATAAAAGACCATTCAGGGATCTAATCACCTTCTTTGCACAATTTACTCTGTTAATAATATCCTTTAAACAAGTACCAGATTTATCTATTATAGAACCAAGATATTTAAATTCTTCAACACATTTAATTACCATATTATTTATTTGTAGGTCTTCTGAATTTCCTCCGATTACCATATATTCTGTTTTAATATAATTTATCTTCAGTTCCCCTACCTCAAATGCATTACCAACTTTTTAATCATATATTCTGTATCTTCTTAATCTTGTCCTATTGTAATCTGGTCATCAGCGAATAATAAATTGTGTAATTAACATTGTGTAATTAATTAATTGTGTAATATATTGATTCCCATTCCCCTACATGACTCATTCAATTTCATCAATACATCTTATAAAAATATCTTGAACAATGTTGGTGACATTCCGCATCCTTATCTTAATCCTTTTGTTATATCAAATTCTGAGGATACTCTATTTCCAACCTTAATACTTGCTTTATAATCATACATTCTTTTTATAAAATGTATAAGAGATTTAGTATTCAACTTCTCCATTGCCACCCAGAGCTTGTTGATGGGCACAGATTTGTTTCCAATTATAACTCTTCTTTTCTAGAATCATTCATCTGATGCACGATCTTCTCATGTTTCTTCTGCTTTTCATTTATGTCTTCATATCTTTCCTTGGTATAATTTCAATATGTTATGTGCTATAATTTTACAGATAAAAATTTGGCTGGCTTGGATTTTCAACTGAAAAATAAGCAACTCAAACATATATGCGATATTCTTTTGATGAGTCAGTCAGCTTATATAAGATCATTTCTAAATCTTGCTAATGAAATTGAGGTAAGTTTCATGCTGAAATTAGAAAAATTATCTAAACTAATGGTTGCCCAGCAGTCGAAATTTGACCACATTTCATTAAATTTTTAAGTTTGTCACAGATACGTCATTATGCATTAATTTTAGATTTATTTTAAAAATACGAATGATAGGAAGTATGTGATATAGCTTGGCTAAGCCATATTTAAAAAACAATAATGCTCATTTGACATTTGTATACTATTTACATTTGCATTTGGGTAGCTACAATAAGTAGTGGCTCCAGGTTAAAAAAACCAGTTATAATGGCTGGAGGACCCAATATGCTGATCACATGTTACCCCTACACTGGCAGAATGATCATCTACCTTTGTGAATAACATATGTAGATGTGAGGCTAGCAGCCAGCTGGTAGATCAAGGGCTTTCTAGGCCTGTCACACCATGGAGTTGTATTCGGGTTCAGTTAGGTAGGTTACATTAGGTAGATTAGCTTAAATTAGATTAGGTAGATTACATTATAGCTTAGGTTAGATTAGTTAAGTACTTGGTGATCTTAATTTTTTTTTGTTAACATGTTTTTCATAAATTGGCTATTCTGTTATAGTAAGTAATAGACATGCTCCAATGATAATTTGATATTTTAGCTCACTTTTACATCAAAACCAGTGGAAAGTAAACTATGAGATAATTTACAATTTATAAATTGACCCAGGTAAATGTTTTTTTTCATCTCACCTCATAAAGCTCTATTTCATGGTACAGGTTTCAAAGACCTCTGCCTTCATCAATCAACTGTTGAAGTTTTGGATGACGATGGAAATAAAGGACTTTGAAACTGGTACCATGAAAATTAAAGCTTTATGAGGTGAGATGATAAAAAGATTTATTCAACTCAATTTATAAATTAATTCAATTGAATACTTCTTCATGAATGAATCATGAATGAATGAGTCATTTTTTATATCTTAGCTCATAGTTTATCTTTTCTTAAACATGGGAACTGCAGTTTTTAAGAGCAACATCTCTGACTTGACTACAAACTATGAATGAATGAATACTACTTCTTTTCTATAGGCATATGCCTGTTTATTAACACACACTGTGTCAATGATGATTACATCTCATTCCATCTCTTGAGGGGTCTGCCCACTTCTCTTTTTCCTCTAGGTTCTTCACTGCTTTAATAAGCCTCATATCATCAGCTCTGTCCACATGGACATTCCATTCCCTTTTCCTTGTTGTAATAAATGTCTCAACATCTATGATATTACATTCCTTCCTCGCATCCTGGTTCCTGACTCTGTCAAGTCTTTTTTTGTGTACTATGGCTCTTAAAGTATTCATTTCTGCTGTTCTCATGAGTTGTTTTGTTTGGCTAATATCTGATCTTGTATCTGCACCATATGTCATTATTGGTTGTATACAAGTTTTATAAACTTTTACTTTATTTTCTGTGTTTAATATCCTCAACTTGTGTCCAACACAACATCAGGTCGAGGAATGAGATGAGATGAAGCCCCTATATTTATAGAGGTCTGTAAACGACAAGGGTGCCTGCCGACCACTCCTGATGCACTGTCACAGGGGCGGATGAATGAAATGAAACGAAATGGATGAGATGAGTTTGGAGAAATGGTGGAATGAAATTTGTGGCAGGGGAAAATGGGAGAAACTCCGAGAAAAACCTGCCCAAGCTCAATTTTGTCCACCACGAAACCACATGGGGTGACTGAGACTCGATCTCGGGACCCCAGCGGTGAGAGGCAAGTATCTAACTGCTTGCACCATGGAGCCGCCCATTTTTCTGTGTTTAAATATTTGTTTTTCCATATAACATCTCGTATGTATTCTGATATTCTCAGTGCTGATATTTATTATTATGATTAATGTAATAAAAGCTACAACTATGTAAAACTTTCAATTTCTCAAAGCACTAATTTTGTTGACTTGTTGTTCTTCCATCTAACTAACTAACTAACTAACTCACTGGCTGTATCAAACTCTTAGCTACATGGCTATGCAGACATAAGCTCTCCATATATTTCCCTATCCTGAGCTAATGTTTTCCAATCATCCCCTGTATAATCTACTTGTTCTTCCACATACTACCTTAATTATATTTGTATTTGTTTTGATTTCAGGAAGGTATGAAACAAGCTAAATCAAATATAGAGTTTTTACAGATTGTAAAGGAACCTTGTTCTGATTTAGAGAAAACTATTTCACCAACTGAAATACCAGAAGTTGTTCCAGCTCTTTTACAGTGTGTTAGAACCATATGGATGAATTCACCATATTACAATACCAAGTAATTAATTTTTTTTTTTATTTAATACACAAGTGATCTTCTTGGTGATAAAATATTAAAATATATATGCAGTCAATATGCCCATTTCACCAATTAATGTCAATATCTGGTCTTGAGAATGACAGCTTGGCTGTAGAAACTTGTTGACCATTTTAAAACATTAATTGGTGAAATGGGCATATTGACTGCATATATATTTTAATCAAGTAATTAATGTTTTATTTTAGGAAGTAATATTTTGAAGTTCTTTTAATCAAATTATTTGAGTCTGTAATATCTTACCTCAATATTAATGTTGATTTGTTCTTGAACATGTTTTGATTAGTCTTCTAATCATCATCAGCATCATGGTCAGACTGGTTGGATTTATGTTGTAAACCCTGGATGTCGTTGTCAGCTCCCTCCTGCAGTTGGCCGAAGAACCTCCAAATGAGGTCACGCTCAGTCGGTATTTCGAAATTCGTAACTCTGTTTTTGTTCTTCTGAATATTCAGAGTTATGAATTTCGTAATATCGGCTGAGCGTGACCTCGTTTGGAGGTTCTTTGGCCAACTGCAGGAGGGAGCTGACATCGACATCCAGGGTTTACAACATAAATCCAACCAGTCTGGCCATGATGCTGATGATGATTAGAAGACTAATCGAAACATGCTCAAGAACAAATCAACATTAATATTAAGGTAAAATATTACAAACTTAAATAATTTGACCAAGTAATTATATTAATTCATCATTTCATGAGTATAAATAGGCATGGAATTTTTTTTATCATTGCCATTTCTGGTATTCTCTCCTAGCATTGGCGTACTTGTAACCCACTTCTGAGGTTGGGTTACATGGTCTCGATGATATATGGTAGTTAATGATGATGGTAGTAATAATAATAATGCTTTATTTTAGCTGGCAGAGTTAAGGCCATTAGGCCTTCTCTTCCACTCAAGCAGCGAATAGTAGAATTATACAAAAATTACATACATTTTACAATTTTAAGATATTATTAAAGTACAGACTAAACAAAATACAATGATGATGTGATCTAATACTAGCTAATACTAACAAAAACATGGAATACAATAAAATTAAAATGATATAAAATAAAGTAAGTAGCTTCCTAGATGATTATTTATAGAATGCTGTATATAGTTGTTATGCAGTTAATGTCTTCATTGTGTTGAACTTAAGATATCAGTTATTTTGGATTTAAATAATGATAGCGATTGACAGTCCTTGACATGATTGGGAAGTGAGTTCCATGCTATAGTCATAGATATTGTGTAAGATTCAGAGTATAGACAGGTCCTGTGTTGTGGTATCAAAAGTAAAGAAGAGTCTTGTGATCTTGTT
The DNA here is from genome assembly GCA_030220185.1 of Diploptera punctata. Taxonomy (NCBI): domain Eukaryota; kingdom Metazoa; phylum Arthropoda; class Insecta; order Blattodea; family Blaberidae; genus Diploptera; species Diploptera punctata. Next base: position 6,448,847 of record JASPKZ010010655.1, read on the forward strand.
CCTAAATTGTGATGAGCTAATGATGCGCCAGGAGAGGCCTCAATCCTAAACTTAATCTTAATGATGCAAGTATGATAGTGATGATAATGATGGCCAGATGGTGTTCGTAGACCATTTGGGCCTGAAAATTTCCTGACATTTAACTTAGATGTGAGGAAAAACCCCAAAAAAACCTCGTCCAGGAATCTTGTCCAAACTGAGGATTGAACTCAGGCCTCCTGCATGACAAGGTAGCATACTACCTCGAGACCACAACTGTGACCTATGCCCTATTGATGTGTATATGCACTGATGAACAATTACAGAAGTTTGAACAGGGTCACATTGTAGGTCTGCGAGAAGCTGGCTTGGACCTATGAATGAATTGCTGTAAATGTTAAGCATGTTGTTTTGATGGAGTGTCACTGCTTTTTGATACTGTGTATTAAGGCCGCATGCAAATACATTAGTCTCTACTCAAATTACTTCCAATCACTGGTGAGCTGACTTACCGTGAGCAAGTGCAAAGATCGAATTAGCTACTCACTAACTGGTCATACATGAAAGTCGTCGTTTTCGTAATATTGGCAAGAAATTACCCAGAATTTTCTGATAAAACTACTTCTGTTATTTTCGTCTGCTAGAGGAACGCATTTACGCTTGCATCCTGCAAATAATACCGTATACGACAATGTCTGCATCATGCAATATTATGCCGATTCTCCTGTTCTTCCAGTTGAATTCTTTGTAGACTCTATCAAATTCCTCTTCTCGTTTATACCGAAAACAAGATCGAAGTCTTCAAGGTCTAACATCTTGGATAGAGCAGAAAGGTTTCAAAGTACATCGGTTACCATTGGTTCCCATCGGAATTCTCACGATTCGTTTCTCTCCTAAGTCACCTCTTAGCTTAGGAATTTCAACAATTATTATTGCATGAACAGATTTTTGAGTACGCAAAAACGTATTTGGATACAACTTTCTCAGCAGAGTACAGGCACAGAACGACTTTTACGGTCTAATGCGTTCATAGATTCAAGCCTTAATGCACAATGTTTGTCTCATGATTGATATATATATATATATATATATATATATATATATATATACACATAATTCTTCTGTATATGTGTTTGTCACTGAACTCCTCCTACACGACTGGATCGATTTTGATGAGATTTTTTGTCTATGTCTGATTGGGTCCCTCGATGGTTTAGATTCACAATTGGACCCTTTAAAAAAATTAAATGTAGGACTTCACCTGAAAATTTAAAAATTGCTCTAGTGGTCACACTTTTCAATGTTTCACAATGAAACTCAGTACATCATATTAAAATAAACCAAGATAGGTATTATCCAAAGACGAGCGAAATCCGACAATTAGAAGTGGAGGTTTAATTGAAACCTGAAATTAAAAACTGCCTGAAAGACTAGACCGATTTTAATGAAATTTCTTGTGTGTGTTTGGATTTGACTCTGGATGGTTTAGATTCACAATTGAACTCGGTAGGTGGTGCTGTGATCAGGTTATAGTAATTTTTTATGTCAGTTGTATAGTCATCTGCATTATCGACATATTCTGCACGACAACAATGCAAGCTTCTTGAGCCACAACAGATGGCAGTGAGGAGTTTTCTTGCAAACTTATTAATTAGTGAATTTTATAGTAAGAAAGTAACTTATATTTTTATCGTTCAGCCATGACATCAGAATTGAAAGTTTGGGCAGGACAATGTCTGCTAGTTTTAAATAAAATTGTAACTGCTCATTTTGAATTAGTGCTTAATATTTAGTGAGTTTCAAGCAGCAGAAAAATAACATCTCCTTATCTAGTTAATTTCCAAATCCATGTTTACTGATCTTTTTTGTTCTCTTCATTTTTATTTCTCAACCCTATATTTTGACCATCACTTTTGAAACGCTCTGTATAATAAATATGAAAACCAGCAAAGTGATGATTTTTAAGAAGCTAATATAATGATATGTGCAAATTTATACACTCGGATTAATCAATAAATCATGTTTATATTGGAGATATAACAGAGATTATATAAAAGAGAAGAATATTTGTATTAAATTAAAATGCTTCAAACCTCATCCTATATCCAGTCTTCTAAGTAGACTGCGGTTTTGAAGCCTTGGCAGCTTCATCTTCAGTACCTTCTCGGCGATTGATATGTTGATCAAAAGAACTACTTCTTTTCTACCTCTTATCAGAAGTAACTCTTCTGATCTACATAACATCAGGCTAAGAAGGTATAGAAGATGAAGCCGTCAAGGCTTCGAAACCGCAGTCTACTTAGAAGAGTGGATATGAGTTGAAGTATGAAGCATTTTAATTTAATCTAAATTAAACCTCATAGTGATTTTTTTCCTATAAAAGTTCAAGGAATATTTATGTTTGAATAGGGAATCCTAAATAGCATAATGGTTAGTGTGCTGGTATGTAAAACCAGAGGTCTTAGGTTCAATTCCTGGTTTAAGAAAAAAAATTATATTCAAAAGAAGCTAATATAATTTTGTAAAGAAAAATTAACACTTGAACCCTGGACCTCTTGTTCTCGATATGAGGATGCTATCCATTACACCATTCAAACTACAATACAAACATTAATATTTCTTTCCACATATACAATTCTCAAATCATCCGAAGGCAGATAAATGGCACTACCAACACCCAATGGCCGGCTTCTATTATAAGTACGAGGGCGGATCGGAAAGTAACGCACAATAATTTTTTTAAAAAAAGTTTAATAGTAAAAAAAAAGGAAAAAAATCACAATTGAACTTACATCTTTTACCTACTTTCCGACATAGTCACCAACTTTCTCAACACATTTTTCCCTTCGTGTTACCAGTTTCAATATGCCCTGTTCGTAGAAGTCCGTTTGGTTGGAGTGTAGCCATCTGCGCACTGCTGATTTCACCTCCACATCTGTCTCAAAGCGTTTGCCGGCCAGGAATTTCTTCATGGGACCAAACAGATGAAAGTCCGATGGTGTAAGATCCGGACTGTATGGTGGATGCTGGAGCACCTCCCAACCAAATTCGGCGATTTTCTGACGAATGACAGGAGCAACATGGGGGCGAGCATTGTCATGAAGAAGTTTAACGTTAATGTTGTGACGTTTGTCACGAATGGCACGACGCAACTTCACCAAAGTTTTAATGTAGGCCGCAGCATTCACAGTGGTCCCGTGTTCAGCAAAGTCCACCAATAAAACACCATGCATATCCCAGAACACTGTCACAAGCACTTTCCTGGCAGATTGAGTCACTTTGAATTTTTCTTTACTGGGGAACCAGCATGTTTCCACTCCATTGATGCCTGCTTTGTTTCGGGCATGTAGTGGTACGCCCACGACTCATCACCTGTGACGATTCCTTCCAGAAAGTCATGTCCTTGTGCGGTGTACCGCGTTAAGTGGTCCAAGCTTGCCATCATTCGCTGGCCCTTGTGGTCGTCTGTCAGGTTCTTAGGCACCCAGCGAGCACTAACTTTACGGAATTTCAAATGTTCATGAACAATATCGTACACCGCACCATAGTAAATGTTGAACTTCTGCGATAAGGCTCGCAGTTGCACACGCCGGTCGTTCAGAATTGCCGCCTCAATGCCTCTGACATTCTGCGGGATTGCTGCTGTTGTCGGCCGGCCGGAGCGTGGCGAATCACTAAGGTTCACGCGTCCCTCTTGGAAGAATGTGCACCACCTGGAGACATTGCTACAGTCCATACAATCATCCCCATACACGCCACGCATGTCCCTGTGAATTTCACTGGGTTTATGCCCTTTGGCCCACAAAAATCGAACAACACTTCTCTGTTCCTCACAGGTGGACGACTGTAGCATGCGCGCCATCTTTGTTGCATAGTTCAAGCTTCTCTCGCAAGAGGTGCACCTGAGAAAAAAATACCATCTGTAGTGAAAACTTCATACTATATCTCTGTGAAATTTCAACATTCTAGCTGCAATACCAAGGCAGAAAAAAAAGTATTGTGCGTTACTTTCCGATCCGCCCTCGTATTTTAATGACAATTTTACACTACCTTTTAAACAGTAAAGCTTAATATTTTGATGTAATATTTTAAATTTAACACTTTTCAATACTGGACTATATTAATTTCTTTCCACATATACAATTCTCAAATCTATTTATTGTCCAATATTGGAAAGTGTTAAATTAAAAATATTACATCAAAATATTAAGCTTTACTGCTTAAAAGGTAGTGTAAAATTCTCATTAAAAATACTTCTTTAATAATAGCCGGCCGTTGGCTGTTGGTAGTGCCATCTATCTACCTTCGGACGATTTGAGAATTGTATTTCGTCAGTAGGCAATGAAAACCCGTAACTCCATCAGTCATTGAAAACTACATAACTCCAGTAGACAGCACAGAAATATGTTATGCATATTTAATATTTAATTTTAGGAAGTTATATTTTGAGGTTATTTTAATTATATTATTTTTGGTCTGGACATCTTACCTCAATATTGAGGTAAGATGTCCAGACCAAAAATAATATAATGTTATGCATAACCTATTGAGAACATGGACTTCAAATTTATTAATATTTATTAATTATTATTCTGTAGTAAAATTTGTGGGAACTATTGCTTATCAGTTTTTATAATTGTATAAAAAAGTTAATTTTTTCTCCTGTAAAATTTACCAAAATGGAGTTACGAGGTTTTCATTGCCCACCATCGATGTGGAAAGAAATGTTAATGCTTGTTTCATAGCATGAATTGTGTAATGGATAGCATACTTGTTCGGAGAACAAGAAGTCCAGTGTTCAAGTCTTGGTTCAAGCATTAATGTTTCTTTTCAAAATAATAATGTCCAGTATTAGAAAGTGTTAAATTTAAAATATTACATCAAAGCTAATATAAATTTGTTTTTGTAATACCTACTATTACTGAAACACAAAGAGTATTAATAAATACATGTTGCTTTTTCAATGTTTTTATTTTAATTAACATTTTCCAATCCTGGATAGTATCAAATTTAAGAAAGAAAAATTAATGTTTGAACCGGGATTTGAACCCTGGACCCCAAGTTCTATGTACTAGTGTGCTGTCCATTACACCATTTAAATGACGATACAAACATTAACATTTCTTTCAATTTATACAATTCTCTTTCATCCGAAGGCTAATAGCTGTCGCTACCATCATGCCAACTGACATCTTCTATTTAGAAGTATTTTTATTTATTGAGTATTTATACGTTACTTTTCAGTGGTAAAGCTCCATATTTTCAATGTTTTTATTTGAATTAACATTTTCTAATCCTGGATAGAATCAAAATTAAGAAAGAAAAATTAATGTTTCAACCAGGATTTGAATCCTGGACCCCTAGTTCTACGGACTAGTATGCTGTCCATTACACCATTCATACAACGATACAAACATTAACATTTCTTTCAACTTATACAATTATTTTCATCCGAAGGCTAATAGCTGTCACTACCATCATGCCAACTAACGTCTTCTATTCAGAAGTATTTTTATTTATTGAGAATTTATACATTACTTTTTAGTGGTAAAGCTTCATATTTTCAATGCTTTTATTTGAATTAACATTTTCGAATCCTGGATAGAATGAAATTTAAGAACAAAAATTAATTAATTAAATAAAAATAAAACGTAGTTTTATTTGATTTTCATATTTATTATATAATTCAGTGACAGCTGTTTTGGTACACTGTACCTTCTTCAGACATGTCTGAAGAACTACGTTTTATTTTTATTTAATTAATAAATATGGATTTTCATCAAGTAAACACCAACTCAATTGATTACAAAAATTAATATTTGAACCCTGGACCCCTAGTTCTACATACTAGTGTGCTGTCCATTACACCATTCAAATGATGATACAAACATTAACATTTCTTTCAACAATTCTCGTTTGTCCAGCTAATGCCAAATATGTTGCTTTGTTTGACAGAAAGGACGTAGGTAATTTTTCATTATGTAACAAATCTTCAGATTCATTATTTTTTTTTGTGATTTGAGGTTAATGTGTCTGCTCTCCAATCTAAGTTTATTAGCCTATTACTTAGGGTTTATTATACATTAGGGCAGATATTTTCATAAAAATATTAGTTTCTGAGGTTTGAACTGATGATGGATACTGTATAACTCAATTCAATCTCAATTTTCAGAGAAAGATTAACTATCTTATGTCGAGCAGTAAGCAACCAAGTCATTTTACAATGCATCAGATCAGTTAACTTAAATTATATATTTGAAGGAAATACACGTGCTGGAATTAGAGTGTTTGAAGAAATTATTGAATGCTGTTTAAAATACAGACTCTTATATAACAAGGTACAGTATATTTATACAGACTATTTAACTCGTGCCGAAATGGGAGTCAATGACCAATCACATTTCAATGATTTTTTATTTACAAGCAATCGCAGTCGTTTTCCACCTTAATTTTATCAGTTTAATTTTCATCATCATCATCATCATAGTACATTCACGAATTTAGGCCATTTGTTGACCTGTTTCGGCCTCAAGAGAAACACCATCCAGAAGTCTTTTGAGTGGACGTCCTGGTCTTCTTCTTCCTGCAGGTCCTGGTTTCTTCTTCCTGCAGGTTGATATCTTAACATTTGTTTGGGTATTCTGTGATCTTCCATTCGATGAACATGTTACATCCATCTTGACTTATAATCAGAAATTTTGTTTTCTAAAGATTCCATGTGTAATTCTTCTAAGATGTCTTCATTTTTTTTGTGATCTAGTAGTGTGTATCCTGCAGTCCTCCGAAGATATCTCATTTCAGCAGATCTAAGTCTCTGTATATCCTTCTGTTTCAACGTCCATACTTCGCTACCATACAAAAGAGTTGGAAGAGCCAGTGTTTTATACACTTTCAGTCTTGAATGCTTTTGGACTAACTGTGGCTTGAAGATAGAATTTATTAACCCTAAAATTCTTAAAAATTTAGATATTTTTGCATTTACATCCTTTTCTTCTTCATATGAGATATTGCATCCTAGATATGTATAAATTATTCACCTGCTCCAAAATTTTATTGTCCAGTACAATTTTACTTCTGACAGGATCTACACCTTGAAATGCCATAATTTTTGTCTTTTCTGTAGATATATTTAATCCATATTCTTCTGTAATTTTGTTAAGTTCATACAGACCTTTCTGTAGATTATCTTCTGAATTTGCTATTATTATTTGGTCATCTGCAAACAATAGGGTGTTTAATTTTCTATTTTCTGATATTCTTATTCCAAATTTATATGTTTTGTTCCAGCAACATATTACTTCATTGATATAAATTGCAAAAAGTGTTGGGGATAGGGGGCAGCCTTGTCTCACACCACAATTTATAATTCCTTCTTCAGAAAATCTGTTATTTTTATCACTTCAAAATCAAGCTCCTCCTTTTTAACATTCTGAATAGGTCATAGCATTATTTTGCAGTGACTGCATGTGGCTACCAGATTGTAAATATAGTGCACGAATGTAAACACACAGTGCTTGCGGGTTATAATATAAAAACATTTGTAGCAATTGATTATACCACAAAGAAAAGAAACCACTGTTTGCACTTTCCTAAATGAATATTTTCCCAGGAAATAACATTGCAGAAAAATATAATTGACATATTTACATCATAGGACATCAGAAATTAATTAATACCTATAATGTTGGTTATAAATTTCTCCTCTAGGTGCATTCTTACATTATTGCAATCATTTGGCAATAAATAATATGATCTGGTTGCAGTGATGAACAAATGAAATGTAACGATCACATCTCATTTGTTTTCAAACATCACCGTTTACATTAAATATATAAATATTTAAAAATAATTATAGTTAAATAATGATTTGCGAATAAACAGCTTAATTTTATTCGTTAAATAGTCCTAACAAATGCCACTCTTGATTTTCAAATTCTCTAGATAAATTCACTCTTCACTTCGTGAGTCGTGAATTTATCGATAATTTGGAAATCACTCGTGGCATTACTTATGACTATTTCACTCATATCCGTAAATGGTAGTTAATTAAATTACCTTATAGTGTTACTTCATATTAATTTTTATGAATTTAATAATATTTTACAGATTTCTCAATTTCATACCACAAATTCAGATGTTCCATGGGACCTAGACGTGGGTCCTATTTTTAACCATGTGGATTCTTTTGTGCAGAGATGTAGAGATATGATTGAAGTGTGTGAAGCTATGATTACTTTTGGCAGGTATAATCTACTTCTTTTATTTTTTATAGAATATTGAATGAAGTTCAGAAAAGTTCTCTTCCAGGAGCACACTCATCCAGAAATATACATTTTGAAAAACTAATTTTAGGCTCAAGTTTAGATTACTTTGACCTATGATTTTCCATACTACAATCTTGTAATGTTATTGGTCTACATAATACCTTAGTTGTCTCCTAGATGTCTCATGGGTCAGTATGTTGACCACATTCCACTCATGACATCTGTAGGGAAATAAGCTTAACTAAATTAGCTTGATCTAGAAACTCCTAACAAAGGAGAGGCTGTGGCTAAACTCAAACGGTCTTACTAATAAAAATCTCTTATACTGGCTTTCATCAGTTGTTTAGTTGTACAATGTATAAGCCTTATGTAGATCATGTATAATTTCCTTACTAATAAAGGTTGTACAAGAGTGATATAACAATACAACCGTTACAAACAATACGTCACATATTCATCATCATTATGATGTCAGAACATATTACGCGCAGTTTGTAACAGAAATGAAACGACATCCACTGGTGATTAATTGTGTAAGAAATGAGTATGGATAAGAATAAAGAGAAATTCCCTAGTTGGGGAGGTAAGGAAAAAATAAGTGTGCTTTAATTTATTTACATTTTTGTTTAGACTATGTCAAATATATCGTAGAATTAGTTTCACAGATAATGTGCTGCCATCCAACGTAAAGAACTTTCAACAATTCTTGGAAACTAATAAAAGTTTTTCCCATTACTTATGAATTATATGCAGTGTTTTAAGATGCGTTAGAAAACGTTCAAAATAGTAGGAAATGTTAGCAAGAACAAAATAATGCTTCAAGAAAAAAAAAATCATCTGCAGTTTGATCGGGAATCAAACCTAGGACCTCACAGACTGCAGCCAGAAGCTCTAACCACCAGACTGTCAAGCTGACATGTGGTTTGCTGCAATAATAGTACCTCTATAATTAAATACATTTTTATATCGGTATGTGTATTATGTATTAATGATGCAAGAAAGTTTTGTTAAAATAATATTATCAAGCATTTAAACTACATTCAGGTTAAATCTTATCTACAGCAACTATTGTAGAACCTATTCTTTTGTGAATCAATGTTCAATTTTAAAATATCATTTAGCATAATTGAGAATGAGTGTAACAAAAAGGCATTTTATGATGCTTTGTTTTCCTACCCAGAGCTTTATTAATATTATTTATGTCCTGTGCATCCATCAAACAGTCGTTTAAAGTGATGCATTTTGCATTAAATTTAAGGAAACATTCATCAATATCATAAGAAAACAATCAGTTGATCTGAAAGTTCGACATTTTGTCTAGTTATACAATCCTTAAACAAGGCTGGAGGCATGTATAATGATTCTCACGTAAAGTTGCACACCTCTTCTACACTGAACAGCTAATACAGTGTTTATTAGTAAGAATTTTCAACTGAGATGTATATAAACCTTGTATAAAAGTTATATATGGATTATTAGTAAGAGGGTAAGACTGTAGACCAATAAGTAAGTAGTTTCATTCCATACTATGTCTCATTTCAGTCTTTAATTAATTTTTAATTTTATTGATTTTGCTTGTATTTGATATTTTTACTATAAATTTAACATTTCTTACCGGAGGACAAATTATTTATATTTTAAGAGAAAAATATATGCTAATGCTCATGCCACTAAGCTATCCTAGACCTTCAATCTAAATGCAAGCAGAGTTCAAACCCAGGACTTTTAGCTTTATATGCTAATGCTCTTGCCACTGAGCTATCCTATACCTTCAATATAAATGCAAGCAGGATTTGAACCCAGGACTTTTAGCTTTATATGTTAATACACTTGCCACTGAGCATTAGCATATAAATCTTAAAGTGCTGGGTTCAAACCCCAGTCTAGGCATATATTTTTCTTATCAAATGTAAATAGTATTTGATTTTATAGCTTGTATGTCAGCTTTGGAATCAACTAGTAACACAGCTTTGTTAAACATATTAAGGTCTACATATCAATTGCTCTAAGGAAAAAAGTACTATTTCTATCTCTGCATCAAAATTCATTCCATTTTCACCTACTGCTATAAAGAGTGAAAAGAGCTCCAGCATTAGTTTCTTTATATTTGAAAAGAAAAATAAATTAATTAATAGTGAGTGTAAGTAAAGTAAAGTATTCCCACTCAGGCCTCAGGAGGCCCTTGGGGTAGTGGGAGGTTAAGGCTCCCACTTTTTCTTGACAATCGGCACTTGATGTCAGCCGGGTTGTCAGCCCTGCGTGACGGCCGCCTTTACCCCCAGAATAAGCGTCTGGTACTCATTTCAGTTAGAGGCTGAGTCGACCCCAGGGCCATAGTGCCGCCAGAAGGTTTGGGTCAGTTTAAAAATCCTGACCCCACCGGGACTTGAACCCTCGACATTCCGGCTTGTAGCGCAGTGCCTTAACCACTACGCTACGGCGTGCCCCCAATAGTGAGTGTAGAATATATTTTTAATAACTCACCTCATATGATTTCAAATTTTTTTGATACCGGCGGTTTCAGACAATATCTTGTCCCTTGTCTTGAAAAATATATGTTCAGAAACTTAATAAATTTAATTATGTATGTGGAACAATCAAAAGGATATGTAAAATCACAAGAAAAGAAACAAAACTAAAATTTGATAAAGTAGTGGCAGTCCCCTTACTATTGTATGGTAGTGAATTTTGGGTATTAACTAAAAGAGAAGAAAAGATCATAGAAGCAGCTGAAATGAGATTTCTGAGAAGTGTGGCTGGTTGCAAACTTCTAGATAAGAGAAGAAGTGAAGATATTAGAAATGAGCTGAATATCTTTAAACTCTTAGATAGAATAAAAGAATCTAGAAAAAATGGAAAGAACATGTTCAAAGAATGGAAGGTGATCGCATTCCCAAAATTATACTTAAATACAAACTAAAAGGATGCAGGAATGTTGGTAGACCGAAGAAGAGATGGATCCAACTTTTGAATGAGAATCTATGAGACCGGAACAAGCCACATGGGCTTAATCCGTGATTGTTGATGATGATGATATGTTCAGACTGAGGTTTGAACCCAAAACCTTTCACACTCTAGGCAAATGCTCTACCAACTGAGCTGCCTGAGAAACTCCAATCTAAACACGGATTTCTCTCTTATATATGCTGTTAATTCCCGCACACCAACCCCAGTCTGAGCATATATTTTCTCTTCAAATATAATTTATCCATCATTGAGATTTTTGAAATGAATAATAAAAACATCAATTAGTTTTTCAAAGTTAAAATTGGGAAACACATTATGAGTTTCTTAATAAATAAATTAATGAGTCATTTTAACATCTTACCTCATATTTCATGTTTTATCAAACACGGTAACTATAGTTTTCAAATGAATGACAAGATCATTTGAAAACTATAGTTACCATGTTTGATAAAACATGAAATATGAGGTAAGATGTTAAAATGACTCATTAATTTATTAATCAATTAGTTTCTCTGTTTAGTAGTGAACCATTTGAATAAGTGTGCAGCCATTCTGATGATGGATATCTATGTCCGAAGGTTCATAATGTTAGTTGTTTTAGTTTTTCCTTTATGCATTTTTCTTTCTTAGTCCTAATATTCATATTACATATGAGCAAATCCATTCTGAACATATTTTAGAGGTCACTTTTATATTCTTATTAAGTATGTGTCAACCATTAAAAATAATTAAAGTTTAATAAAAAGACTGGAAGCAGCCGAAATGAAATTCCTACGATATGTGACAGGATGTAGTCTTTTGGACAAATGGAGGAATGAAGATATTCGTGAGGAATTACAAATAACTATATGATGAAAGTTAAAAATTAAAATTAACTTTCATCATATGACTATTCACCTCAATGGAATTTGATATGAATTTTATTAGTATTGATACAAATAACTAGTGTGGTAATAAAAATAGAAGAATATAGAAATAAATGGTTTGAAAATGTTAGTAGAATGAGTGAAGAGAAGATACCATATAAGATATTTAATTTTAGGAAGTTATATTTTGAGGTTATTTTAATTATATTATTTTTGGTCTGGACATCTTACCTCAATATTAATGTTGATTTGTTCTTGGACATGTTTCAAAACAATTCTGTTTTATCGTCAAAAGCTGACGATAAAACAGAATTGTTTTGAAACATGTCCAAGAACAAATCAACATTAATATTGAGGTAAGATGTCCAGACCAAAAATAATATAACCATATAAGATGTTAAATTACAATTCACAAGGACATAGCAGTTGTGGTGGACCATTTAAAAGATGGAGTGAGCAACTATAATATGGAGCCAGAAGAGATCAGAAATGGTCTAAGCTGTAATGGTAGATGATGATGATGATGATGATGATGAAATAATTAAATTTTACATAATTAACTAACTCTTTGGCACTATCAAACCCATATGTTCATGGCTATGCTGACATAAGTTCTCCATACTCCCCTATCTTGAGCTGATGTTTTCTAATCATCCCATGTATAATTTACTTCCCTCAAATCATGATTAATGTTATTCTCCCACCTCATTTTTGGTCTGCGAACTGGGCATTTTTCCTCTGGTTTTCCTACAAGAAGCACCCATGCACTTCTTTCATTCCCCATGTCCTACCCATCGCAGCCTACGAGACTTAACTGTTCTTATTATATCTAGCTTCCTATAAAGAACATATAACTCACTATTATGTACTCTTTTCTATTCATGTGACTGTTCATCTCTTTTTGGTCCAAAAATTTTCCCAAGAACTTTGTTCTCAAATACTCGTAATCTCCATTCCTCCCTTAAAGTAATAGTCCATGTTTTGCATCCTTGCATCCGTATAATATAACTGGGAGAATAATAGTTTTATGTATTTTCAGTTTAACATTTTTTTAAAGGAGTTGGGATGACAAGAGTATCTGTAATGCATAATAGAATGCATTTCCATTATTGAGCCTATGTTTAATTTCTTTGTGCATCTCATTCCTGTTTCTAATTATTGTTCCTAGGTATTTGAATTCAGCCACTTCTTCAAAATTTCCGTCATTCATCATTAACTGTCCATTTCCATTATATAATGTATTTCTATGTGTGAACATATATTTAGATTTATTGATGTTTACTTCCAGTCCCAATTTTTTAGTGTTACTCAGTAGAGTGTGCATGTTGGCCCTTATTATCTCCTCTCTAAAATTTGACATAATATAAAATTAAATTTTGTACTTTGCAAGAATTGAAAATGTTTTACAAATTCGTTTCAAATTCCTGTCTCAACTATACATCGACCATAACATCTCAACTCATCTGTAAAAATGTATTATTTCAGTAGTTTCAGTTTGTTCATTAAATATTAATTTTTTTTAGGATGGATGACGCTGAGAACATTCCTAAACCTCGTTTCAGTGGAACAAGAGGAGAAGAATTTGAGAAAATTTGTGAAAAGATAGAAAAAGATTTCCGTTGTCACTTGAAAGAAATTCAAAATATTCAGACAACTATTTTAGATGTTAAAATTCCATCATGGTATGATGATATTTTTAGGTAAGATGTTGAAAAATGTTTAAACGTTAACAGTAAAAAAGTGGGGCATACCATTTAGAAATAAAACAAAAAGTGTAGGATTATCTTAACAGATGGCATGAAAAGTCACGTTGTGTAAAACATGGGAAATCTTATGATCCGTATACAGCAGTAAGAGTGTGCACCCTGATAATCCTTGTGAGCTGAACATAATGTGTTTAAAGTTGATTCTTATGATTTTGTTTGGTGCTGAATCAGTATCTGACCTCATTTTTTTTTTTCTATCACCCACAGTTTCACCACAATGTGATTTCATTATAAACTAGAAAATTAGCAATATATACTTGGGAATTAAAAATAAATTAATATTGCAGTTTAAAAAAATAACATGTTGATAGAATGCCAGAAGAAAGATTTCCAAAATTGTTGCTAAATTATAAACCACACGGAAGGAGAAATATTGGACGCCCACACAAAAGATGGTCTGAACAATTTTAACAGTTCTTGCTTTTATGGAACTGGAACGAGCAAACAGGCTTAATCCCTGGATGATGATGAAAAAACCTTAAAACCGTATAAACATGATAATACCTATGATCTATTAAATAATAGTATATTACAATGCAGTCGGTTGTGGTGGTCTAGTGGTTATGCTCCTTGCCTCTGGTTTTAAGGGTCGCAGGTTCAAACCCGGCTGCAGTCAATGGATTTTTTAGGATGGAAAAATCCAAGGAGCAAGTCCTCTGGAAGGGACTTTAAGCCATGGGTCCTGAGTCTGAAGATTTTCAGGCTCATAAAAGATCCTTAAGTCTGAACAAAGAGGCCTGTAAGCAAAATTTACCGACCGATCTCAAACATCCTAGTAATACCTTAGTTGCCTGCTAGATGTCTCATTGAGTCGGTGTGTTGACTACATGCCACTCATGCCATCTTTGGACAAATAAGGTAACTAAAAATGAACTTGGTCTATAAATTCCTGATAAAGGAGAGGTTATGACTCAACAATGGGCTATGCCATTAATAAAAAGAAGTATTATAATGTAAGATTGGGAAGTGATTTTTACAGAAGCAAGGAAATTATTAAAAACCAAGTGATAGCAAGGTTTTTAATTTCTGAGATTCTGTAAAATTCTTCACAAACGTGTATTGTACATTATTTTTTGCACGATGGTGTTTCCAAAATAATAAATAGTAGTATAATAATAACATCTTTGTTGGAAATATTTGTGTTCATTATAAACAACTGACTGATGTTAGCAGTCTGGCCAATGTATGTAAGGTAAATGCTGAAAATAATTTTGTTGAGACTACAGCAGGCCATGACACTAATCAATCATAAAATGATGGCAAGTACAAAATTATTGTTTTACATTGTTTCAAAAGTTTAATTAATTTAAAATGCAGTGATATGTTTCGTATAATGTATATTAACACTACCTTTTGGATATATTTTTGTATGTACATTGTACATAGTATACATAAAGGGCAGTGGTTTTACTTTCTCTCCTAGATAGATAATTTGTAATATTGCAGTATAGTTATTTAGTTATTTATAGGTTTGCAACATAACATATATATATCCATAAAAATTTTAATTTTGACGAAGACTGGTGAATATAAAATCCAGGATTTTACATATAGCTTTATAGTTTCCTTTAATGTTATATAGGTTTCGTATCCAGATGAAAGAACTTGAAGTGATAATAGAGAATTTAATAGTTGCTGTATTTGAACAAGTGGATAATGTGGAGGAAGGGGTACAGGCTCTGCAAGCAGTTTTTCATTATGCCAAGAGAGACACAATTCGTCCTTTATTTGACAGGAAAACTGTTGAAGTAAGTAATCAGATTAAACTGAAATACTATTTTGCATTAGTAAAGCATTTCAAGTTTATGTAGATTCAAGGTGCTCAAACATTTTTATATCCAAAATTTGAATTATAGGCATAGAACAAGTATTACTAAGAATTCTACTACATAATTAATTATGTTGTTAGGTATAAAAATCTAAGATATAAGGGTATGATCCATATTTGGTTCGTCTTCTGGGCTTATAGGCCGTGGTCCAGTTGTCTTCATACTCGACGTTTCGTCTACTGCTGCGGTAATCTCATCAGGAGATACTGCGTGCTCTCTGTGAACTCCTCAACAGTCGGCTGCAGACTGGCTGGTCGTTGGAAACTGTCTCCCTATTTATAGATAAACCCCAGGAGGTTGGGGGGGGTTTCTGCACGGTCTGCGTTTAGTGCTGTTTTTGTGCCGTTTGCAGAAGTCATAGGCTTCGTTGTCTCTTAAGGTAGCCAAATGTCTCATCATCTAATAGGTGACGTGCATGAATGGATTAACGAGATTCCCTCTGTCCCTATCACTGCACAACACGACAACGAAGCCTATGACTTCTGCAAATGGTGTAAAAACAGCACGAAACACGGATTGCGCAGAAAACCCCCCACCACCCGGGGTTTACCTATAAATAGGGAGACAGTTTCCAACGACCAGCCAGTCTGCAGCCGACTGTTGAGGAGTTCACAGAGAGCACGCAGTATCTTCTGATGAGGTCTACCGCAGCAGTAGATGAAACGTCGAGTATGAAGACAACCAGACCATGGCCTATAAGCCCGGAAGACGAACCAAATATGGATCAATTCAGTTTGTTGTTATAAGGGTTCAAAAAAACATAGACTACGAATTCTCTGAACTGAAAGTTTGTAGGAAGTTTATAAGGATGTTTTCCAGATCTTTATATGTTACACCATTAGCAATTAGTAGAGTCAGAACAAAAAAAGATACATTTAGCTTAATTTCTAGAAAGTAGGACTATAATAGGTGCAACTTGTGTAACTAAACAATAAACTATTGAATATTTTTCTCACAGGTGTATAAAATGTTTGGAGAAGAAATTTTGGAAACAAAGAAGGATATGGTGGAAGAACACCTTAATCTACTACCTGGACTTCCACATTTTTCTGGTCGTGCCACAATAACTCGTTTAAAAAAGAATCGTTTAATGCAATTAATGAAGGTAATACTAAAATTTATATATTAAATTTGGGAATTTTTTAACATTATGAGGTTCAATTAATAAGAATTAAATGAATCGTGATTTCTTCTTACCTCATACCTTTATGATTTTTTAAACACAGCACTGCAGTATCGGCGACCCATTGTCACCATCGTCAGCTGTTTTCACGACTGTCAATTTTTTTTCTTTTGCCGGTAATTATCCAAACTGCCATCTGGTGTTCTTTTGAAGGAATTACTCTCCAAACTGCCATCTCTTCAAAAATACAACAGATGGCAGTTTGGAGAGTAATTCCTTCAAAAGAACACCAGATGGCAGTTTGGATAATTACTGGCAAAAGAAAAAATTGACAGTCGTGAAAACAGCTGACGATGGTGACAATCGGTCGCCGATACTGCAGTGCTGTGTTTAAAAAAACATAGAAGTATGAGGTAAGAAGAAATCACGATTCATTTAATTCTTATTAATACTAAAATATTCATTCATTCTTCATTACGTGTATCCAGCTACAGCTGATGATACGAATCCATTTCATACTTATGCTTATTTTGCTTTAGAAGAATCCATACTGTGTTTAAGTTCCAATGGGACTGTATTGATGAACATGTAGCTTATGTGAACATTTTTTAGTTCCTTGTTTACTTAATATGTCAATAACATGGTTATCTCTTCTCACCCATCAAGGTGAGTGCCCACGAGGTTGTAAGAATCAGATAGATCAATAGAGAGGAATGAAAGTAGGAAAAGATCTCCTAGGCCTCGAATGCTGTAATACCATCAGAGTCGAAAAAAACAAGAATTAGCCTTGGGAGGCTATATACAGAAAATATAAAAGTAAGAGGCAAAACACAAGAAAGTGGAAGCAGTGTTTTGCTCAGCTTGGGCACCTTGTGGACGCCAATAACATATCCGCTAGATGGGGACCCCGAGGTTTACTAAAATATTCATGCTATAGAAATAATTTTACAGTTTGTATATGTGGAACAAAAAGATGTATAGATACTGTCAGAGGACAAGGAAAATTCCAGGATCGTGTGAGGTTAAGAATGCATGGAGTTTTTCCAAGAGTGAGATTGTGCATGCATTCAATGTTTAATATTAAATTTGTCACTTCTCATAAATAACAGATTAAATTTTAAGAGAAAAAGTATATGCCTAAATCGGAATTTGAGTGAAAGGACCAGATATTAAAAATAATTTTAAAAACATTAGGAAGTAACATTATGAGGTTTAATTTGATATTTGAGTTTGTATTTTTTTAACATTCTTACCTCATATGTCCGACAAAACAATCATATGAGGTAAGAATGTTAAAAAAAATACAAACTCAAATATCAATTAATATTGAGTGGAGAACATAATTTTAATAACTCACCTCATACTATTTCAAATTTCTTTGAGACATTGGTTTCAAAAACTGAAGATGAACGAAAAATTTGTATGAAACCAATATGGGAATTAACATTATGAGGTTCTTGATTCGTAAATTAATGAGTCAATTTTTAACATCTTACATTATATTTTATGTTTCTTCAAACACGGGAACTAGTTTCCGAGAGAAGGATCTCTCTCATTTTCAACTGACATTATGATGACATGGTAATTTAATGAGTCAATTTTTAACATATTACCTCATATTTTATGTTTCTTCAAACACGGGAACTAGTTTTCAAGAGAAGGATCATCATAATGTCGGTTGAAAATGAGAGAGATCCTTCTTTCGAAAACTAGTTCCCGGGTTTGAAGAAACATAAAATATGAGGTAAGGGGTTAAAAATTGACTCATTTATTTATGAACTCACCTCATACAATTTCAAATTTATTTGAGATCATTGAGTCATGACTGAAGATGAATAAAAAATTCATTCGAAACCAATGGTCTCAAATAAATTTGAAATTGTATGAGATGAGTTATTAAAAATATGTTCTCCGCTCAATATTAATATTTGCAGTATTCATTTATTTATATTTTTCAGTTAGAGCATCTTGAGTATGTAATTGAAAGTCATTATATGACCATTGAAGCTAAAGTTACAGATAGTTAAACCATTTTTTGGATCAGTAATAATGATATAAAGTACAGGGTACATAAGTAATCATATATAATCATCAATATAAATAATCATATAATTGACATTTCAGATTTTAGATGATGCCAAGTGGTTGCCTCCATGTGGTATGGGAGATGAAGTACGCATTCAGTATGACAAATTATTAATTACTATGGAAGAGAGTGTAAAAAATCTGTATCGAAAATGGCAAGACACTTTAGAAGAAAATATTCAAAGTAGACTTGATAAGCCATTATTAGTTAAAAGTCATTATAAGCCTGGCCTTTTGGAATCAAATTTTGACAGGTAGGACTTGTATATAATGCAAATTTTTATTTCCATATCACTACATATATTTAATTTTATTTACAATAAGCAATCTTTTAACAAATATATAAATAACTTTGAAATTCTGATAAAGTATGATGTAATGGGTTTGCCGGTAATTATCCAAACTGCCATCTGGTGTTCTTTTGAAGGAGTCATTTTTGAAGGAGTTCATGAACCATGAACTTCGAGATTCCGGACAAACCAAGCTTGATTACAAAGTTCTTCAAAGATACAACAGATGGCCGTTTAGAAAATGACTCCTTCAAAAGAACACCAGATGGCAGTTTGGATAATTACCAGCAAAAGAAAAAAATTGACAGTCGTGAAAATAGCTGATGATGGTGACGATGGTCACCGATACTGCGGTGCTATGTTTAAAAAAAACATAGAAGTATGAGGTAAGAAGAATTCACAATTCATTTGATTCTTATCAATAAAACCTCATAATGTTAAAAATTCCCAAATGTATTATATTAAATTGTAAGGACTTGCCTTAACCAACTACACTATGGGATGTTTCCTGTTACATTAGAATTTATATTTAATCCAAATATATAAGGGTATCTTAATTTTCCTAGGGTCTTACTTAATGTGTGTCGAGAGGCTGAATATTGGCAGAGATTGAAGTTTGAAGTTCCAACTGTAATCTCAACTGTTTACAACAAATGGAGTTCACTAAAACTCTTGTATGAAAGAGTGCTTACAGTTGTAATGGACTACAATAGAGTTATAGAAGGTAAGATTAATTAATATTAATCCACTTGCCTTAGACTCAGTGCCAATCAACCAACTTTGGGATGCAATGGTTGATGTTGGTATCGATTTACCAACGATTTCACTTGTCCAATGGTTGTACCAGCAGTGTCAGGCTTTGGTTAAAGTGGGTAAGATGATATCCTCTCCATTCAGAACTACTAGAGGCCTGCGACAGGGCTGTAGTATGTCCCCTACTCTGTTCAAAATATACATCCAGCATATATTGAAGCAGTGGAATCGATATTGTGGAGGCATGGGAGTACCAGTCCAAGGTGGCACAATACATTCCTTATTATTTGCAGATGATCAAGTGTTGATAGCTCAGACTCGTGAGGATGTGAAATACATGATGAGAAAACTTCTAAATGCTTTTGAAATAGGAGGATTAAGAGTAAACATGGAAAAAACTGAATATCTTGTAGTAGGAGGAAGTGGACGAGCTATATCCCTATCCCAAGGAATTATTAGAGCTGTTAAAAAATTTAAATATTTGGGATCACTTATTGATGAATCAGGGAGTTGTAAAGCTGAAGTAGATAGCAGGTTAGTACAAGCACAAAGAGCCATAAAAATGTTGAATGGAGTACTGTGGAGTAGGACCATGTCAAACCACACGAAGAAAAGGATTTTGAAGTCTGTTGTGGAAAGTATAATGACTTATGGTGCTGAGGGATGGACTTTGGTAGAGGGACAAAAAACTAAGATCTTGGCAGTGGAGATGGATGGAATAAGACGCAGTGCTAGGGTGTCCAGGTTGGAAAGAAGAAGAAGTGAGGCAGATGATGGATATGGAGGAGACAGTGGTGGAAAGGATCGAAAGATGAGCTCTTCAGTGGTATGGCCATGTCAGGAGAATGGAGGATGATAGGTGGCCCAAAACTCTTTTGGAATGGTCACCTTCTGGTAGAAGGAAACGGAGCAGGCCAAGAACAACTTGGAGAGGAGAGATCCATAGATTGATGAATGACCGAGGTCTGGAGGAGGATGAATGGCATGATCGGCAAGAATGGCGAATGGGAATACAGGGTAACCGCTGAAAAGTGGAGAGGCCCTCAAAAGTAAAAAGTAAGTAAGCCTTAGAAGACAAGCTTTACTTGTTTGTATGTTAATGACCAGAAGCACAAATTAAATTTTATAAAGTAATATCTGGAGTTGAAGTACGGATACTTACACAAAGAGATGTGAAGAAAATTCTGGTATCCCAAATGGTGTTTTTGAGTATATTCCCAAATTTTCTATGTTTATAAACGAATGTATGTTTATATTTAAATTAATATTGGGAAGTAAACATTATGAGGTTATATCATTAATAGTAAGTGGAGAACATATTTTAATCGACTCACCTCATACATTTTCAAACTTCTTTGATCCGGACGGTTTCACAACAAGATCATGTCCCTTTCTTTCAGTCATGGCTTCCAATATGGCTTCCACTGGATGAAAATTTCCGTGATTGTTGATTTCTTTAGTGACATCACTTCTTGTGCTGCCGCCATCTTTTGTTGGGATTATAAACTTTATAATTAAATTTTTATCCACCAGAATATCGAAATTCATAGATCAGTATTTATTCTTCTGAATGAATATCATTTCCCTAATTGTCAATTCCAACGGTTTATCCAATTGTTTCAAAAGTTTCGCTTCTTTTTCAATTTTATGATGTTCTAGTAAACTATGTGCAGCAATTGCTGATTTTTCAATTTCACAATTTTTAATATTTCTAAAATGTTCTTTAGTGCGTGTTTCCAAATTCCTTTTTGTTTTTCCTATGTATACTTGCTACAATCATTACAATTAATTTGATAAATTCCAGATTTCTTACTGTCTGGGATGTTGATTTTTTTATTGGTATTTAGAAGTTTTTCCAGACTAAATTTATTTATTGGTGCCAAAGTAATGTTGTATTTGTCAAATATTTTTTTTTAAATTTCCCATGTACTATTGGAAAGAACATTTTAGAAATATTAAAAATTGTGAAATTGAAAAATCAGTAATTGCTGCACATAGTTTACTAGAACATCATAAAATTGAGAAAGAAGCGAAACTTTTGAAACAATTGGATAAACCGTTGGAATTGACAATTTGGGAAATGATATTCATTCAGAAGAATAAATATCGATCTATGAATTTTGATATTCCGGTGGATAAAAATTTAATTACAAAGTTTATAATCCCAATGAAAGATAGCAGCACAAGAAGTGATGTCACTAAAGAAATCAACAATCACGGAATTTCATCAGTGGAAGCCATGACTGAAGGAGGACATGATATTGTCTGAAACTGTCGGAATCAAAGAAGTTTGAAAATGTATGGGGTGAGTCGATTAAAATATGTTCTCCACTCACTATGAATGTATGTCAGTTCATCCTTTACAGACTTCTAAACTGTTCAACCAATATTTGAAGAGAAAAATTATACTCAGACTGGGCTTGAACCCAGGACCTTTCAAACTCTAGTCGAATGCTCAACCAATTGAGCTACATGAGCGAGTTCCAATCTAAATGCAAATTTCTCTCATATACGCTGTTAATTTCCGCACACCAAATGCTATGAAACTTTTGTTTCTATCTTGCAAATGATGGCTTCTTTATTAAGAAGACATTTAATTGGGAATTTTACATTATGTTATAAAGCCAGTATGGCTTCTTTCAATGGAATTTTTGTACGTAGGTGATATGTACTTTGTCTACAGAGAGGATTGTAAGATGAGTGTATGTTATATTTGAACAGAAAATGATATGCTCTGTCTGAGTATATAATTTTTCTATACAAATATAATTTATCCATCATTGAGATGTATGAAATGAATAATTAAAACATTGAAAGAAGCTGTACTGGCTTTATAATGTAATGTAAAATTCCCAATTAAATGTCTTCTTATTAAATATTCAAACAATCTTTGTGAAATTATATTTAATTAATGTTGGGAAGTAAACATTATGAGGTATAATCATTAAAATTCGTCGGAGAACATATTGTTTAAACAACTCACCTCATAGGATTCATGCTTCCATGATATCGCGATTTCAAACATAATCATGTTCATCGTTTGAAATCGCGATATCATGGAAGCATGAATCCTATGAGGTGAGTTGTTTAAACAATATGTTCTCCGATGAATTTTAATCTTTGTGAAAATTTGTACATACAGGGTTTCGGTTGTACTAGTGTTTAGCCATTATCTATTATGTTTCTAAAATCATTAAGGGTCGTATGCAAATACATTAGTCTCTACTCAAATTACTTCCAATCACTGGTGAGCTGACTCACCGTGAGCAAGTGCATAGATCAAATTAGCTACCCACTAACTGGTCATGGTCGTTTTTGTAATATTGGCAAGAAATTACCCAGAATTCTCAGCGATAAAACCACTTCCATTATTTTCATCTGCTAGAGGAATGCATTTTTACGCTTGCGTCCCGCTAATAATACCGTATACAACAACGTCTGCGTCGCGCAATATTACGCCGATTCTCCTGTTCTTCCAGTTGAATTCTTTGGTAGACTCTATCAAATTCCTCTTCTCCACGTATACCGAAAACATGATCGAAGTCTTCAAGGTCTGACATCTTGGATAAAGCAGCAAGGTACGCAGCAAGGTTTCAAACTACATCGGTTACCATTGGTTTCCTTCGGGATTCTCACGATTCGTTTCTCTCTTAAGTTACCTCGTCAGGTAGCTTACAAATTTCACCAATTATTATCACATGAACAGATTTCTGAATAAACAAAATCGTATTAGGATACAACTTTCTCAGCAGAGAATGCCTTTTACGGTCTAATGCATTCATAGATTCGACCCTAAATGTAGAAGTTCACCTTCCTATATAAAATATTAGATTTTCCGGATAAGTAATGTTGGTTTTTTATGTAATGAGGTGTGTCTGGTGGAATTATGGAGATGTGATTCATTGGGAATTTCTTCAAAATGGACCTGCAGTTGATGCATATCTTTATTCTTAACAACTGCAATGAGTTCATGAAATTTTGAGATGGAGATACTCAGCATTTGTTAACCGAAATAGAGTTCTCCTGCAGGACAATACTAAACCCCATTCTGTACAAACAACTATGAAAAAAATTCAAGAATTGGGAGGAATTGAACTGTTACGTTACCCAGCATATAGCCATGTTCTTGCGCCTTCAGATTATCATCTGTTTGGATCCATGGCCTGTTTCTTGCATTATTTTTTAAAAACATTGAAGTTGTGGAAGTGGGTCTCTATTAATTCTTCACATTAAAAACCAGAGATTGGTACTGTCATGGGATAATAAAGATGGCTCAAGACCACAGAATCTGATCTCTATTTTGAAGAGTAGCTTTAATTTCTTGTCAGAAAACATTCCAGATAAAATTTTGTAAAAAAATTTACTTATAAGGCAGTAACTGTAAAATACAGTTTTTTTAATGGTATATTGCCTATTTAAGCTTGCCACTCATGCTGTAGATACATAAGACTTTGCATACATTTGTTACTTTCTCTGTCATAGACTTAAAGAGATTGACTGACAACAGGCCACTTCAGTTGTGAAGCAGGAAGTGTCTGCCACTGTTTTATTATGAGTGTTCATTTTCTAATATTTATCCAGTCCACTTCTATTCAGTTCTTACTATTGACAAAGCCCAATCATAATAATGAATTTCTTTCTTATGTCTTTAGCACTTTCAAGCGAGGAAAGAGTTCTTTTCAAAGAATTGATAAAAGTGTGTGATAAAAAAATTAACCCTGGACTAAATAAACTGAAATGGAATTCTGATGTCTCAGATCTCTATATAAGTGACTGTGTTATATATACAGCAGAGGTAAGTTGCAACATGTTTTCATGTTGTTTTTATTATTAATTTAACATTTCTCAATGAAAGATAAATTAAATTTGAAGAGAAAAATTTTCGCCTAGACCGGGACTCGAACCCGGGACCCTTGGCTTTCCGGGCCAAGTGCTCTACCAACTGAGCTACCGAGGCGAGTTACGATCTAGACGCAAATTTTTCTCTTATATACGTTGTAATTCCCTATCGCCAAATGCTTTTTGAAACCATTGTTTCTATCTTTGCAAATGGCGGCTTCTTAGTTAAGAAGACATTTATTGGAAATTTAACATTACTTTAAAAGCCAGTAAGGCCTCTAATGATGTTTTTATTATTAATTTAACATTTCTCAATGAAAGATAAATTAAATTTGAAGAGAAAAATTTTAGATCGTAACTCGCCTCGGTAGCTCAGTTGGTAGAGCACTTGGCCCGGAAAGCCAAGGGTCCCGGGTTCGAGTCCCGGTCTAGGCGAAAATTTTTCTCTTCAAATTTAATTTATCTTTCATTGAGAAATGTTAAATTAATAATAAAAACATCATTAGAGGCCTTACTGGCTTTTAAAGTAATGTTAAATTTCCAATAAATGTCTTAACTAAGAAGCCGCCATTTGCAAAGATAGAAACAATGGTTTCAAAAAGCATTTGGCGATAGGGAATTACAACGTATATAGAGAAAAATTTGCGTCTAGATCGTAACTCGCCTCGGTAGCTCAGTTGGTAGAGCACTTGGCCCGGAAAGCCAAGGGTCCCGGGTTCGAGTCCCGGTCTAGGCGAAAATTTTTCTCTTCAAATTTAATTTATCTTTCATTGAGAAATGTTAAATTAATAATAAAAACATCATTAGAGGCCATACTGGCTTTTAAAGTAATGTTAAATTTCCAATAAATGTCTTCTTAACTAAGAAGCCGCCATTTGCAAAGATAGAAACAATGGTTTCAAAAAGCATTTGGCGATAGGGAATTACAACGTATATAAGAGAAAAATTTGCGTCTAGATCGTAACTCGCCTCGGTAGCTCAGTTGGTAGAGCACTTGGCCCGGAAAGCCAAGGGTCCCGGGTTCGAGTCCCGGTCTAGGCGAAAATTTTTCTCTTCAAATTTAATTTATCTTTCATTGAGAAATGTTAAATTAATAATAAAAACATCATTAGAGGCCTTACTGGCTTTTAAAGTAATGTTAAATTTCCAATAAATGTCTTCTTAACTAAGAAGCCGCCATTTGCAAAGATAGAAACAATGGTTTCAAAAAGCATTTGGCGATAGGGAATTACAACGTATATAAGAGAAAAAATTGCGTCTAGATCGTAACTCGCCTCGGTAGCTCAGTTGGTAGAGCACTTGGCCCGGAAAGCCAAGGGTCCCGGGTTCGAGTCCCGGTCTAGGCGAAAATTTTTCTCTTCAAATTTAATTTATCTTTCATTGAGAAATGTTAAATTAATAATAAAAACATCATTAGAGGCCTTACTGGCTTTTAAAGTAATGTTAAATTTCCAATAAATGTCTTCTTAACTAAGAAGCCGCCATTTGCAAAGATAGAAACAATGGTTTCAAAAAGCATTTGGCGATAGGGAATTACAACGTATATAAGAGAAAAATTTGCGTCTAGATCGTAACTCGCCTCGGTAGCTCAGTTGGTAGAGCACTTGGCCCGGAAAGCCAAGGGTCCCGGGTTCGAGTCCCGGTCTAGGCGAAAATTTTTCTCTTCAAATTTAATTTATCTTTCATTGAGAAATGTTAAATTAATATAAAAACATCATTAGAGGCCTTACTGGCTTTTAAAGTAATGTTAAATTTCCAATAAATGTCTTCTTAACTAAGAAGCCGCCATTTGCAAA
Source organism: Diploptera punctata (assembly GCA_030220185.1). Lineage (NCBI taxonomy): Eukaryota > Metazoa > Arthropoda > Insecta > Blattodea > Blaberidae > Diploptera > Diploptera punctata. The sequence continues at coordinate 6,475,404 of JASPKZ010010655.1, forward strand.
GATAGAAACAATGGTTTCAAAAAGCATTTGGCGATAGGGAATTACAACGTATATAAGAGAAAAAATTGCGTCTAGATCGTAACTCGCCTCGGTAGCTCAGTTGGTAGAGCACTTGGCCCGGAAAGCCAAGGGTCCCGGGTTCGAGTCCCGGTCTAGGCGAAAATTTTTCTCTTCAAATTTAATTTATCTTTCATTGAGAAATGTTAAATTAATAATAAAAACATCATTAGAGGCCTTACTGGCTTTTAAAGTAATGTTAAATTTCCAATAAATGTCTTCTTAACTAAGAAGCCGCCATTTGCAAAGATAGAAACAATGGTTTCAAAAAGCATTTGGCGATAGGGAATTACAACGTATATAGAGAAAAATTTGCGTCTAGATCGTAACTCGCCTCGGTAGCTCAGTTGGTAGAGCACTTGGCCCGGAAAGCCAAGGGTCCCGGGTTCGAGTCCCGGTCTAGGCGAAAATTTTTCTCTTCAAATTTAATTTATCTTTCATTGAGAAATGTTAAATTAATAATAAAAACATCATTAGAGGCCTTACTGGCTTTTAAAGTAATGTTAAATTTCCAATAAATGTCTTCTTAACTAAGAAGCCGCCATTTGCAAAGATAGAAACAATGGTTTCAAAAAGCATTTGGCGATAGGGAATTACAACGTATATAAGAGAAAAATTTGCGTCTAGATCGTAACTCGCCTCGGTAGCTCAGTTGGTAGAGCACTTGGCCCGGAAAGCCAAGGGTCCCGGGTTCGAGTCCCGGTCTAGGCGAAAATTTTTCTCTTCAAATTTAATGTTTTCATGTATTTAATTATTATGCCATAGGTGTAGCATGAAGGTAGACTTGGCCTACCCATTTAAAAATGTGAAAAATGTCTACAATAGTGGGTAACTTGTAAACAAATTAACAAAAAATAAATAAGCTGAGTCTCTTTCATCTGGCCTCATAAAACAGTGTGTTCTTTTGGACATGTTTCAACGCATCTGCATATCTTCATCATCTTGTCCAAACTGTTGCCAGCCCTGAATGTTAACTCCCACTCCATCTTTGGTAGACCAAAGAACTTGCAAATCAAATTTTTTTCTCCAGGAATTTCAAAATTCATGATTCTATCTCTGTTCTTCTGATGTAAATCTTCTCCTATTTTCTGTTTAAATAATTTTGATATATTTATTCTTGTCATTTTGAATTTAGTGCCATGTGTTTTTGTAGTAAACAAGCCACTCTGTATGTTAATATTATTCGTTTTTAAACACCTTAATGATGGACAAATTATATTTGAAAAGAAAAATATACGCCTAGACTGGGGTTTGAACCCAGAACCTTTGACTTTCTACGTCAATGCTCTTCCATCAGATGGAAGAGCATTGACATAGAAAGTCAAAGGTCCTGGGTTCAAACCCCAGTCTAGGCGTATATTTTTCTTTTCAAATATAATTAAGCCACTCTGTAGTCTAGGATAATGTCACCTCAGACATAGTGGCCCCAAGTACAATCCATGCCAGGAAAAGTTTCCTGAATGAGGTTTGTTGCAGTTTATACTCACTTATAAGACAAATATCAGCAAATTTTTAAGGTTTAAATGGTCACTAAACACCATCTGGCCTCATTATCATCCATATCATATTCATATTGTTTATTTTTTATCATTTCACTCACCTCATACTTCATAATTTATAGCAGACCCAGGGTTTCTTCACGTAATTCGTGACATTGTCAATGCTGCGTCATGTTCAGTTGTGAACATGACGCAGCATTGACAATGTCACGAATTACGTGAAGAAACCCTGGGTCTGCTATAAATTATGAAGTATGAGGTGAGTGAAATGATAAAAAATAAACAATATTAAAGAACCTCATAGTGTTATTTCCTATCTACATAACTTCATATTCATATTGTTTAAAAACACATTACAAGTACACAATGGAAACACAGACTAATGGTTGTGTTAAAATATCCTGAGATGCAATATGACCTTGATGTTAAAGCATCTATAAATAAGATAAAAAAATAAGACATTTACTTATATTTTGTAACAAAAATTGTTGCTGAATGATTGATTGTAGTGAAGACTTTGTCATTCCAGTAATAATAGAGATGTTTTGTTTCCTTCGTTTGTAAATACTGATGGGTGATTTGCAGAATAGATCTTAGACATTGAACTTGCAAGCTTCATAACAAGACATGAAGTGCATTGTTGGTGAAATGATACATCGTTTTAATCAGCATATAATTTGTTCAAAATCATACTTATATTATGGGTGTATTTAATTACAGTTGGATGATACTATTCAAGATTTCAAAAACTGCAATTTGGAAATTGTCAGCATTTGTGAAAAAATTGCTGATACACCATTATTTTATATTGAGTCTGCACATGTCTACGACCTTATGGAATTAGATACTCACTTGGTTAAGTGCAGGTGAGTAGAATAATATTATTGATAATAAATTCTATATGCTTGATATAGAAAACCTAACTTAAACATCAGATCTTAGTATCTCAAAATGTTTTTGGAGGTGAAAATGCTCAAAATAATTATGTAAGCTTTCATATACAGTTTCATGATTCTTTTTTATATTTGAAGAGAAAAATTTTCACCTAGACCGGGATTCGAACCCGGGCCCCAATTTATCCTTCAATGAGAAATGTTAAATTAATAATAAAATCGTTCATGATTCTTATTAATGTCTTGGGAGAAATGACAGGTGCCAATGATTAAATTCATACTCCATATGATGTAGGTAAAGAATTTTAATTTAAAACAGGTCAAAAGGCCTAATTTCATGAAGTAGAAGAAGTTATTTTTTTTATATCATGTTGTTCAGGAACATATGTAGATGTATATTATGTTACTGTAAATATGGTTGGTTGGTAGGTATCTAATGTCGAGCACTTGATAATGAAATCATTCGCTCTCTTGCACTCCAATATTTAGCAGAAAGGCTGGTCTCTTCTACAAAAGCTGGAAACGGAGGAGATGGTTTCTTTCCATATCTTCATTAAAATTGCAAAAAGGGCATTTAGGTGAATCTGTTATGCCAAGTCTGTGTAGGTGTTTATTCAGGCAGTCATGTCCCATTAGCAGTCTCAATGTTGCTACTGCAGATTTTCTTTGAAATTTAGTGATGTCATAAGCTTGTAGATTTTCCCATTCCTTTTCAGATGTTTTGGTGGTGTATTCTTCTTTAAGTTTATAGATATATTTATTTGAGATAATTCTTTTGATAGAGTGAAAGGAAACTGGAGTAGAAGTTGGGTTTGAAACAATTTTGCTACCCTTCTTGGCCAGAAAATCGGCTATTTCATTGCCTGTCACTCCACAATGGGCCGGAATCCATTGAAGTACAACTTCTTTATGTAGACGGGATAACTGTTTTATAATTTTGTGACATTCGATAATTTTGATGCTTTTGGGTGTTGTGTCTCGTGTTATAGCAAGAATGGCTGCTTTGGAGTCACATAGAATTACAACTTTTGTAAATTTTTGGATGTGATATAAAAGATTTTGTAAACATAAGAAAATTGCTAGAATTTCACCATCAAAGTTTGTTGAATTTGTGTTTAGTTTATGATAAAAGGAAAAAAGTGGACATACTGCACCAGCACCAGTGCCACCGTCGTTTGGTAGGCTGGAGTCATCTGTAAAAATATGTATCCATTCAGGAGCATGAAGTAGAAGAAGTTATTTTTACACACTTTATATTAGCTTGACCTGTATCTATCTATCTATGTAATGGAATCTTTCAACGCAATTTTCACCCACTTAAAATCATTGGATCGACTTGAAACCTTGTACACTTGTAAAGGACCTGTGACAATACAATAATTTCATATTTATGTTCTAAAATTCTGGCCAGAATCATCAGAAAATCCAATAAATAATAGTTTTAAAAATCTAAAAGAACACGCTTTATTAGAAAACTAAAAAATGAAAAATAATTTTAATTTCCAATACGCTTGGGATAAAATAAAGTGGTCAACAAAAAAATCATCTCCAACACATGTAGAATAAAATTAGAGTTATCATAAGTAATGCCACGAGTGATTTCCAAATTATCGATAAATTCACGACTCACGAAGTGAGGAGTGAATTTATCTAGAGAATTTGGAAATCAAGAGTGGCATTTGTTAGGACTATTTAACGAATAAAATTAAGCTGTTTACTCACAAATCATTATTTAACTATAGTTATTTTAAAATATTTATACATTTAATGTAAACGGCGATGTTTGAAAACAAATGAGAAACGATAGGTACGCTTCTACTGCTTCATTTGTTTATCACTGCAACCAGATCATACTATTTATTGCCAAAGGAATGCAATATTGTAAGGAGGAGCTTTCTTTAATATGGTAATTATAACACTGATAAATATTTGGTGAAACACGACTCTAATTGGTTGTAAAACAGAAATCATTGAAACGTGATTGGTCATTGACTCCCATTTGGGGCATGAGTTAAATAGTCAACAAAAAGAAAATAATGTTTTTATTATTAATTTAACATTTCTCAATGAAAGATAAATTAAATTTGAAGAGAAAAATTTTCGCCTAGACCGGGACTCGAACCCGGGACCCTTGGCTTTCCGGGCCAAATGCTCTACCAACTGAGCTACCGAGGCGAGTTACGATCTAGACGCAAATTTTTCTCTTATATACGTTGTAATTCCCTATCGCCAAATGCTTTTGAAACCATTGTTTCTATCTTGGCCCGGAAAGCCAAGGGTCCCGGGTTCGAGTCCCGGTCTAGGCGAAAATTTTTCTCTTCAAATTTAAAAAGAAAATAATTTTACCATCAAAAGCGTGGGGTGCTCTATATCAATTAATATATTTGATAATAAACAGATATTGGTAAAAGTAAGTTTCTAAGAAGAAAATGTAAAAATCATGAAAAGCACCCCACGCTTTTGATGGTAAAATTATTTTCTTTTTGCTGATAACTCTAATTTTATTCTATATGTGTTGGAGATGATTTTTTTGTTGACCACTTTATTTTATCCCAAGCGTATTGGAAATTAAAATTATTTTTCATTTTTTAGTTTTCTAATAAAGCGTGTTCTTTTAGATTTTTAAAACTATTATTTATTTTTTATTTTTTAGTTTTAATATTTTACAGAATACGATAAAAATGTAAATATCTTTAAATTCGATACTATTGTAGTATGAGCTAAAAGTATTACTCTTCTAAAAAGAATCCTCCCCAGCCGGATTCGAACCGGCAACCTATTGATTACTGAAATTATATACCACTACAGTTCACCGCTCTACCAACTGAGCTCTTACCACGATTGACTAAAAAGTCGACAAGTCCGTAACCTATTATACCAGTTTTATTATTTTTTTTCTGATGATTCTGGCCAGGAATTTAGAAATAAAATATGAAATTATTGTAGTGTCACGGGTTCTTTATAAGTACACAACGTTTCAAGTCGATCCAATGTCTCTAAGTGGGTGAAAATAGTGTTCAAAGATTCCGTTACATAAATACAAAGACACTTTTTTTGATTTTCTGATGATTTTGGCCAGGATTTTAGAAAATGAATATGAAATTATTGTATTGTCACGGGTTCTTTACAAGTATACAAAATTTCAAGTCGATCCAATTATTTTAAGTGGGTGAAAAACGCGTTGAAAGATTCAATTACATAGATAGATAGATAGATAGATAGATACAGGTCAAGCTAATATAAAGCGTGTAAAAAAGTGTCTTTGTATCTATGTAACGGAATCTTTGAACACGATTTGCACCCACTTATAAACATTGGATCGACTTGAAACTTTGTATACTTGTAAAGGACCCGTGACAATACAATAATTTCATATTTATTTGATATCATGTTGTTCAGGAACATATGATGTAGATGTCAATTATGTTACTGTAAATATATAACGACTGGTAAATCTTAGAATTTTCCAATATAACATAACATTCACCATTAGATTAGGTTAGGTAAATATTAGGTAATACTGGTAAATTGTATTGTTGTTACATATATACACCATCATGTGGTTAATCTTGATGTTAGAATTTTATTGTTTTTAACAACAATGATAATATGATATAGTATTAGAGATCTATGAAAGTGGTTTTATTTTTAGGAAAAATTTGTTTTAAAATTTCAAGATTTCGATGTTATTGTGAATTTGGCGGCGTTATTCTAAAAAATGTAAATTTGAGTCTTTCTTGCCTTATCAATGTCAAAATTTCCTCTCTGGCTTATTGTTAAATGAGTATGTAAATCCAGCAGTTGATTTCTATGTCTGATGTGATTTCACTGGAGCAATTTAGCTACTTATTTTGAGGCTCTTATTAGACCTTCATAGCTACATTGGAAGTGCCAGGAATTATTTCCACTATACTTCAATCTGTCCACCGCTGTGATCTCCAGGTAGCATGCTGCCTTATCACGCAGCAGGCCCAGGTTTGATCCCCGGTCGGGGCAGTTTTTCTGGGTGATGTTTTTATTGGGGTTTTTCCTCACCTGTAAGTCAAATGTCAGGAAAACTTTAAGGCCCATACGGTCCCCGAAATCATATGGCCATCATCATCATCATCATCATCCTTATCATCATCATCATCATCCTTCACCGGTGTGGAAAGCAACAGGAAGCTACCACACCTACAATTCCCTAGTAAAGCTGCAAGCATAGCATGAAAATGCTGTGATTGCAGTGAAGGACCTGCCTTCGGGCAGAATTACTATGGATGGATGGATACTTCAATCTAGTAAACATTTCTTCTTTTTGAGCATTGCTCAACTCCCACAATGGGGATATTAGGCATAAATTGTTTATGCAATGTTAATAATTATCTTTCTTTTTTAGGGATGAAGCTTTAATTAAAATATTGAAATTCTATGATGATATCATGGAATGTATGTCGGTGGTACATGAGGCATTTGAGAACTACATTGAATTGGTAAGTATATCAATAACGCTTTACATAAACATAGTCTTGAGTTTACATCTTGGTCACTCCTCGTGGAGTTTGTGGTAGACGAATTGGAGCCAGGGCAGATTTCTCTCAAGGTATTTTCTCTACCAAGAACTTAATTCCTCCAGTTCTCTCCATACTCATGTTATCCATTTTGTTTCATTTCATTTCATCTACTCCTATTGGTGTGACACGCCTAGCCAACTAACATATTTGAATTTAAAATGTTATTTGTTTACATAGTAGTTATGCAATATCAATTTAGTGATTTTTTTGGTCTCTGAGAACTTGTATATAATCCATGGTATAAAGTATCAAAATTATTTCCATTTCCTTTATTGGTTCATATAAAGTTTCTTAAGATGGAGATATTTCTTATTGTTATGAGACTAGTGAGAGCACACAAAATATTATTTTTCTTCTTCTTCTTTCATCCAATGTAGACAAGGTATCTGTTCCCCTTCAATGTATTGCCTCAATTGTATCTTAGTGGAATTAACTCCATTCCTAGGCAATATATTGGTGCTCTGAGCTGAAACTATACTCTCCAGTGGCTTGCTGGGTCGGTCTTCGGTGGTTTTTTTTATCAAGGTAGCCTTCCTCTAGATGAGTTGATTTCACCACAGCTATGGACCCTCATCTGTCCCCCCAACTTTTTGTCAGAGTGTTGGTCTCTTAACCTTTCCATTTCCATGGTAATTAGCCTACAAGGCAGCAGGTCCCCCTCTTTTCTTTTGATCACCGATCCAACCATCCGCTGGGATTGGTTACCCAACCTCAAATTGGATTACTCAATTTAGTAAGGTCACAACATGCAGGTAGGTGAGAAGTTACTCACCAGAGGCTGTGAGCAGACACTTGCAAATCTGCTTATATTCGATTGGTGAGCCATTAGACTCCTAAATTAGTTTTATATTTAAAATTTTTAAATACTTTTTATTTCTAAACAAAAAAAAAATTATATAAAAATCCATTCCCTGATGATGATGATGGGAGATATAAAAGGACAATATGCTGATGCAATTAGATGTCTAAATTAAGTGTATATGAGTACTAATTAAACTGTGTGATTTTTTATATTTATTGGAAATATGTGATTTTGTTCATTAAATTCTATATAATTATATTCCTTTTAGATGGGTACTCACTGGGCACTCTATATACATAAAATTGATTCTTTGGTTGAAGAAGCATTTAAGTTATGTGTAAGATCATCTCTTTATATGATGTATGAAATATTACATGGAGATGGAACAAGTGCACCTTCACAGCTTATCAAAATACATGCCATTATGGAAAATTATAAGGTAAGGTGTATTTTAAGTTGTAAGTGTACTTTCACATTTATGGACTGTTCAAAATAATCAACTTCAGGTGATGCTTAGTTGGTTGATTTAAAATTTTTCTTTGTAATACAGTGCGATCAGAATGACACTGGACAACAGTTGTGGGGACGTGCGGATTTTACAATCACTGGTGGCGCACTCACAGCAGGGAACAGAAAATGTAGGATAGCGGTGTCCAGTGCTATACTGATCACATTGTATATTAGAATCCACCCTATCATCGACCAAAGGATATACAACAGGTTCTACAACACATTACTGTCTAACAAATCACCAGAGCAAAACGTTTGGCCAACCTATGAAAGTTTATTAATAAATTAGAGTAGGAAGTAACGTTATGTGGTTCTTATTAACAAATAAGATGAATCCGTAACCATCTGACCTCATAAATTGTCTGACTGGAAAAGCTGATGATAGTATGCATGATATATTGAAATATGATCAAATAGAACTCAACAGTTTATGAAGTAAGATGATTCTGGATTCATCTTATTTACCATGAAAGTTTGTTGGTAGAGATGTCTGTGGTCTCCTTGCCACGCAGTGGGCCCAGGTTCGATTCCCGGTCTGGACTAGTTTCCTAGGTGAGTTTTTTTTTTTTGAGGTTTTCCTCACATGTAAGACAAATGTCAGGAAACTTCAAAGCCAAAACAGTCTCTGAACATCATCTGACCATCGTAATCATCATCATATTCACTTCATTAAATTAAGTTTAGGATTAAGGCCTCTCCTGGTGCATCATTACCATGCATTTCATTGGGGCAGTGTAACTCTGCCTTCCAGGTGCCCCTGCTTCAGAACTGGGTTACAGTAGGCCAATGCCAGGAGAGAATACCAGAAATGACAAACTAGTGACATTGAATAAAAAAAAGAATATTGTTGGTAGAGTTTTGTTTCATTCTGTATTAACACATTGATGACGGGCTACAGAGATCTCCATGTTTAAATATCCAGCACTATCTGATAGTCCATAGAAATATCTGGTTTTATATGGGGTTTTATTTTGTCTCTTCGCTTTTGTAAGAGGCATTAATTTTTTTTTTCACGTACAATAAATTTATAGTTTTCTTTGTACCCCCCTCTTTTATTTAAACCTTCCAAGTTGACAGAAAAAATAGTTTAAAGTTTCAGTTTTGTCTCCAGTGTCAATAGTACAGTATCAGTATGGCTAAGGTGAGGAAACATGTTTATCTGTTGTAACCTGCGTTAAGATGGAATGTTGGAATTGCTCTATGCAGATGATTTTTCAGATGTTCCATGCAATATTGATATAAGTGATAGTGAATGTGTAGCGGAAGTGAATCTGATTGTAAGTGTAAACGACTGCAAGTTTTAAATATTTCTAACGACTCTGAATCAGATAGAGGTGATATGGATTTATTACTGTCATCAGGAATTAACATTGCTGATGGATTTTGTAAATATGATCCCCCTAGATGTATGAAAGTTTTGAAGGTGTCAGAGGATTATATTTTTATGATTTAATTTCCAAATTCAAAATTTTAATAATTAGGTACTTCTTGATCCTTCCGCACATTTACGGTGTTGAGTCTTAGACAAAAGCTTCCATCTATCTCTGTCATTCCATAGTTTCCTCTCCACAATTTCATCCCAATTTATTTATCTTTTTTCAACATCTTTCCTAACTTGTTCCACCTGTATCTAAGCCGACCTCTTAGTCTCTTATTCTTATATAGTAGTTGTATGCCTGTCTTGATAATATCCCATTGTCTATCAGTTTAACATGACCAAACTATTTTATTCTATCTTCTATTTCATTCTGTACTCTGTCAAGCTTCAAGATTATTTTCCTTTTATATTTTAAGACAATTTTATAGGTGATTGGTAATTCACAAAATTAAATTTACTATTGCTGTGAAGTCTTATTTTGCTGCTGGAATAATTTTGAGCATCAATTGTTATTATTGTACTACTTGTAAAGACTTTTAATCTTAGTAAACTAACATTGTATTTCATTTTAAAATACCTTTTTGGGATTCTTGGCCATGTCTTGCAGTGTTGTCTTCTCAACGTTTCATCACCTCCTGTAGGTGACATCTTCAGGAGATTTCGCTTGTGTAAATTTTCGTAGTAAACTGCTAATAACGGGCTTCCAATATAAAACCGGACCAGCCTTACGGAGTTTCACCCGGCACGCAGTGCTGTCTCTTCCTCCCGTAATTCACCCTGCCTACCCGTCCTTGAACTGTTTCTTACCTTATAGAAAATGCTGGAAATGTTGTCCTCCCGCAGTTAAACAGGCATTATACCGAGTAAACACATTTAGATTGACATGCTGTAGTTCGGGCACTGTCAAGTTTCTGATTTCATTTCTTATGTTGTTCTTCAGTTCTTCCAATGTGTGCGGATTTGTTTTGTACACTTTGTCTTTCAGGCTACCCCACAAATAAAAATCACACACTGTTAGGTCTAGGGAGCAAGGGGTCCATACACCAGCACTAATCACTCTATCTTCAAACACTTCCCTAATTTTTCTTCGGTGAGAACCGTACGCCTTCGCGTGTGTTTCTTATTTTGTACTGAACCAGTGGTCTCAAATTTAGTCACAAGATCGTGGATTGTCGATCTGGAAGGAGGTAATTGTCCAGGGAAGTTCCGAATAAATTCCTCGCGACGAGCTGATTTGTATTTATAATAACATTTACACACATAAATGCGCTGCTCTAATGTCAGCTGACGTCTTATCTTGTCGAACGATAGTAAACTGACTAGTTCAAGGACGAGCGGCTGGCTGAGTGAAATGCGGACGAGGAGAGAGCGCTGCCTGACGGGTGAAACCCCGTGAGGCCGGTCTGGGTTTATATTGGAAGCCCGGTAGTTATTAACTTGTGTGATTTTACCATAACTATGATTCTTAATAAATAATTTCTAATGAAACATAGAACAGCTTGCCCATTTGCTGTTGTTATGTATATGTCATGACTTACTATATTTGTCAAAATGGTTGAGTTAAACATAGATCAGCTCACTCATTTGCTGTTATGGTATATGTAGAGATCTGTGAAATTTGCGAGTCACGATAACGCGAAATGTTCTAATTTTGTCATTTTCTTGTACCATTTCTTAACTCCACTTCCAATAATCTCAAAAAAAAAGGATCTATGAATTGAGAAATAATGCAAAATCCTATGATAATGCGAAATAACATCAAAATTTAAAATTTCCATCAATTCTGGAGATTTTTTGTTTTATTCGCAAAATTTTCATAATGCATTTTTAAACACTGTTTTCGGATTCCATCTTCTTTTTAACTGCCATATGTGCTTTCCTCTATGCACTCTTGCAAAGGGAAATGGTTGCAACACAGATATACTCACCATGGTTGCTTTTTCTTAAAAGGTAAATTTTGCTTAAAAAATGAGTGACTATGATTAAAATTTTATGCATTTTAGTGTATTAAAATCTATATCGATTGTACAAGCTAAAAGTTGACCTTAAACTACTGGATATATCATCCATATTGAGTTTATTATATTAAATTAAGATTTAAAAGACTCAAATTTACATTTTTTTAGAATAACACTGTCAAATTCCCAATAACATAGAAATCTTGAAATTTTAAAACGAATTTTCCCTAAAAATAAAACCACTTTCATGGATCTCTAAGCATATATCATGACTTACAATATTTGTCAATAAGGTTTTATTTGACACTTTTCTTAGGCAGGATACCATGTTTTTATTAATTCTTAAACCTTCCTCTTTTCTTAAATTAATATTGAGAAGCTAAAGCTGTTACTATGATAGAAATAAGTAAATTAATGAACACAATTCATTTATTGTAATCAATGGTAAAGAGAAATATTTTTGCCTGAACCGGGAGTCGAACCCCGAACCTTTAGCTTTCCGTGCTCTTTAGCATTGATTACAATAAATGAATTGTGTTCATTAATTTACTTATTTCTATCGTAGTAACAGCTTTAGCTTCTCAATATTAATTTAATAAATAACGCTATAGCTATGTGGAGTCCCTTCATGTCTTCCTCATTGTGTGTACTTGTGAATGACGATGATTCATTGCATTTGAATGTGGGACCAGTAGAGTAAGGTAAAGGAAGGATTTGTGCTTGGATGGGAATGAAGCCTGAATTAGATCAGTGGACAGAGCATTAGCATGGAAAGCTGAAGGTTCGGGGTTCGATTACCGGTTCAGGCAAAAATTTTTCTCTTTACCATTGATTACTTACTCTTTTCTGTTAAAATTTTGTTTGTTCATATATCTCAATAGCTTCTCTGTTCAATATTAAGTACCGGTATAATAATAAAAGATAAAATCAAATGTTTCATACCTTTCCTCATACAGTATTCCTATAAAAGTTCAATAAGAGTATAATAATATGGTATTACGTAAAACCTGAGTGTCATTAAATAAAACCACGTGATTAGTATTATTATGAAAATGTTATGTATTTTAAAATACATAACAATAGCCATGAAAGTCTTAATCAATATATAACATTGTATTTTTCTTGTTTATTCTTTCTAGTTGGTATTTGAGCCTCAACTGTCAGATGTTGCTACTTTACTATCACACGTTTTAGTTGGATTAGTGCAGATTTTTTCTGGAATTCCAAGATTGGTGGAGAAGTTTCATGTTGCACATTTTGATCTAGGAGCATTCTGGGCTGTTATTGAAAGAGATGGTGAATGTAATAGACTTATGGATATGATAAATGAAGGTTAGTATTTATAAAATAATTTTAATATTGTAATCTATTTTAAAAGCTGATTATGTATTATTAGGTGATAGTGGGGAAATACTAAAAGCCGAATCACGCAAATTCTATTCAATAATACTAAGAATTAAATATCAGTAAAACTAAATATATGGTCACTGGAAAATTTCTTTTTGTGTGATAGTGCGTTTTGTCGCACTTACAGCAATGGCGATCATGATTGAAAGTTCAACTTTCTACATTTTGACGTTGCCAACTTAAATAACTGTACTGTAGTAAAATAACTATACTGTAATATTACATATTGCAAATTACGCGTGGGAAGTAAAATCACTGCCCTCTATGTATACTACTTACAATGTAAATACAAAAAATATCCGAAAGATAGTGTTAATATACATTATATGAAACAAATCACTGCATTTTAAATGAACTGAACTTTATTTGAAATAATATAAAACAATAAATACGTACTTGCTGCCACTTTATCACTGATTGGTGTCACAGCCTCCTGTAGTTTCAACTATTAAACATTGCCCACACTGTTAATGTTAGTCAGTTGTTTATAATGAATGCAAATATTTCCAATAAAAATATTATTTTACTATTATTTATTATTTTGAGAAAACCATCGTGCAAAAAATAATGTACAACACACGTTTGTGACATGACTGCCTGAATAAACACCTACACAGACTTGGCATAACAGATTCACTTAAATGCCCTTTTTGCAATTTAAATGAAGATATGGAAAGAAACCATCTCCTCTGTTGTCCAGCTTTTGTAGAAGAGACCAGCCTTTCTGCTAAATATATTGGAATACAAGAGAGCGAATGATTTCATTATCAAGTGCTCGACGTTAGATACCAACCAACCAACGTTCATGAAGTGTTTACAGAATCTCGGAAATTAAAAACCTCGCTATTGCTTAGTTTTTAAACATTTTCCTCTCTTCTGTAAAAATCACTTCCCAACCTTGCATTGTAATATACTATTATATAAATTGATGGTTACAGTATATCCTTTTTTTGATGGAGTTCTTCAATTGATCCAGTATAAGAGTGGTGTAGATAAATGTGGCAACATTTAAAGCAAGCTAATTAGTAATTACATTGCTTATGTTTGCTACATGTGCTAGGATCCACTTGAAGGATAGGGCAGCCTGCCTCATCATTGCTTCCCTTGAAAATGCAATATAAGCCACAATAAAATTCATCGGAGAACATATTGTTTAAACAACTCACCTCATAGGATTCATGCTTCCATGATATCATGATTTCAAACACAGTCATGTTCATCTTCAGCCATAACTCCAACTGACGAAATTCTTTGGCCGTCAACTATTCTATTGTCGCCATCTTCAGTGCTGCCATCTATGGTTGAATTTATGAACTTTGAAATCAAAGTAATTTCGTTAGGGATATCAAAATTCATTGATCTATTTTTGTTTTTCTGAATGTATATTTTTTCCCAAACTGTCAATTCCAAAGGTTTCTCTACTTGTTTTAAAAGTTTAGCTTCTCTTCCAATTTTATGATGTTCTAATAAATACAAGAAAATGACTTACCATCCTGAAATGCATAGAAAATTTCAAAAAAAATTTGACAAATACAACATTTCTTTGGCACCAATAAATAAATTTAGTCTGGGTAATCTTCTAAGTACCAATAAAAAAGTCAATGTTCCAGACAGTAAGAAATCTGGAATTTATCAAATAAGTTGTGAAGATTGCAATAAAGTTTATATAGGAAAAACAAAAAGGAATTTGGAAATTCGGACAAAAGAACATTTCAGAAATATTAAAAATTGTGAAATTGAAAAATCTGCAATTGCTGCTCATAATTTATTAGAACATCATAAAATTGAAAGAGAAGCTAAACTTTTAAAACAAGTAGAGAAACCTTTGGAATTGACAGTTTGGGAAAAAATATACATTCAGAAAAACAAAAAATAGATCAATGAATTTTGATATCCCTAACGAAATTACTTTGATTTCGAAGTTCATAAATTGAACCATAGATGGCAGTACTGAAGATGGCAACAATAGAATAGTTGACGGCCGAAGAATTTCGTCAGTTGGAGTTATGGCTGAAGATGAACACGACTGTGTTTGAAATCACGATATCATGGAAGCATGAATCCTATGAGGTGAGTTGTTTAAACAATATGTTCTCCGATGAATTTTAATGATTATACCTCATAATGTTTACTTCCCAACATAAATTTAATATAAGCCACAATGTTGAGCAGATTGCCAACATATGAATATGTAGAGGAAGTTGCATGTCATGAGAATTGTAGATAATTTAGATTGATGATCTTCATCTTAAATTTACAGAAATGATGGTGAACAGATTACAAATTAAAGAATATTTGAAAATGTGGGAACCATTTAAAGATATCTGGGAAGTAAATAAAGAGGAATTCATTAAACGTTACGAAGAATTAATGCCAACAGCTACTACTGTAGATGCAGATATATCAAGGTAAGGTATGATGATGATAATGATAGTGGTATTGCAACACATTTTGGGACCCTATCAAGAATTTCTTCTCTTAATTTCTATCCAAGGCTTTTCTTCTCCATCCTTTAATTCCAGTTTCCTTCTCTCTTTCCAACCATATTAATTTTTGTTGCCTACTTTTCTACTCGAGTCATTTGAAGAAGGGTATATGATAAGATGGCCAGAACATTATGTAATGATCCCAGTTTTTACCCAGTTGATTTCCTATGAAATGATAATTGAAAATGAGCCCTGAGATAGATACATGTCTATGATTTACTCATGTTTTGGTATATTTTATATATTAGGTACCAGAGAAAAATTCATTCAGTTTATTTTTCTGGAACCATGTTGCATTACTGTTTTTTCTTTTCCTAACATTTTATCTGAAGAGCATACTATTTTTGAAAAAAAGTTACAGTAACTTCACTAAAAAATCAATAAAATGGAAAATAGCAACTTAATATGACTTGACAAAGAAAAAAATTCATATTTCATACAAAAGTTTATAAAAAATTATCAATTTCTCTTTTTTTTTTTTTTGCATTCAAATACACAAGGCATTGAAAACAAAATCATACGTTCAATAATAATGTAAATCTTTGTTATAAATTGGTTTAAATTAAATAACCTTTTCATATCCACCAGAATAATGGTTACATGTCTATACAGATGGATCTACTATTGATAACAACACAGGATCAAGAATTATATGTGCATTATTTTCATTTTATCAACCAGCAGGATACCACACAACAACAGATTTTGATGCAGAAGTAACAGCTATTCATATTTCTTTCCAACAATTACTATACAGAATAAATAAATTTCTAAATGCTGTCATACTCTCTGATTCTAAGGCAGCAATATATGCAATAAATTCACACAAAATGAAGTCAATCCAAATTAAAGAGTGCCACAACATGATTCAACAACTTCAAAAACTACAGAAAAGAATTCAATTGCAATGGATACCTACACATCGTGGAATTGCTGGAAATGACACTGCTGATTTTCTTGCCAAAAACGGCTCCAATTTAATTCAGAATACTACTAAAAGCTTACTTTTCGCATCCATAAAAAGAATAATTAAAAACAAATATAAAATCAAACAAAACCAAGACCTATGTAATAAAGCCAAAGACAAATGGAATATTTTAGTAAAGAAACCAGATATTATTCCAGAAATGCCATGTAAAACTACAGTAGCAAAATTTAGACTGCTCACAGAACATGACTATTTGGTCAAACATTTATTTAAAATAGGAATCTACACGGCAAACTGTCCCCTATGCAACAAAGATGAAGAAATGAATGAAGAACATCTACAAACCTGTGAAGTATTACCTGTTGGATCCACCACAGAGAAATATTGGAGAGCAAGAACGCTAATGGCTTCATTGCCAAGGCCCAGCATTTGAAAACTACAACAACCTTTTTATAGTGTGGGCATTAATTATGTTAAATTGTATATAATAGAATCACTTCTAAATATAATTTTGGTTTGTTCCCAAGGGTAAATTATCTAGATTAATTCAATTAAGGATAAATTTTTGATGGTGGCATGGAAGAGGAATTTTGGCAGTTTTTAACTTAGATTTAGGGTCAAATGTTTGAACGCATTAGACAGTAAAAGGCGTTCTCTGCTGATAAAGTTTTATTCAAACACATTTTTCTTACTCAGAAATCTATTTACGCGGTAATAATTGTAAAGCTACCTGACAAGGTACCTTAAGATCGTAGCTCAAGATATAAACTTATATGAAAATCCCGATGGTAACCGATGTAGTTTGAAACTTATCCAAGATGTCGGACCTTGAAGACTTCGATCATGTTTTCGGTATACGCGGAGAAGGGGAATTTGATAGAGTCTACCAAAGAATTCAACTGGAAGAACAGGAGAATCGGCGTAATATTGCACGTCGCAGACGTGTTTGTATACGGTATTATTTGCAGGATGCAAGCATAAATGCATTCCTCTATAGCAGACGAAAATAACGGAAGTGGTTTTATCGCTGAGAATTCTGGGTAATTCGTTGCCAATATTACGAAAATGTCAACATTCATGCATGACCGGTAAGGCGGCCGTTAATTCGATCTCAGCTCACCAGTGATTGGAAGTAATTTGAGTAGAGAGTAATGTATTTGCATACGACCCTTAATCAAATTAAAATGGAATATAGGTAGCATTAAAGGTTAAGTTACTGAGTTATCCATCATTTTATAAATAATTATCTTAATTAGATAGCATAGGTTAGTATGGTAACAAAACACTGGTTTGCAAAAACTCTATTTTATTTAAATTCCAATATCTGTACATATTTATGGAAAGTATGTGAGGATGATAGAAATAGGTCTATATTTCTGTCTCGGATCTGGAAGGTTCCTAAATACCAACCTTGAATGAAAGTAAATGTATTTTAAATATTTTATTTTAACAAGTAACAATTAATGTATGTATGTATGTATGTAGCTAATGCTATGGAGTTAACAACAAAGTTATTCTCCTTCTTGCTTCCCAATACTTGGATGTCACATCTTGATAATTTTGAAGAGCTACACAGTTTGTTAAATGTTGTCTATCCATTTCCACTCCTTCAGTACACAATAATCTTATTTGTAGAACTCATAAGACTATATAAGACAAGTATAATTTATCATAAGACTTTCATGAATAATTAATTTTATTTATAAAATGGCAGACATTGACTTTGTCATTTTTGCTCTAGACTCCCTGTTCAAAATTCTACCTTATTTGAGCTCATGGTTTGAGTATAGGCAGTTTAGCAAGAGGTGTTTGTTCATTTCTTAATAAAGATCAGCACAAAATGGGCAGTTGCTAGATGGATACATTCCAAATCTGTAGAGGTTGTATGGGAGGCAGTTGTGTCCTGATATGAGCAGACATAGCTTCCTTATGAACCTTCAATTTTACTTGATTTGCAAGGTCTTCAACTTACTCCCATTGGTATCTTTTGTTCTTTCTGATTTTCTGTATTGTTTTCATGGTCTTCTTGAAATAATAAATTACTATAGAAAATAACATTATGAGGTTCTTCTTAATAAGTAAGGTGAATCTGATGCATAGTCGGCCGCGGTGGACTAGTGGTTATGTTCCTTGCCTCTGGTCCCAAGGGTCGCATATGAGGAATTAATTTATATTTTATTTGGTAAATTATTTTAAGGAATTAGGCAAGGCTGCGGTCGGTGGATTTTTTAAGGACGGAAAAATCTAAGGAGCAAGTGAGGGACTTTAAGCCGTGGGTCCCGAGTCTGAAGATTTTCAGGCTCGTAAAAATTCCTTAAGCCTGAATGAAAAGGCCTCTAAGCAAAATTTACCGAATTTTCCCGTCCTAGTACTACCTTGGTTTCCTAGATGTCAGTATGAGGCGGAATGCTGACCACGGACCACTCAAAATGACATCTATACGAAAACAAGTGTAACTAAATTAGTATGGTTCAAATTCTTCCCTATAGGGGGAGAGCGCCTAAATCTCTGTAAAGGGAAAACATGGGCTTACAAAAAAAATCTGATGCATAAATATTTGTGTTTCATTTGACATGTTTCAATATGTTGTCCATATCATCATCAGCTTCGCCAGACTGTTGAATTTTATGTTGTCATACCTGGATGGTGACTCCAACTTGGAAATGATGATGATATGGAGAGCATATCAAAACATGTCAAATGAAACACTAATATTTATGAGGTAAGATACATCAGATTTAAAAAAAAACTCCAAGCGCGACAGGCCTAGAAGGCCCTTGGGCCTACCATCCGGCTGCTGGCCTCACATCCACATGTGTTAATCACAGAGGTAGACTATCATCTAGCCAGTGTAGGGGTGACATGTGATCAGCATGTTGGGTTCCCCAGCCATTATAGCTGGTCTTCTCAACTGGAGTCACTACTTATTGTAGCTACCCAAATGCCTCACGATGCTGGGTGGGCACCAATCCCATACTGGTCAAAATTCCATGAGAAAATTTCTTCCCCCATGGGGACTTGAACCAGTGCAAGTCCCGTAGTTCTGCACCAAGGTTTCTTGCCTTAACCACTCGGCTACGGCGTGGAACTATATCAGATTCACCTTATTTACTTTCTCAACATCCTCTATTTTCCTTCAAATTATGTACAGGTTGTATTGGTATTTTAATTTGGGTTCCTCTCTTGGTGTGGGTGTTCTATTATTTCATTGTTAAGTATTCCAGTATGGTATGGTATCTATTCAAACCCTACCAATTTCTTCTGATTTTGGAGAAATTTCAGCAATATTTTACATTTCCTTGTCCCATGTCATAGCTGAGTGATTTAAGGCATGATGCCATATTGCAGAGCTATGGGACTTGTGTCAATTTGGGGATGAAATTTTCTCATGGAATTTCAGCCATTATAGGACTGGTGCCCATCAAGCATTGTGAGGAATTTGGGTAGCTACAATAAGTAGCGGGTCCAGTTGAGAAAACTAGCTATAACAGTTGGGGGACCCTACATGATGACCACTTGTCACCTTTATACTAGCTAGATGATCATTCACCTCTGTGATTAACACATATGGATGTGAGGTCAGCAGATGACTGGTAGGGTAAGGGCCTTCTAGGCCTATAGTGCCATGGAATTTATCGTTTTGTATTTCCTTAGAGTTTCTGATGCTGAAACTTCATTGTGAATGATAGATAGCCTAGGTAGAAGCTTTGGAGTATAGATGATTATTGCTTTATTGAATTTAGTTAAGCTGAATGTGAGATTTCTGAGTGCAATTTTCAGAATCATTTTTAGACTGGTTCCAAACATTTTCACTCATGCAGAAAAGTATCACATTACTCTATATTCTTGTTATATAAATAACCTTTTTTCTGTTATTTTATAGATATACTGACCAAGCAAATAGCATACATATGCTAGAAACAGAGTCTTTAGTTCATTTTATTTTGATTGATTCATCACAGCTGAAGAAAGAAATTATTGATAATTGTCGCATATGGCAGCAAAAACTACTTCAATTATTGCTGAAAGTTACCAGTAGCAGCATAAATGAGTGTTACCAATATACAAAAGAAAACACAGAAAAGTAAGTTACTTTATTTGTTAACTTAATTTTTTTTCCATTGTAACATACTTAGAAGCAGTGGCAGTTCATGAAATTAATAGTGTGTGGATCACAGTTGTTGAAGTCAAAGAATAAAATAATCAAAATAACAAAGAACCATATATATATATATATATATATATCCATCCATAGTAATTCTGCCCAAGGGCAGGTCTTTCACTACAATCATACCCTTTGTATGTTGTGCTTTGCAGCTTTACTGGGGAATTACAGGTGTGATAGCTTCCTGTTGCTTTCCACACCGATTAAGGATGGTGATGATAAGGATGATGATGTCCAGATGATTTTTGGGGACCGTTGGGCCCTAAGCATCCTGACATTTGTCTTACAGGTGAGGAAAAAACCCCAAAGAAAACCTCACCCAGGAAGCTTGTCCTGACCAGGGATCGAACCCGGGTCTGCTGCATGACAAGGCAGCATGCTACCTCGAGACCACAGCAGTGGATATATATATTTATAAACAGATTTAAAATGTAATAAAACATCTTCCTATGGCCAAAGCTTTTTAAATTTTTATCTTCTTTCTCCATTCTTCTCAATCTTCCCATTCCAATTCTTCCAGACCTAGCTCCCTCATACCTCTTCTTACATCATCCATCTATTTAAATTTAGGTTGACCTCTGTTTCCTTTCCAGATGGAATCCATTCCAAAGCTTGTCTGGGTAATCTTTTCTCTGGCATCGTAAGTACATGACAATACCATTTTACTTGTCTGTATCTTACAAAATCTAATATTGAATTTTTGGACATTTATTTGATGTGTGACGATTGTATTTCTGATTTTTTTCCAATTTAGAATGTTTGGTTGAGCATCTAAAACAATCCATTTCAGTAGACATAAGCTTAAACTCAAATTTTTATTCAACTGCCAAGTTTCTGCACTGTATGTTAGCATGTTTCGAATTATGGATTTATAAATTTGTAATTTGGTATCTATTCTTATATTCTTATCCCACAAAACTCTAACATTGTTATTACTGATCTCCCTTTTTGAATTCTATATTTTATGTAATTTTTTGGGTACATTTTGAGTTAATTTTGATTCCCAAGTAATAACATTCTTCACATCCTTTGATACATCCCATTCCATCTTCCAAAAGAAATCTTCAACTTGTCAGCCCTGGATCTGTGTTCCAAAGAACTTGGTAATGAGGCTCCTTTCTCTGGGAATTTCGAAGTTCATAATTTTCTTTGAAGAATGTTAAAAAAAATACAAACTCAATTAATTAGAAAATCTGTTTTTCTTAACTGTTACGGATAGCTGTTTCAAATCTGTCATACCAGCCTTTGTCCATAGTGAGTTGTCATTCCTAAGCAGAACACAAGGAAAGAAATAGAAATAATTATTTAAACAATAACCCCAAATCCTCTCACATTTTCATACAGTGACATGTTGAAGAGTCTTGAATAAGATCTATTTTTATCACTAGTCACTTGTTTCATACATATATCTGCACTTGGTTGTCCTAAGAGTTTGGTCCTAATTCTGTCTTCATAACATAATGGTTTACTTTATGCTTATTTAATTTAATTCATCATGAACTCATTCTCACTGATAAAACTCACAATAAAAAAATATAATAATCAATTGAGTTGGTGTTTACTTGATGAAAATCCATATTTATTAATTAAATAAAAATAAAATGTATGAAAATCAAATAAAACTACGTTTTATTTTTATTTAATTAATAGGAAAATACAAGGTCAATTTTATTAACCAGAAAAATTGGACCATTAGTTTCAGGAGTTCACCTGAAAAAACAAAAATTTAATAATCGTTCTAGTGGTTGCAATTTTTTGTCATCATCATCATAGCACATTCACGAATTTAGGCCATTTGTTGACCTGTTTCGGCCTCAAGAGAAACACCATCCAAAAGTCTTTTGAGTGGACGTCCTGGTCTTCTTCTTCCTGCAGGTTGATATCTTAATATTTGTTTGGGTATCCTGTGATCTTCCATTCAATGAACATGTTGCATCCATTAACCTTTTTTTATATAGGAATTATCACTGTGAGGTTCAATTCAATATTAAATTAAAAGATTCTTACCTCTCCTCACATTATTCTGTTAAGTAGATCGCGATTTCAGGCCTATAGCAGGCCCATCTTCAGTACACTGTTGTTGACCGGTGTTATGTCGCTCGGAAGAACCACTTCTTCTTCCCTCTGTTGGTGGACCGATGAACCTCTTGATAAGGTCAAAATTTGCGGGAACTTCGAAGTTCATAAGTTTTCCTTTGTTTTTCTGAATGTGGATCTTTTCCCAAACTGTAAGTTCCTTAGGTGTCTCTATTTGTTTAATTAGACTAGCTTTTGATTCAATTCGATGTTTTTCGTACCAAGCATGAGCAGCTACTGCTGACTTTTCCAATTCTCCATTTTTGACATTTCTAAGATGTTCCTTCACCCTTGTTTTCAAATTTCTTTTCGTTTTTCCTATATAAATTTTGTCACTGAAACACTACAAATTTCAAAAAATTTTCAAAAAGTTTAATATAAGATTAGCACCTAAGAATGAATACAGCCTTAATAGGATAATTAAAACCAACAAAAATGAAAAAATTGAAGAAGAAAATAAATCAGGAATTTATCAGATCAAATGTAAAGATTGTGACAAAATTTATATAGGAAAAACGAAAAGAAATTTGAAAACAAGGGTGAAGGAACATCTTAGAAATGTCAAAAATGGAGAATTGGAAAAGTCAGCAGTAGCTGCTCATGCTTGGTACGAAAAACATCGAATTGAATCAAAAGCTAGTCTAATTAAACAAATAGAGACACCTAAGGAACTTACAGTTTGGGAAAAGATCCACATTCAGAAAAACAAAGGAAAACTTATGAACTTCGAAGTTCCCGCAAATTTTGACCTTATCAAGAGGTTCATCGGTCCACCAACAGAGGGAAGAAGAAGTGGTTCTTCCGAGCGACATAACACCGGTCAACAACAGTGTACTGAAGATGGGCCTGCTATAGGCCTGAAATCGCGATCTACTTAACAGAATAATGTGAGGAGAGGTAAGAATCTTTTAATTTAATATTATGTTGCATCCATCTTGATTTATAATCAGAAATTTTGTTTTCTAAAGGTTCCATGTGTAATTCTTCTAAGATATCTTCATTTTTTTGTGATCTAGTAGTGTGAATCCTGCAGTCCTCCGAAGATATCTCATTTCAGCAGATCTAAGTCTCTGTATATCCTTTTGTTTCTGTGTCCATACTTCGCTACCATACAAAAGAGTTGGAAGAGTCAGTGTTTTATACACTTTTAATCTTGAATGTTTTTTGGACTAACTGTGGCTTGAAGATAGAATTTATAACCCTAAAATCCATAAAAACTTGTATATTTTTGCATTTACATCCTTTTTTTCTTCATATGAGATGTTGCATCCTAGATATGTAAAATTATTCACCTGCTCCAAAATTTTATTGTCGAGTACAATTTTACTTATGACAGGATCTACATCTTGAAATACTATATTTTTGTTTTCTTTGTAGATGTCTTCAATCCACATTCTTCTGTAATTTTGTTAAGTTCATACAAACAATTTTTTATGTTTTACAACAAAG
Source organism: Diploptera punctata (assembly GCA_030220185.1). Lineage (NCBI taxonomy): Eukaryota > Metazoa > Arthropoda > Insecta > Blattodea > Blaberidae > Diploptera > Diploptera punctata. The sequence goes on from JASPKZ010010655.1 coordinate 6,499,565, forward strand.
CTCAGTATATGCTATTACAACAAATGGTGGAAGGTATTTGTCAAAAATCAATGGAATCCAACTATTAGAAATAGGGATTTACCTGAAAACCTTAATTAAATCTAGCAATTGCCATGTTTGGTTTGTTACATTGTATAGCATACAATTGAATTGACCCTTACATTGACAGTGTACCGGTACCTTATAAGATACATTAGTTTATTTAATATTTTTCATAATGTAATGGGAAAATGAATTGGTAAACATTATTTAAATTGTTGTTTATAAATTATACAACAATATGTTAAACTGTTAATAACTTATGGTTATGCATCATTTGTTTTCTCTGCAAGTATATGCAGTTTGTGCATGATGGAGTTTTTGCTTTTATATAATCCTGTTAATTTTATAATTGAGGAGTCTAGTGAGAGAGGGAGTAATGCCACTTTGAGAAGAAATGGAAATAACATTGGTCAACATGAGTTTTGTCTCATGAGTACCAATAGTTGTACTTAATGCAGTTTTTTATTGTGTTTTCAAATATGTATTCGGAATTTCTCCATCACCCACAGTTTTTTTATTTCAGTTTCAATTAATGGATGTAAATAATAATTTTTTTAATAAAAGTTATTTTATATTTAAAGAGAAAAAATTATACGCTCAGACCGGGACTTGAACCCGGGACCCTTGGTTTTCTAGTCCAAGTGCTCTACCATTTGAGCTACCTGAGCAAGTACCGATCTAAACGCAAATCTTTCTCTATATACGTTGAAATTCCCGCCCCTTGTACTTGCTCAGGTAGCTCAAATGGTAGAGCACTTGGACTAGAAAACCAAGGGTCCCGGGTTCAAGTCCCGGTCTGAGCGTATAATTTTTCTCTTTAAATATGATTTATCCATCATTGAGATGTATGAAATTAATAATAAAAACATCGAAAAGTTATTTTGTCCATTTGTCCATTGTAAAATAAAACCAAATGAGCTAACTCAGGAGATAAAGAGATATCAAGGCAAATGGAATCCTAATATGCTGGCCGATTATTGTTGGACCATCAAGAGGGATGCTCCACAGGTGAAATATAGCAGAGAATCGTAATTTTCTTACTTTCTAGGTGAGTCCGAATGTTCAAATATTGTGTAGTTATGAATGTAGAAAATATTAAAGTGTTTGAAATTATAAATTCCTGTCTCTCGGAAACCTTGCGTAATGGAGAAAAAACTGATATCATATTTGAATTCAGGAGAAAAAAAAATACTATCAGAATCACATATTTTTCTTTCTGAGACAAAAAAGTTTCTTTTTTGTTGTTCAGTGTAATCAGTGCTATTTATATTAAAATTTATATATTTCCTTTTACGTAGTTTACATAACAGTAAGTTAAGAAAGAAGTTATCCCTTTATTGTATAAATAATGTCTTATATATAATGCTTTATAAAACCCAACTTATTTCCATTTCTTCTCAAAGTGGCATAGCTCCCTCTCTAACTAGACTCTTCAATTGGTGTGAATTTTTATTAACTACTCATATTCTTACCATATCACCAGACTTCTGTGTGTTCCAACAACCCTGCAAGAGCTGCAGGAGCATGTTTACTTACATGCACAACTAGTAAGAGAGGTCCCAGATAGAGAAGAACTATTCCCTGTTATACAAATGAAATATGAAATATTAGGTAAGTTATATAATTGAAGGGGTTTGGCAAGAAATTATCAAGTCACATTTTCCTACTTCTTAGAGATCATAGAAAGAGAATTTATAGATTGTAAATAATAAGTTGCTTCTTTTCCATTGAATTTTCTTTGATTAGCTGAGATTCACTGTGTGTAATATTTAATTTTAGGAAGTTATATTTTGAGGTTATTTTAATTATATTATTTTTGGTCTGGACATCTTACCTCAATATTAACCCATTGGAGACACGTTTAAAGTGCCTAGCATGTTCACTGGGAATCCATTTAAATCTCCGGCTGCGCTGGACTTTAAATACACATACTCTGTTCTATCACTTATGATTTCAGATATTTTGTTTACCCCTGAATTTCTTTTAGTATCTTGTACTTTTACGAATAGCAAAGGAATGTGGCCTACCTGCTACCCTCTTTTGTGCATTGTAAACCGTTATGTTTTGTTATTTTCAAGGCTGTGAAAGTTGACAAACAATTCAGAAACCATCTTTTTGTAAAAGTTCTCGGACATTGCCTTGAAAGTAAACACAAATCATATGTTCAAACAAGACCGAAAAAAATAACAAACGCAATATAATACTGTACATAATAAAAATAAATATATGAAATAAAATAAGCATAGACATATACATTATAAAATCAGGAAAAGTTCTTCGTATATTCTTTAATTATCATAGTTATATATCGACCTGTAAATTATAAAATACTATAGATAAAAACTGGACGAAACTCACCTAATATTTCTACCATCAGTAGCATGCACGGTTACGTTGTCACTGTATATTATTTCATCGTCCGAAACTTCGTTCCATAATAATTCACTACAATCAGTCACATAATATTTCATCCACTACTTCACTTAGTTTCTCAAAAGCAATACGTTCTCTCCTATTTACGCACATATTGCAAGAAAAAAAATTAATTTTAAAACTATGAATTTTAACAAATAAGCACTGAATTTATATTCACTTATATTTTACCGTAATAAATGCCTACAACTATAGTCTACTATTCTATAAATAATAACTAAAATAAACTATACAATACACTAGGCCTATACATATTTACTTTACATAAACAAACAACACATTTTACTGATGGTGAACCGAAAATGTAAACCACTAAAGAAACCTAACGTCTTACAGTGCGGGTTATAACACAACAACGAGTCTACCTCGTTGTGGGGCTGTTTGGACTTTCTACCTGCTCACGAGGGAGACTCGTTAAAAGTCTCCAATGGGTTAATGTTGATTTGTTCTTGGACATGTTTCAAAACAATTCTGTTTTATCGTCAGCTTTCCCAGACTGGTTTTATTTATCATATTTAAAGAGAAAAATTATACGCTCAGACCAGGACTTGAACCCGGGACCCTTGGTTTTCTAGTCCAAGTGCTCTACCATTTGAGCTACCTGAGCAAGTACCGATCTAAACGCAAATCTTTCTCTATATATGTTTCAAAACAATTCTGTTTTATCGTCAGCTTTCCCAGACTGGTTTTATTTATCATATTTAAAGAGAAAAATTATACGCTCAGACCGGGACTTGAACCCGGGACCCTTGGTTTTCTAGTCCAAGTGCTCTACCATTTGAGCTACCTGAGCAAGTACCGATCTAAACGCAAATCTTTCTCTATATACGTTGTAATTCCCGCCCACCAAATGCTTTGAAGCCTTTGCTTCTAACTTTGCAAATGGCGGCTCCTATATTAAGAAGACTAATTTTGGGAATTATACATTACATTATAAATGCCAGTACGGCTATTTTCGATGTTTTTATTATTAATTTCATACATCTCAATGATGGATAAATCATATTTAAAGAGAAAAATTATACGCTCAGACCGGGACTTGAACCCGGGACCCTTGGTTTTCTTCAAAGCATTTGGTGGGCGGGAATTACAACGTATATAGAGAAAGATTTGCGTTTAGATCGGTACTTGCTCAGGTAGTTCAAATGGTAGAGCACTTGGACTAGAAAACCAAGGGTCCCGGGTTCAAGTCCCGGTCTGAGCGTATAATTTTTCTCTTTAAATATGATTTATCCATCATTGAGATGTATGAAATTAATAATAAAAACATTGGTTTTATTTATGTTGCATTATGTTGCACCACCTGGATGTCGATGTCAGCTCCATCCTGTGGTTGGCCAAAGAACCTCCAAACAAGGTCACCCTCCATCGGAATATCAAAATTCATAACTCTGTTTCTGTTCTTCTGAATATAAATTTTTTCCCAAATAGTCAGCTCTTTTGTATTTTCTAACTGTTTTAATAATTTAGTGTCTGAATTTATATTATGTTTTTCAGACCAAACATGAGCAGCAACTGCAGATTTTTCAATTTCTCCATTTTTAATATTTCTTATGTGTTCTTTGGTTCTAATTTTTAGGTTTCTTTTTGTTTTCCCTATATATATCTTTTCACAACCCATGCATTCAATTTTGATATATTCCTAACTTTTTATTTCTATCAGTTTTTTCATTTTTGTTGGTTTTATTAGGTTATTAAAACTGTAGTTATTTTTGGTGCTAATTTAATATTAAACTTCTCAAATATATTTTGAAATTTATTATGTACCCAGGGGTGATATGTGAATTTCCTATATTTTTTCATAGGTGGTTCTTCTTTTTCAAGATTACTTCTGTTTATCATTTTTTGTTTTTTATACTTTTCTATCCTTTTATGTACCATTTTTTCATCAAACCCACTTTCTCTTGCTACTTTGATTATGTGTTTTTTCTCATGTTTGAAATCTTCTTCGTTTAAGGGTAAGTTTACCAATCTATGAGTTAAACTATTAAATGCTGCTAATTTATGTCCAATTGGATTGAACCCTGTTGATTTTATAAAATTTTCCGTATGAGTTTCTTTCCTATGAATCTTGAATTCAATTTTTCTTTTTTCTTCGTTTCTGACCAATTTAAGATCCAAAAAAGGTATTTGTTTATTGTCTCACTGTGTCTCTTTATTATATGTTGATGTTTCAACCATCATGTTGTGACTTTCTTTAAAGACATTCTTTTATACAATTGACTGAGATTGTGTGAATTCTTGCATTAATTCCCAATGGGCCTTTTTGGCCTGTTATTACTATTATTATCCTTTTAATTTCTGGTGTGTTGTTATTTATAATAACAAATTATTGGAAATAATCTCAATGTTTATTGGGTATTCAAACATTTTAGGTCTTAATTTTAATTGTAGGTATGAAGAGGGAATCAATAACAAAGGAAACTGTCAACTATTGCATGTCGAAACCTATCTTGAAATTTCTCCCAGAGAAGCATTGTGATATATCAAGGCTATTTCCAAAAAAAAAAAAATCTGCCACTTTTAACTGCAAGGCACTAAAATTCCAGTGCCAAATCTCATCTCATTTAAACTTCAGGGAAGTAATAACAACTCCTGACTTGGAGGATTGGATAACCCTCACAACCTGTCGTCTGCACTGTGCCCTACCTCATTCCACTCCACTCTCTTCAAGCAGGGATGTCCATCTGCCTTTCACAATGTGTTGCCAGTGCTGGATTCCATCCATCCATAGTAATTCTGCCCGAGGGCAGGTCTTTCACTGCAATCATAGCATTTTCATGCTATGCTTTGCAGCATTACTAGGGAATTTTAGGTTTGGTAGCTCCCCGTTGCTTCACACACCATGGAGGATGATGATGATGATGTCCGGATGGTTTTTGGGGACCGTTGGGACCTAAGCTTCCTGACATTTGTCTTGCAGGTGAGGAAAAACCCCGAAGAAACTTCATCCAGGAGCCTGTCCCGACCGGGAATCAAATCCAAGCCCGCTGCATGACAAGGCAGCTTGCTACCTTGAGACCACAGTGGTGGATCTGGTTTTTATTTCGGTGCCTTGTAGTTAGAAATGCAGATACATTTTTGAACACAGCCTTGGTACATTACAATGCTTCTCTGGGACAAATTACAAGGTAGGTTTCAGCATTGCAATGATTGATTGTTTCCTTGTCAGAATTCTTTAGCATAATATTAGGGATAATACGTATAAATTGAGGACAGAAGTGATAGGCAGTATTAAAACCAATTATATATACCCATGGCATTATCGAGCTCTGAGATTTATGGCTGCTTGGACATAAACTCTTCATACATCACTGTTCTGAGCTAATATTTTCCAATCATCCCCTATATAATTTATCTCCTTCAAATCATGGTTAATGTTATTATTCCACCTCATTCTTGGTCTACCTACTGGATTCTTTCTCTGTAGTTTTCCTACGAGAAGTTTCTAGGGCTTCTTTCATTCACTATTTCTGCCACATGTCTTGCCCATGTCATACAGCAAATAGTCAATTTATTTATACATTTATTTTCATATAACATTGATCAGCATTTGTCCTATTTTTTACCAAGAGTTCAATGTAAATACGTGACTTTAACTAGATTGGAGATCAATTACTTCAGAGCTACCAACAAAACATAATTGTGAACAGAAATGTTACCCAATGTACAAATCACCAGTTTATGTTAATATTTTTTAAGTTTTAATCTAAATTTATAATTCACAATGAAGGACAAATTAATTACTGAAAAGAAAAATTAATGCCTGAACAGAGATTTGAACCGAGATCTCTAATTTTTACACTAGTGCATTGCCTTTATGTTATCAAGGCTCCTGATTCCAGTGTTAATTTTTTTTGTCTCATAAACAATTCTCTGTCTTGGACAATCAAAAATTGTATATGAGATAGAAATTTTAATCATATTTGAAGAGAAAAATTATATGCTCAGACCAGGGCTCGAACCCAGGACCTTTGGCTTTCCGGGCCAATACTCTACTGACTGAGTTTGAGCGAGTTTCAATCTAAACAAAAATTTTTCTCTTATATATGTTGTTAATTCCTGCGCACCAAATGCTATGAAACCTTCGTTTCAATCTTTGCAAAGAGCGGCTTCTTTATTAAGAAGACATTTATTTGGGAATTTTTATATTACATTATAATGCCAGTACAGCTTCTTTGATATTTTTATTATTTATTTCATACATCTCAATGATGGATAAATCATATTTGAAGAGAAAAATTATATACCCAGACCGGAGCTCAAACCCAGGGCCTTTGGCTTTCTGGGTCAATACTATACCGACTGAGCTACCTGAGCAAGTTCTGATCTAAATACAAATTTTTCTCTTCAAATATGATTTATCCATCATTGGGATGTATGAAATGAATGTTAAAAACATTGAAAGAAGCCGTACTGGCTTTATAATGTAATATAAAAATTCCCAAATAAATGTCTTCTTAATAAAGAAGCTGCTATTTGCAAGATAGAAACAAAGGTTTCATAGCATTTGGTGTGCGGTAATTAACAGCATATATAAGAGAAAAATTTGCATTTATATTAGAATTTGCTCAGGTAGCTCAGTTGGTAGAGTATTGGCCCGGAAAGCCAAAGGTCCTGGGTTCGAGCCCTGGTCTGAGCATATAATTTTTCTCTTCAAATATAATTTATCTATCATTGAGATGTATAAAATGAATAACAAATACATAGAAAATTTAATGTTTGAATCAGGAGCCTGGATAGCATAAAGGCAGTACACTAATGTATAAAACTAGAGGTCACACATTTAAATCTCAATTCAGGTATTAATTTTTCTTTTCAAATAATTAATTATGTTTCGATTCTCAAAAAAAAAAAGAAATAATGTCTGACTGTACTCTTCATTTTTCAAAAGGATGTGGAAAAGGTGAAGGATGGAGTTCACTACGTTTTTAGTGAGAGGAAAAGTATATTTGATATTCATTAAAAAGTGTATTATTTACTCATGGTCAATATAATTATCCATCCCGTGCTGTAGCCGAGTGGTTAAGGCAAGATGCCTTGGCACAGAGCTTTGGGACTTGTGCTGGTTCAGGTTTTCACAAGGGAAGAAATTTTTTCGTGGAATTTCGGCCAATATGGGACCGGTGCCCACCCAGCATTCTGAGGAATTTGAGTAGTTACAATAAGTAGCGGCTCCAGATTGAGAAAACCAGCTATAATGACTGAGGGACCTAATATGCTGATCACATGTCATCCCTACACTGATAGGATGATGGTCTACCTCTGTGAATAACACAGCAGCCGCCAGCCGGTAGGTCAAGGGCCTTCTAGGCCTGTTGCACCACAGAATTTAGTTTAGAATGTAATTATCCAGAATGAGAATTTTTCTTTGTAGAAGAATGAAAATAAAGAAATTCTGCTTTCTTTTGACAGTGAAGTACGAAGTAGACACACCTCCAGGAATGCCTGCCTTATTGAAAGGACTTGAAGATGACTGGAAGAAGTTTTTAACTACTCTGGAAGAAACAGAACAACAATTAGAGAGGGATAGGGTAAAAAAAAAAACTTATTTTTCTTAATTTTTTTCAAGTTGTTTTAAAATATAATTACAGGGTGAATTTTAATTACACCGGCAAACTGCAAGGACTGATTCCTGACTGTAAATGGAGGAAAAAATGTCCTATGAATAAGTGTTCATAAATGCATCGCTGCCACGGTAGATGGCACTGATGAATGGCATTATTCTCTTGGCCTTGTTTCATGGCCTGCTAGATCAGCGGACTTAAACCCCCTGGATTTTTACCTCTGGGAGTATCTGAAAAGCATTATGTTAGCTGAACCAGTTCCTGATGTGCTTAACCGTTAAGAGCATGTCCACGTCACCTGTGACACTATTCGAGAGGCTGGAACATGCGAAAGAGTGAGGCAATCAATGATACGACATGTGAACGCGTGCATTGCATCCCATGGATGCCACTTTGAACATCTGTTGTGATGTGGATGTGATTATGCTATATACTGTGTGCCAGGACGATTTGTTGTTGCATGCACATCGTTCATTTCCTGACACACGTTTATAGGACCTGTTCCTTCATTTCCAGTTAGGAATCAGTCCCTGAAGTTTGTCAGTGTAATTACCGTTCACCCTGTATATTATAAAAATGATAATATAAAATTAGGTACCTTGTACGTTTTGTCTAATCAACTAATAAAGCTTTTAAACAGTGTAGACTTTTCGGGACTAGTTTCATCCTCAACAGAAGGTTTCTTTGATACTGATTTATTTATGATTATCTTGTAGAGAGAGTTTTGTATATCAGGTGTATTTTCATTTAAAACTCAATTTATTGTCAATTTCCTTTAGAATCTTTATTTCCTTTAGTATGTTTATTTTTAATGAATGAGTGTATTCTTATCTTACCTTATACTTCATGTTTTTTAACAAGGGAACTGCAGTTTTCAAGAGATATCCCTCCCATCCTCAGCCGATATCATGGCTACCAGAATTGACAGTTTGGGGAAAAATATATATTCAGATGAACAAATTTAGAGATCCATGATTTTGAAATTCTCGGCAAACAGGACTTGATCTCAAGGTTCATCAAATCAACACCAGATGGCAATGTTATAGATAAAGATTCAAATGAAAATCCGGTAGTCATGATATTGGCTGAGGTGGGAGGGACACATCTTGAAAACTGCTGTTTCTGCATTAAAAAAACATGAAGTATAAGATAAGAATTGACTCATTCATTAATTGAAGAAACCTTGTAATGTTATTTCCCATAATTAACTTATGTCTATTTTTGCTCGATTCCTCTCTTTGTGCAGTATTATCAAGATGCTATCTATATCTTGCATATGAGTATAATGTCCCCCTGAATGTCATCCAACAAAGATAATCATACTAGAGGAGGTAGAGATTCTAAAGGAAATTAATAAAATTATGAGTCCTTATTCATCTAACCTCATACACTCCTTGTTGTTCAAAGCACAGAACCACTGTTTCAGGAACAGTTGTCCCTATCTTCAGCCATCTTTACAACTATTGAATTTACATCATCTTCTTATCTGTCACTTAGTGTTGATTTGATGAACTTTGAGATCAAATCTTGCTCGCCAGGAATTTCAAAATTCATTGATCTAAATTTCTAAAGGAAATTGACTATTATTCTAGCAGTTATAGCATATGGATGCGAAACATGGACTCTTACTTTAAGGGAGTTAGTACAGACTTTGTACCTTATAAAGTTGTATCTTTGTAAGACACGTTTCAAAGTTTCTGTGCCAACTGAAGATCAAGCTAAGAAGCTTTGAAACACATCTGAAAAGAGAACTATTTATGAGGTATGATGAGGACAAACCAAATTTATTTATTAAGTAGAACCTCATAATGTTACTTCCTAATTTATTTTTATAATTTGACAGTTAAATTATGGATAGCCATGAGTGAATTTTGAAACACGGAAACTAATAGAGATATTTCTTTCAAATTTTTACCACAGATGTCTACTTGTATGAATAACATTTATGATAAATTTCAAGTGATTTTTTATATTAGTTCACAAGTTACATTATTTTTTCTCTTTCCTAATTTAAATAATTATAAAAGTTCCTTGCAGTGCAATTTTCAATATTTTGTTCCAATATTTTGCGAGGATATTCGTTATACTCATTGTTTCTAAATTTGCATTGGATTTTTCTATCCTGTTAATACTCTAGAAGAAAAAAAAGGTTTTTTAACTGATATTTTATGTTGTCAGAAATCGAGATAAATATGACAATATAAAAAAATCATAACTCATGAGCATTTTAAGTATGATTAAAATCCAATGCAATTTTTGGTTCTTTGTATTCTTACAGATCTATCCATCCATAGTAATTCTGCCCGAAGGCAGGCCCTTCACTGCAATAACTGCTGAAAATTTCAGTTGAATAAGGCAAAAATTGCAGTGCAAGGTACTTTTTTTAAATAGGCATGCACTTGAAAAATACACTTTAGAAAAAATGCTACAAAGTTTTTCATGATTCTGACAGTTCCAATTTCTGTGTTGAAACAAATATTTCTTTTAGATATTTGTGCCAAACTGTATAGTTGAGACTCTCATTACCATTTTGGGTTTTTCCTTTTGGCCTTTCTCCAATAATACATCTGATGCCAATTTTTGATATATTGGTATCATTTTTGCCACTAGCTCTGGGGAGTTTAAAAATTTAAAAGTGGCCACCAAAGCTTTAATAATAGCAAAATAGCGATAAGTTATATATTTTCTTGAACAGGAAGCTTAGGAGAATTTTATGAAAGATCAAACATAAAATGTGTGCTTTGGTTAATTTTCACTCATGGCTACCCTTAACAAAATATATAATAATGTTGATGCATATTTTTAGGAAAGATTTAGAACGCAACTTCTGGATGCAGCAGATGCCTTTAAACAGGAAACAGTTTCTCTGCTTGAGAGTTTCCTAAAAGAAGGACCATTTTCATCTGATTGGACAGCTAAAGGTGATTATTTTATAGATAATTACAATGTCATCACTAGGGCTAAGATTTTTATCTAATAAAAGTTAAGATTGTAATGCAGGTAGTATTCATTATTCAACTGTTTGTATGTGGAAAGGAGACAAATAACTGAAATTTTTCATTATACCATGTTACAATGTATGACCAGCATCATGGGCTAGTGATCAGAGTTTCTGGCTAAAGTTCATGAGGTCCCGGGTTCGATTCTCGGTCAAATAATAGGAATTTTTCCTTAAAGGGAATTATTCCTGTGGTTGTCCTTGGTCTGGAATTTACATTAAGTTTAGGTTAAGGACTCTACTGGCATTTCATTATAATTTATCATCTGTCATATGATTGGGGTAACATAACTCTGCCTTCCAGGTGCCCCAACCTACGAAATTGATTACAATTCCACCAATACTTGAGGAGAAAACCAGAAATGTCATAAAAAACAACCTGATGGCATTGAACAAAAAAAAAAGTCACAATGTTAACTTTTAGTACATAAAAATACTTTCCCTAGTCAACACCTTCCTTTTATGATGTTCTCAAAGGAATGTTACAGTCTAACAACATTTTTTTCAACAATCTCTGCCTTAATTGGTAATAGAGTTAGAATTTAACACCTCACCGTACAATTGTATATTTCTTGAAGACATGTTTCAGTACTTATGCTTATCATCTTCAGCTCCATCAGTCTGTTGAATTGATGGTTGGCAAACCTGTTAGTTTGCTCCCTCTGGTAGCTGACCGATTAACTTCCAAGTTAAATCCCTTTCCCTGGGAATTTCAAAATTTATGATCCTTTTTTATTTTTTTGAATGTGACTTTTCTCCCATACTGTGAGTTCCTTAGACTTACCTGTTTCAATAATTTGGTCTTTGCTTTGATTATGTGTTTTTCTGATCATGCCTGTGCAACTATTGCAAATTTATCTATTTCCCCATTTTTAACATTTCTAAGATGTTCTTTCAATCTTGTGTTCAAGTTCCTTTTTGTTTTTCCTATGTATATTTTTTCACAATCTTTGCAGTCAATTTGATAAATCCCTGATTTGTTTTCATTAATCTTTTCATTTTTGTTGGTTTTAATTAACCTATTCATACTGTAATAATTTTTTGGTGATAATTTAATGTTACATTTGCTGAAAATTTTTTGAAACTTTTATATGCCAAATGATAGTATCAAGATTTTTACAATTCTTAAAACTTTAACACAGTGACCTCAACGGAGTTTCATAATGTATTTTAAAGGATGGTATGTAAATTTCCTGAATTTCTCATTATTTTCTTTATCAGTCAGAATAGTACTTTCATCTATCAATTTTTGTTTTTTGAATCTGTTTATTTTCTTATGAATCATTTCTTCTTCAAAACCAATCTTTATTGCTACCTGTAATATGTGTTTTTTGGTTTTTTTAATATATTCATTTTCTTATGAACCACTTCTCCAAAACCATTTCTCTTTTGCTATCTTTAATATGTGTTTTTTCTCCGTTTTAAGATTTTCTCTGCTCAGTGGGACATTTACAAGTCTATGTGTTAAACTATTAAAGATTTCCAGTTTGTACGCAATGTGGTTGAAACCTGTTGCTTTAATATAATTATCAGTGTGTGTTTCTTTCCTGTAAATCCCAAATTCTATTTTTCTTTTTTTTTTCATTTCTGATTAATTTAGGTCCAAAAATGGTATTTGCTGGTTATTTTCAACTTCTATAGTAAATTTAATTGTTTTATTCCGGATATTCAAAAGTTTTACAGCATATTCTAAGTATTTGTGATCGACTATTGAAATAATATTATCCACATAACTACATAAAAATTTAGACATCAAAGTGTGTACTTTGTTTATCTGGCATTCAAAATTACCCATGTGCATATATGCCAAAAATGGGGATAAATGGATTTCCCATTGTAAGTCCAGAACTTTGTCTGTAGAATTTAACTTTGTAAGTGAAAAACATTTGATCTATACATAATTTAGTTAATTTTAGGTATTCTTCTCTGTTTTCACTGTCTATCTTGTTTTTCATTAGCCATTTGTATAAAATTTCTATTGTTTTATCTGTTGGAATGTTTCTAAACAATGAGGTAACATCATATGAGACCAGTCTTGTGCAAGGTTGAATTTATGTATTTTCTAATTTTTTGTTAAGTGGTAAGAATTTTCCACAAGTAGATTTTCAAACATCTCTTCCTTCATCATCTCAATGATCTTTCAACATTTGGTTGATACAATGCATGAATGAGTCACTTATCTTACCTCATAGTTTATGTTTTCTTAAACACAGGAACTGTAGTTTTCAAGAGGACATCCCTCTCATTTTCAACCGATAGTATGACTACCAGTTTTTAAATTAAATATTATTACCAGCTTTTTGTTGGAATCTCCATCTGTAACATTGTCATCTGGTGTTGATTTGATGAACTTCGAGATCAGGTCCTGTTCATTAGGAATTTCGAAATCCATGGATCTAAATTTGTTCTTCTGAATATATATCTTTTCCTAAATTGTCAATTCTAAAGGTTTTTCAAATGTTTTAGAAGTTTGGCCTCTTTTTCAATTTTATGACTCTCCAACAAATTATGTGCTGCAGTAGCTGATTTTTCAATTTCATATTTTGCTATTTCTAAAGTGTTCCTTTGTGTGAGTGTCCAAATTACTTTTTGTTTTTCCTATGTATACTTTATATCAGCCTTTACTAATTTGATAAATTCCAGAATTTTCATTATCTGGGGTGTTCAATTTCTTATTGGTTATTAATAGATTACCAAGGCTAAATTTATTTATCAGTGTCAATGTAATATTGAATTTCTTGAATTTTTTAAAAAATTTGTTATGTATTTCAGGTTGATAAGTAATTTATAAGAATTAAATTAATCATGATTTCTTCTTACCTCATACTTCTATGTTTTATTATATAAATGATAAGTAATTTTCTTGAATTGTTTTCCTTTCTTTGAATCATATTGCAGGGTGGTGTATTCTTTTAATCTTTTTTGTTGTCTGAATTTCTTTAATTTCTTTATAATTATTTCCTTTCCAAAACCATTTAAATTAGCTATGTTCAAATTGTTATTGTATTCTTTCTTAAAATATGGAATTTATCAAATTAGTTGTAAAGAACTGCAATAAAATATACATAGGAAAAACAAAAGGTATTTGGACACTCGCACAAAAGAACACTTTGGAAATATTAAAAATGGTGAAATTGAAAAATCAGCTATTGCAGCACATATTTTGTTGGAGAGTCATAAAATTGAAAAAGAGGCCAAACTTCTGAAACATTTGGAAAAACCTTTAGGATATATATTCAGAAGAACAAATTTAGATCCATGAATTTCGAAATTCCCGATGAACAGGACCTGATCTCAAAGTTCATCAATTCAACACCAGATGGCAATGTTATAGATGGAAATTCCAACGAAAATCCGGTAGTCATAATATCGGTTGAAAATGAAAGGGATGTCCTCTAGAAAAATGCAGTTCCTGTATTTAAGAAAACATAAACTGTGAGGTGACTCATTCATTAAATTACGGACCTCATATTGTTTTTTTCCCATATTTAAGTATGAATTTGGTTGATACTTTAAAATTGCCTTAGCAGTCCTGGATTTGGACATATGGTCCACATGTTGATGCCAGTTCTGTCAATACTGATGAATATAATGTATCGTGGGCACCATATTCAATTCCTCAAGGTTTTCACAATTTCTTCCTCTAGGTACAGCCTGCTGTTCTGCACACATAGACCTTATCTCATTTCGTGTTAATTAAAATATATGGGCTGTAAAAATATACTTTTTTAAATAATACTTTGAAAGACAATTGTATGATGCTATGCATCAACTGACTAAATGACATTTTTAAAAACATTAAGTTTTTGATGCCATTTGTTGCACTGGGTCATGAAGTAAGTGTATGCGCACTTCTAGCATGCCAAATCTTTAAATATAGCCTTATTATTAAAGAAAAATGTAAATGCCATCAATCCTATCAGAGATTCTATGTTTTGCAACAAACGGCTTCATAAATGTTAAACTAAATTTTGCAGTTAAGCGCCAAATATTCCCACTATTATATTGTTGAGGCATAACTGTCAATTAAGGAAAATAACTTGCAATATCCAGTATTGTTAGTTTGGCACTACAATAAATAGTGAAGATTGACTTAAGCTTTAAACATATTTTTCTCGAAACTTAGATATTGGCACATAGCTGGTTATTGTATAACACCATCCAATTGTGCTTTGAAAAAATTCATAATTTAAAATTGTGTATATTTTTATTTTCAGAGGCACTGGCATATTTACAAAAAATTAGAGAGGAAATACAAAAACTGAGACAAAAAGAAAATGCACTTAGAGATGATCTTGCTACTTTTCAAATATCATTTCCAGAATCATCAGCACTTGAGAAACTTGAATTGGTAAGCACACTAGTACGTAGAACTAGAGGTTCAGGGTTCAAATCCCTGTTCAAACATTAATTTTTCTTTCTTAAATTGGTTTTGTAACCTTAGTGGTTACATCTTCAGTAATTACATGACCAATGTTCTGTCATCCAGGAGCATGGGACTTTATGAATTGTAAATTACCACATAGTGTAACTTCCCACTGTAATTTGATTAAATTACAATATTTGTAATTGAATAAGTTAATTTTTGTATAATAAACACTGTGAAAGAAATTTTATCTTAATAAAATGTGAGTCATTCTGAAATTCTTGTTAGTTTTATAGAGATGTGTCAACAAAATAAAATCTACCAAAATTGACAGTTTAGCCACCAGTAATAAAAAAATTATGGTTGTCAACAGCAAATTCACATTAACCCATTGGAGACACGTTTAAAGCGCCTAGCATGTTCACTGGGAACCCATTTAAATCTCCTCACCGCTACTCCGGCTGCGCTGGACTTTAAATCAGAATACAAAATACACATACTGTGTTCTATGACTTATGTTTTCAGATATTTTGTTTACCCCTGAATTTCTTTTAGTATCTTGTACTTTTACGAATAGCAAAGGAATGTGGCCTACCTGCTACCCTCTTTTGTGCATTGTAAACCGTTATGTTTTGTTATTTTCAAGGCTGTGAAAGTTGACAAACATTTCAAAAACCATCTTTTTGTAAGAGTTCTCGGACATTGCCTCTAAAGTAAACACAAATCATATGTTCAAACAAGACCGAAAAAAATAACTAACGCAATATAATACTGTACATAATAAAAATAAATATATGAAATATAAATAAGCATAGACCTATACATTATAAAATCAGGAAAAGTTCTTCGTATATTCTTTAATTATCATAGTTATATATCGACCTGTAAATTATAAAATACTATAGATAAAAACTGGACGAAACTCACCTAATATTTCTACCATCAGTAGCATGCACGGTTACGTTGTCACTGTATATTATTTCATCGTTCGAATCTTCGTTCCATGATAATTCACTACAATCAGTGTCCCATAACATCTCTTAGTTTCTCAATAGCAATACGTTGTGTCCTATTTACGGACATATCGCAAAAAAAAATTAAATTTACAACTATGAATTTTAACAAATAAACACTGAATTTATATTCACTTATATTTTACCGTAATAAATGCCTACAGCTATAGTCTACTATTCTGTAAATAATAACTAAAATAAACTATACACTACACTAGGCCTATACATATTTACTTTACATAAACAAACAACAAATTTTACTGACGGTGAACCGAAAATTTAAACCACTAAAAAAACCTAACTTCTTACGGTGGGGGTTATAACACAACAACGAGTCTAGCTCGTTGTGGGGCTGTTTGGACTTTCTACCTGCTCACGAGGGAGACTCGTTAAAAGTCTCCAATGGGTTAAGGTAAAAAATCACACATTCAAATTTCTGTAAAATTGATTAATAAAAAAATTAATACTATACCCAATGGCAATATAAGTATTATTCAGTTATACATAATTAAATATATATATAAAAGTATTACTTATTTTAGGAATTCTCACTATGAGGTATATTCATTAAGGTAGAATATGTTTATCACTCACCTCATATTGTTCTTCTTATTTGATTATAAACTAGTTTCGGAACATAGTTTCTGTTCCATCCTCAGTATCATCACGACCGTTGTTCTGTCGTCTTGAAGAGTTGTCCTTCTCTCCTTCCATTGGCTGACTGAAAAACCTCGAAACCAGGTCATTCTCACCGGGAATTTCAAAGTTCATTAATTTCTTCTTTTCGCTCTTTTGAATGTAGATCTTTTCCCAAACAGTAAGTTCTTTTGGTTTTTCTATTTGTTTTAATAATTTTGCTTCTTTCTTGATAAGATGTTTTTCAGACCATGCATGGGAAGCCACTGCAGATTTTTCTACTTCCCCTTTCTTGACATTCCTGAGATGTTCTTTAACTCTAGTTTTCAAATTTCTTTTAGTTTTTCCTATGTAGAATTTCTCACATTCTTCACATTTAATTTGATAAATCCCTGATTTGTTTTCTTCTTTAATTTTCTCATTCTTATTAGGTCTAATCAGTCTACTGATGCTGTAGTCATTTTTGGGTGCTAACCTTATGTTGAAATCTTTAAAAAATTTTTGAAACTTGTGGTGTTTTAATGGATGATATGTAAATTTTCTAAATTTTACATTATCTTCTTTTTCTTTTAGAAGAGTGCTTTGATTAATAAATTTTTGTCTTTTGAACTTGTTTATTTTTTTTGAGTATCATTTTTATAGCAAAACCATTTTTCGTGGCTACATTGATTATGTGTTCTTTTTCTTTTTCATAATTTTCTTTGTTCATTGGTATGTTCACTAATCTATGTGTCAAACTATTGAAAACTGCTTCTTTATGAGCTATGTGATTGAAACCTAAAGCTTTTATGTAGTTATCTATATGTGTCTTCTTTCTGTAAATTCCAAATTCTATCTTATTTTCTTCATTCCTTTTTAAGTTGAGATCTAAAAATGGTATTTCTCCATTGATTTCCTTTTCCATAGTGAACTTTATAGTTTGACTTTGAATGTTCAATAATTTTAATGCATCATCTATCTGTTTATGATTAACTATTGCAATTATGTCATCCACATATCTGCACCAGAACTTGAAAATTAAACGATGTCCGTTAATTATCTTGTGTTCAAAATTCCCCATGAATAGATTAGCTAAGAATGGAGATAAAGGGTTTCCCATCGAAAGTCCTGAATTTTGTTTTTGTTTATAAAATCTTCCATTGTAGGTGAAAAACATATTATCGATACATAATTTCGTTAAAGTTTTATATTCGACTATCTTTACTTTTTCAATTTTATTATTTTCCATCCAAATCTCTAAAATTTCCATAGTTTGGTCTTTTGGAATGCTTGGAAATAAGGAAACAACATCAAATGAAACTAATCTGTCTGAAGATTGTAGTTGTATGTTATCTAGTTTATCTACCAATTCATAAGAGTTTTCTATTGCAGAGTTTTCAAATCCATTCATTTTATTAAACTCCTTACATAACCATTTAGATAAATGATATGTAGGAGACCCTATGTTGTTAATTATCGGCCTCATTTTCTTCCCTTCTTTGTGCACTTTCGGGAGTCCGTAGATGTTGGGAATTTTTGGATTTGAAACCTTCAGATGAAACTTGTCTTTCTTAGTTAAAATGTGATTGATATTCTTGAGAGTATTGTCTACTTCTTTAATGGTTTTGTTAAGGGGGTCTGATTGAATCTGTGTATATTTTTCAGAGTCCAAAAGAATGGAAAAACTTTTGGACTCTGAAGAATATACACAGATTCAATCAGACCCCCTTAACAAAACCATTAAAGAAGTAGACACTCTCAAGAATATCAATCACATTTTAACTAAGAAAGACAAGTTTCATCTGAAGGTTTCAAATCCAAAAATTCCCAACATCTACGGACTCCCGAAAGTGCACAAAGAAGGGAAGAAAATGAGGCCGATAATTAACAACATAGGGTCTCCTACATATCATTTATCTAAATGGTTATGTAAGGAGTTTAATAAAATGAATGGATTTGAAAACTCTGCAATAGAAAACTCTTATGAATTGGTAGATAAACTAGATAACATACAACTACAATCTTCAGACAGATTAGTTTCATTTGATGTTGTTTCCTTATTTCCAAGCATTCCAAAAGACCAAACTATGGAAATTTTAGAGATTTGGATGGAAAATAATAAAATTGAAAAAGTAAAGATAGTCGAATATAAAACTTTAACCAAATTATGTATCGATAATATGTTTTTCACCTACAATGGAAGATTTTATAAACAAAATTCAGGACTTTCGATGGGAAACCCTTTATCTCCATTCTTAGCTAATCTATTCATGGGGAATTTTGAACACAAGATAATTAACGGACATCGTTTAATTTTCAAGTTCTGGTGCAGATATGTGGATGACATAATTGCAATAGTTAATCATAAACAGATAGATGATGCATTAAAATTATTGAACATTCAAAGTCAAACTATAAAGTTCACTATGGAAAAGGAAATCAATGGAGAAATATCATTTTTAGATCTCAACTTAAAAAGGAATGAAGAAAAATAAGATAGAATTTGGAATTTACAGAAAGAAGACACATATAGATAACTACATAAAAGCTTTAGGTTTCAATCACATAGCTCACAAAGAAGCAGTTTTCAATAGTTTGACACATAGATTAGTGAACATACCAATGAACAAAGAAAATTATGAAAAAGAAAAGAACACATAATCAATGTAGCCATGAAAAATGGTTTTGCTATAAAAATGATACTAAAAAAATAAACAAGTTCAAAAGACAAAATTTATTAATCAAAGCACTCTTCTAAAAGTTAAAGAAGATAATGTAAAATTTAGAAAATTCACATATCATCCATTAAAACACCACAAGTTTCAAAAAATTTTTAAAGATTTCAACATAAGGTTAGCACCCAAAAATGACTACAGCATCAGTAGACTGATTAGACCTAATAAGAATGAGAAAATTAAAGAAGAAAACAAATCAGGGATTTATCAAATTAAATGTGAAGGATGTGAGAAATTCTACATAGGAAAAACTAAAAGAAATTTGAAAACTAGAGTTAAAGAACATCTCAGGAATGTCAAGAAAGGGGAAGTAGAAAAATCTGCAGTGGCTGCCCATGCATGGTCTGAAAAACATCTTATCGAGAAAGAAGCAAAATTATTAAAACAAATAGAAAAACCAAAAGAACTTACTGTTTGGGAAAAGATCTACATTCAAAAGAGCGAAAAGAAGAAATTAATGAACTTTGAAATTCCCGGTGAGAATGACCTGGTTTCGAGGTTTTTCAGTCAGCCAATGGAAGGAGAGAAGGACAACTCTTCAAGACGACAGAACAACGGTCATGATGATACTGAGGATGGAACAGAAACTATGTTCCGAAACTAGTTTATAATCAAATAAGAAGAACAATATGAGGTGAGTGATAAACATATTCTACCTTAATATAAAAGTATGTCTGACCATATATTTTTTCTCTTCAAATATAATTTATCCTTCATTGAGATGTATTAAATTAATAGTGAAGACATCAAAAGAGGACCTACTGGCTTTATAATGTAATGTAAAATCCCCAATAAAAGGTGATGGCAAGAATAGTGGTCTTGCATAGATAGAAATAGATTCATGAGTCGAAAGACTCGCACAGATCACTGATGCATCTAGATCTCCATTCCATAGGCTTCTCCAAGCCTTGACCCTGACCGCTGTAAAATTTTGATGGCAGAAACTTCCATACTGGAAGGATATCGATCGGAGATCTAGAAATTTTCTTCCCTGCCCTATATAATCTGCTGCTAGAACAAGAAGTGAGTCAGTTGTGAATTGACAGTAATACAGTGTGCTGTGAAAGAGAAGGAACTGTAGCAAATGGACTTGTTAGAGACCGTAAAATAATTGTGTGATAGATAAATTTTAAAACAAGATTAATTATTCCAGCAATTTAGATGTCGGGAAGAGTTTATAGAATTAAATAAAGTTATTGCAGAGTATTACACGTTCATCAATCTTGTTTTATTACATCAAAACAACATGAATATAGATTGCACTGCAAATATTGACAATGTATAGAATGGTACAGAATATTCTGATAAACTTTCACAGATTAATAACTAATAAATAGGGAGTCATGAAATCTCACCTCATAACTCCATGATCTTCACAGATTGTTCAGGGATATTGACTGAGTTTTTTGATATAGAGAACTATGGTCTTTAGTGACTTATTACAAAGTAAAATATTTTTGATGTGACAGACGTGTAGCATATTCATATTTAAATATGGGAAATAACATTATGAGGTTCTTAATTCAATGAATGAGTCACTTCTTATCTTACCTCATATTTCATGAAGAGATCCCTCTCATCCTCAGCTGATATTATGACTACCAGATTTTCGTTTGAATCTTCATCTGTAATGTTTCCATCTGGTGCTTATTTCTCAAAATTCATCAAATCAGCACCAGATGGCAACTTTATAGATGAAGATTCAAAAGAAAATCTGGTTGTCATAATATTAGCTGAGGATGAGAGAGATCTCCTTTTGAAAACTGCAGTTCCCATGTTAAAAAAAACATGAAATATGATGTAAGATAAGATGTGACTCATTCATTCATTGATATAGCATATTGTTTGAACTGTGATAAAGATGGGTTCCACTCTATATACTACTAGAGTCAAATATATATCTGCTCGATTGGAATACAATATATAGAACTGAACCATATTCAAGCATGACCTTTTGCAGCTTTATATACAGTGAGATCAGTTTAGTAGTGGAAGGCAGACACAGGGTTTGTGCTGTGCGATAACAAAAGCTTACACATGCAGGCACGGGACCTGAAATGTGCACTGACTCAACAGTTTACGAGTTCACGGCCACAGTCAGATAGTGTACCTTGAGTAGATTAGGTGCTTGATTGCTCTTCCTTGTGAACTGAATGACATGTGTATAAGTTATTTCAATTTTAAAATTTGTATCTTATAAAACATAAGTGTAAAGTGAATCGCGTGTGTATGAGTGTAAACTGTATAATGGCTAATAATTTTTCTATTGAACAACGTGTGTTTATTTATGAACAATATTTATTAACTCAGTCTGCCAGCCAAGTACAAAGATGTTTTGAAAACGATTCCTGGGTGTAAAAATTCCATTACGTTCAACAGTCCATAATATGTATAACAAATTTTATAAAGAGGTGTCAAAAATATATGGACAGCAAAGGTGAACAATTCCATCACCTGCTTCAATAAAGTTGGTAAGTACGACAATTTGTAAAATAGTTACGAAAATGTATGTGGTTGTATCACCACGATCCTACGCTGTCCGTTCCCCGCCACAAGTGTGTCAGCCGTGTATAGAGTGAAATCCCCGCATCTGCCTTCCACTACTAAACTGATCTCACTGTACTTGACAATTGTGTTTCTGCCTTGTACATGTATAGAAATAAGTAAATATTGTATTTTAATTGCAATATTATAGAAAAAATCACTATGAGGTTTAATTTAAGATTTAGATTAAAATTTTTTATACCTCACTCATATCCAGTAAACAGCCTAGGTTTTGAAACCAGTTTAATTAGAGGAATATGAGGTGAGGTGTAAAAAGAATTTTAATTTAAATCTTATTGTATTTTTAATTATTATTTTTAGGAACTTATGGCTCTTGAAGTAGTTTGGGAATTGACACTTGAATGGGATGAAGCTTGGGAATCATATAAATCTGGGAAAATTCTGGACAATTGAAACTTCAGAAATGGAAGATAAGGTAGGTTTTATTATTACTATTGTTGAATGGATTAACATTCTGTATTTTCTTTTTAATTATTATGCCTCTTTGCTTACCTATTTACCTGAATAAAAGACCTCTAATTTAAATGACCCCCAATTTTGAAGAGGTTTTTTAAAATTCTTCTTGATTTACTTACCAATATTATTCCATATCATCGCTATCTTCACCATCAGCTTCTCTATCATCACTGTCTTCACTTGTGGTGCTCTCTTTGTCTAGACTCCCTCTCCACAAGATGTCATCTTCTGATCCATCCAAAGCATTGGATATACAACACTTCTTGAATCCTTTTACAATATTTATGAAAATAAAACTAGTAGTTCTGATAATCAAATGAATCGTGATTTCTTCTTACTTCATACTTCTATGTTTTTTTTTAAACACAGCACCGCAGTATCGGTGACCATTGTCACCATCGTCAGCTGTTTTCACAACTATCAACTTTTTCTTTTGCTGATAATTATCCAAACTGCCATCTGGTGTTCTTTTGAAGGAGTCATTTTGTAAACTGCCATCTGTTGTATTTTTGAAGAACTTTGTAATCAAGCTTGGTTCATCCCGAATCTTGAAGTTCATGGTTGTAGTATGGTTTTTTTTTAATATATATATTTTCCCAAACTGTTAAATCCAAAGGTTTAGATAGATGTTTCAAAATTTTTGCTTCTTTTTCAATTCTATAATTCTCTAATAAACTATGTGCCACTATAGCTGATTTTTCAGTTTCACCATTTTTTTCAAAAGTTCTTCAAAAGTACACCAGATGGCAGTTTAGAAAATTATTCGACATACAACAAGCAGAATCTCTTGAGGATTTCTACCACAGTAGTAGACGAAACATTGAGTTTTAAGAAAATCAGACCAAGGTCATTTAGCCTAAAAGACAAATCCAATAGGAATCAAGATGCCTGCCATAAAATCCTACAATTTTACGGTTTCTTCTGGCTTTCCTAATGACTGGCATGTTATATATAATTTAAAATGTATATTATTTGTCCATTGTTGCATCTGCGATAATTTCTGAGCCAGCAGCTGTGGATTACACAGCATAAAACATTGACTTCACCAGCCAGCACTATGTAGTCTACTATGCAATGTAAAAAAAATTATCTTAAACGGGCTTATTTCCTGTCGGTGAATTTAAAATGAGTCATGATTTTCGGATTTCAGGTTTTGGGGGGGGGGGAAAAAAAGTCATCTTACATTCACATAAACATGGTATTGCCATACATTGTTACAGTTTTAAACTTTAATTAAATATTCATGAATTTAGTATACCAGCTTACTCAGTTTTTACTCATAGAACAAAACATTTCTAAGTAATTATGTACTGTATATACTTCATGTATATCTCTGTGTGTGTGTGTGTGTGTGTGTGTGTGTGTGTGTGTGTGTGTGTGCACATGCATTTTTTTTTTTTGTTCATTTGATTATAAAGTTTGCCCATGGTGGACTGGTGGTTATGCACTTTGCCTCCTGAAGATCACTGGTTCAAACACGGCCAGGATCAATGGATTTTTTAGGATGGAAAAATCCAAGGAGAAAGTCCTCCGTGAGGGACTTTAAGTCTTCAGGCTTGTAAAATATCCTTAAGCCTGAATAAAAAGAACTCTTAACCCTTTGCCCCTGCTCAGTTATTTCCAGTAGTATGCTGTATAGAGACATATTCCTTTTACGGCATTTAAAGTTTAAATGTCTTCTACACACTTTTAATTGAAGAATGGCATATGTGTACTAACTATGATCTCTTCTGAAAAATCATGTGAAATAGGCTAAATCAAAAACTTGTTTTCAAATTACAAATATCTTCATCAAATAATTAATTATTAATTTTGTAAATATGTCACGATACAATTTATAATAATAATAATAATAATAATAGCTTTATTTTACCTGGCAGAGTTAAGGCCTTAAGGCCTTGTCTACCACTCAACCAGGTTAGGATATATATATATATATATATATATATAAAGACTTCGAAATATTCCACAATTGTAAGGATGGATAATATTACCTTTCAATAATATTATAATTGAAGCAAATATATTTATTATCAATTAATATTTTATATTGACGATTTTATTATTAATTTAACACTTCTCATTGAAGGATAAATTATATTTGAAGAGAAAAATTTTCGCCTAGATTTACAGATGGAATTACAACGTACATAAGAGAAAAATTTGCGTCTAGATCGTAACTTGCTTCGATAGCTCAGTTGGTAGAGCACTTGGCCCGGAAAGCCAAGGGTCCCGGGTTCGAGTCCCGGTCTAGGCGAAAATTTTTCTCTTCAAATATAATTTATCCTTCAATGAGAAGTGTTAAATTAATAATAAAATCGTCAATAGAAGCCCTACTGGCTATAAAGTAGTGTTAAATTCCCAATAAATGTCTTCTTAACTAAGAAGCCGCCATTTGCAAAGATAGAAGCTATGGTTTCAAGCATTTGGCGCGAGGGAATTACAACGTACATAAGAGAAAAATTTGCGTCTAGATCGTAACTCGCCTCGATAGCTCAGTTGGTAGAGCACTTGGCCCGGAAAGCCAAGGGTCCCGGGTTCGAGTCCCGGTCTAGGCGAAAATTTTTCTCTTCAAATATAATATTTTATATGTTTGAATAAATTATATAGGTCTATCCTCAGTTTAATATCTTATGGAGATAGCAATGTTTATAGTTTACATAAAATATATTTCTAAAATTATTATGATAAACTGTATTAGTCCGTTTCTATTTACTTTGTTAATTTCAACTTGAAACAATGTACCATTGTTAAAAAAAAACTATATTTCGCTGATAAATCAAGACACAGACACAGAAAGTAACATCATTAGTAAAAATTCTCGCATATCCAAGTTATACTACAGATAAAATATATTTATTTATTTATTTATTACTTTCTCTATTACCGGTATATATAATAAAGAAAAGAAAAATTGTCCTTATCCGTTTATAATTTTTTTGGTGATGAGAAAGATTCCAATTCTTTAAAATTAAGTTCTGAGGACCAATTATTAAAAGAGTAATTATTCTTCTCGTTATAGACAGTGCGCTCTGTCGTCAACGCTACGATTTCTTCATGACTGTCACACGTTTGTTCTATATGACTATATTGCACTAAACTACCCATCCAAGAAACGTCAGAACTATCACTTTCATAATTAAATTCCTCATCTATTGCGGCCACAACGTCTTCACTGAACAATGGGTTTAAATTACAGGTAGTTTTACTAACACATGAATTTTTGCTTTCGCTTGCCATGGTTACAGATAAACTGGTGGAGGCTTTCAAAAATAGGGTTGAGAACATAAAAAAGTACCGTTAGAATTTCACAAAAAATTGTAAAGCAAGCTTTATTGCCACATTTAATACATTCCACAGATGCCAAAGAATGACTGACATGTCACAGTTCTCCAAGAAAGTGAATCCAAGTTGAAATACAGCTGTTTTATAAAGAGGTACGCTTTACTACGTTATACGGGGCAGGGACAAAGCAAGTAAGGTACGCTTTACTACGTTATACGGGGCAAAGGGTTAAGCAAAATTTACTGACCTCATCTTCCTAGTAATACCTTAGTTGCCTACTAGATGTCTCATTGGTCGGTATGTTGACTGAATATCATTGATGGCATCTATGGGCAAATAAGTATAACTAACTACTTATTTTAGGAATTCTCACTATGAGGTATATTCATTAAGACCTTAAAGCATAACTAAATTAACTTGGTCTAGTAACTACTTACTTATTTTAGGAATTCACACTATGAGGTATATTTATTTAGGTAAAATTTTTTGTCACTCACTTAGAACTTAGTTTCTGTTCCATCCTCAGTATCCTCATGACCGTTTTCTGTCATCTTGAAGAGCCAGCTCTCCAAGATGACAGAACAACGGTCATGAGGATACTGAGGATGGAACAGAAACTAAGTTCTAAAACTAGTTTATAGTTAAATAAGAAGAATAATATGAGGTGAGTGATAACAAATTTTACCTAAATTGGTCTAGTAACTCCTAACAAAGGAGAGGCTAAGGCTCAACATTGAGCTATGCCATGTAGATTGACTCGAAACTCATTTTTCTTCTTGTTTCCCAATATCTGGAAATGAGATCATTCAATTACATTTTTCATTTTTTTTTATTTTTCCCATGCAGCTTAAGGAACTGGAGGTAAATAGATTTTTAACATTTTTAATTCCATTCTGCTTTATTATTCTACTATGATCCCAACCACTTTACCATGCAATAACTCATTTTACTAAAATCAAATTAGAGAATAATATATTTCATCTCATGAAATGCATTTTCTCAACTGGACATGTTTCAGAGAGCTTTTTTCTCCATTCTGAACTAGATTCTAACTTTCAAAGTTGTGGTTCTAATGTTTGCTCTTTTTTTTTCCCCCCTCTTCTTGATGTCTCTTTGGCTGATCAGTATCTCAATTTAGGAATAGGAGTTGATTTTATTTCAGATAGATATTTTGTATATTCTAAATCCATCCATCCATAGTAATTCTGCCCGAGGGCAGGTCTTTCACTGCAATCATAGCATTTTCATGCTATGCTTTGCAGCTTTACTAGGGAATTATAGGTGTGGTAGCTTCCCATTGATTTCCACACCGGTGAAGGATGATGATTTTTGGGGACCGTTAGGCCCTAAGCCTCCTGACATTTGTTTTACAGGGAGGAAAAACCCCGAAAAAACCTCACCCAGGAGCCTGTCCCGGCCGGTAATTGAACCCGGGCCTGCTGCGTGACAAGACAGCACGCTACCTCAAGACCACAGCAGTGGACATATTCTAAATAATGAATATAATTTCATGTCACAAAATTTAATATTCAAGACATTTTATTAGATTTAAGAAAGTAATTTCCACATCAATCATTCATACTAAAATTGATAAACTACTAGTACACCACCTTCTAAAAGTATAAAAATTTAACAGAGCATTGGTCAGTGCTCTACTAGGACAGATCCTGTTTCTCAGCCTGCCGATTCAGAGGAAGGTGAGCTTTTTACACTAAGCCACTCTTACAGTTGAATTAATTGATTTTTGTACTTCTGACAGTTCAGTATTCAAGAATTCTGGATCTATGTTGTCATAGGAACATATTTAACATAGACAGCAGGCCTTATTCTGTGAGCCACAAACCTGAATGCTCCTATAATATATTTTAAACATTTCATGTTTTCCAAAACATGCACATGTGTTGGTAATTCAGGTTTCGTTAATTTTATTAATTGTATTTGCTTTTCATTTTTATTGTAAATAATAGACTTCAGTTAAATGGTGAGTCTCTATGTTAGAGTCTATTTTTTTTTTTTACAGCTTAGAAATCCTGAGCATAGTTTCCTTCCATGATGTGGGGGAGCCCCATCTTGTTGGAAGATGTCAAAACAAAAAACAAATTGAATAAACATGAAAAATTTACATAACTTAAAATTGAAATAAACATAAGATATTACGTAATTTAATTGTTATCACCACAAAACTTAAAATGTGTAATTTAATTGTTGTCACCATAAAACTTTATTAAGTTATGTAGATAGGAAATAACACTATGAGGTTTTTTAATATTGTTTATTTTTTATTATTTCACTCACCTCATACTTCATAATTCATAGCAGACCCTGGGTTTCTTCACATATTTTGTGACATTGTCAATGCTGCGTCACGTTTTCAACAAATTCAACATTAAATTAGCACCGAAAAATGATTACAGCTTAGGTAATTTAATAAAAACCAACAAAAATGAAAAGATTGAAGACTGCAAAAAATCGGGAATTTATCAAATTAATTGTAAAGATTGTGAAAAGATATACATAGGAAAAACAAAAAGGAATCTAAATACAAGATTAAAAGAACACCTCAGAAATGTTAAAAATGGAGAAACCGAAAAATCTGCAATAGCTGCACATGCCTGGTCAGAAAAACATAGAATAGAAACCAAAACAAAATTACTTAAACAATTGGAAAAAATCGAAGGAACTCACAATTTGGGAAAAAATTTACATATGCAAGAATGAAAATACAACTATGAATTTTGAAATACCTGGTTATAAAGAAAGAGGACTGATTTGGAAATTCTTCGGTCGGCCACCAGATGGCGCGGAGGTCAGTCTGCAGGATAGAAGGCCGTTGGACGTCAGTTGTGAACGTGACGCAGCATTGACAATGTCACAAAATATGTGAAGAAACCCAGGGTCTGCTATGAATTATGAAGTATGAGGTGAGTGAAATAATAAAAAATAAACAACCATAAAACTTGTTGAGTTTATCTATGTTTTTCAACAAATGACATTGTGATAAATTTATTAGCTTTTGATTTATATCAAGTTCTTATTAGTAATCAAGGTCTCAGACATGGTGTATATTTCAGTTTATAATTTTATTGAATTGATGAAGATACTTTGTTGGTTTGATATTAATTTTTATAGGCTATTAGTTGCAGAAATTTTATTTAATTGAATTTATTATTTGTAGGCTCAAACACTTTTCCGAAAATTAACTCGATTATCACGTGAACTTAAGGAGAAGAATTGGGAGATAGTGGAACACACTCGTAAGAGAGTTGATGCTTTCAGACGAACTTTACCTCTTATTGCCGATCTCAAGAATCCAGCCATGAGAAACAGACATTGGGATAGAGTCAGAAAAGTAATGGAAATGTAAGTGTAACATCATAATGTTGTCATTTTTAAAGTTTTAATAATTTGTAATGTTGACATAATTCCAAATTTGACCATATTGGTTATTTAATGAATCACTTCATGAAAAAAGAGAATCAGGCCATTTTGGTTTTATGAAACTGAGACTATGTTAGGAAGTAAGACACTTGAGTTTATATCTAAACAATCAATAAATGAATCAGGTTTTACACCTCGTCTCACATTTTGTTTTCTCTCCATGTTTCGAGGAATGCACCAATATTCAACTGGCATTTGACTGTCAATTCAATAGTTGATAGTCCTTCATGATTTTTGAGATTTTGTGTTAGCTTGTTCTGCATTCCTACATGCATTTTTGCTCAATAAAAAGGATTCAATCCAGCTCTACTGTGGTGAGCGTAAGATAAGTCCAGGAGCAGTAATTCAAGGAAAAATTTGCATCTAGAAGTGCAAAACATGCTAACATGAAAATCTCAATTTCATAAAAAATGGATTGAAGCCCTTTCTGCATGATGCTGTTCATATATTTAAAGACCTATTAAATCTAATGGTCATATCTATGGAGTTGGAAAAAAAAAAGAATTAAAAATAAACATGTGTCTGGTGTGCATATATATATATATATAATTATAACATCTAAATATACAAGTGTTACTGCTATAAAGTAAATATTCTCTTTAAAAATTTGCTTAACTGTTATGTTGGCCACTAGATGTCAGTTGGAACGACTTCCCGCTACCTCTTGTGTGAATTGAGAATACTACATATATAAGAAAAATGTATGTGTTGGAATACTTGAGTAGCTTAGTTGGTTAGAGCACTAAACATGCAGAGTTTAGAGACTTGGGTTCAAATCCCGACTCAAGCATTCATTTTTCTTTTTATAATATATATATATATTTGTTGTTATCAAATGCTGGGCCTTGGCAATTAAGCCATTAGCGTTCTTGCTCTCCAGTATTTCTCTATAGTGGATCCAACAGATAATACTTCACTGGTTTGTAGATGTTCTTCATTCATTTCTTCTTCTTTGTTGCATAGAGGACAATTTGAATTTGTGTAAATTGAGTTTTTCAAAAATTTTTCTACAATGGATTTAAATGATTATTATCCCATAATGTTTACTTCCCAACATTACTTTTAATACACTGCTCAAAACAATTAGAGGAACACTATGAAATATGCAAATATTTTTTCATTGGATAAAGGTACAAACATGAAATTGATAAAGTACATTATTTGTGGTTATTTATTTATTTATTTATTTATTGCTCATGTCAGTAAAAACAAATGAATAACGCTGACAATAAACTTTTCAAATAATTACGCTATGTAAGCTATTGAATCTTGTGCTTATTTTTCAAAGCTAAACACTCGTTATATAGAGTTAGTATCATGTATGGCCTCCACGACATTCGATGACAGTTTGGCACCTTCGTGGCATGCTCCCAATAAGATTCTGGATTTCCTCTTGCGGGATATTCTCCCATTCCTCCTTCAGAGCATCTCCAAGTTGCTGCAGAGTTTGTGGAGCTTGATGTCGGTTCCTGACCTTCCTGTCTAGAAGATCCCACAAGTGTTCAATAGGGTTGAGGTCTGGGCTGACCGCTGGCCACTCCATTACCTCAATTTCATTCCTCCTCAGGAAATCCCTGGTGACAGCCGCAGAATGTGCCCTGGCATTATCCTGCATAAACAGAAATCCAGGGCCTACTCCAATGGCAGCAGGTACTACATGCTCTTCCAGAACGTGCTCGATATACCGGACAGCATTCAGTCGCTGGGGAACAAGTACAAGGTCCGTACGATTGTTGTACATAACTCCGGCCCACACCATTATGGAACCTCCTCCGAATCTATCAATTTCCTGTACAGCCTCTGCAGAAAATCTTTCTCCTGGCCGTCCCCACACCCTCAATCGACCATCACAACGTGTAAGACGATACCTGGATTCGTCCGAGAAGAGCACAGACTCCCACTGGTTCAGGTTCCAATCACCATGGTTTTCAGCATACGTACGTCTTGCTGCCTTATGCCCATTTGTTAAGCGTGGTTTTTTAACGGGCCTTTTTGGACGAATATTCTCTTTCCTTAATCTGTTCCTTATGGTTTGGTCTGAAACCCGGATTCCGGAAGCCATATGAAGGTCATTCTGCAGGTCTTTTGCAGTTTTTGTACGCTGTCGAAGAGCAGAAAGAACAACGTATCTGTCATCCTGGGGGCTTGTTTTAAATTTACGGCCCTGGCCACGTCTTCTACAATACTGACCTGTCTCTCTGTGCCTGTTGCGTAATCTGGACACCACGGAAGGAGAAACCCCAAGCTCTCTAGCCACTTGTCGCAGAGATTGACCTTGTCGTAAAAGATGTAGAGCATGATACACTTCAAACTCATTTAAATGCCTCATTTTGTCAGAGACTTCAATAAACAAGGCAATAATCAACATTCGACACTATAGCAACATCAGGAAGCTTACCAATTAGAAGTGGCCAGTGCCTTCCAAAATAAAAAAAAATCTCTATATTTGTTATTTGAGGTAATTTCTCTGTATTTAGGCCATGGATCTTTAAAATTTGTATCCAATGATAAAATTAATAATTCAATTTACATATTGTCCAACTTTCAGCATCACAGCTTTAAAAAAACAATTACTTATTCAATTTATTACAAGTGTTCCTCTAATTGTTTTGAGCAGTGTATAAATGCAATCTGTTTTGACTTTCGATCAATGGAAGATTATTTTTGATAAGTGACAATAGTGTAGATTGTAGCTGATTAATGCCTGGTGTCTCTAATGTGAGATGTCAGATCTATAATGGTATCAAATTTTTATTCATAGTTAAATATGGGAAATAACATTATGGGGTTTTTAAATGCTTAAAAAATCATAAACTATGATGTAAGATAAGAAGTGATTCATTAATTCATTGGATCAAATTTTTAACTTATATTTTTGTTGTTGCATGAACATTTGATAGCTCTATAGGTGTGATAAAGGGTCTACCTAATTTATAGGATTGATAAGAGAGATATCTGATCTATACCTAGTGAGCACAAACATAGTTGATATATTTTTCAGTGTTCAATTTTGATATGAAATTTTAATAATCACCTGACAAAGAACAGTTGATAGTATTAAAATTAATCTACATCATCTCACCTCATACACTTCATGTTTTGATAACACTGAGCAACAAAAAAGAAACTTTTTTTTTGTCTCAGAAAGAAAAATATGTGATTCTGATAGTATTTTTTCTCCTGAATTCAAATATGATATCGGTTTTTCTCCATTTTGCAAGGTTTCTGAGAGACAGGCATTTATAATTTCAAACAATTTAATATTCTCTACATTCGTAACTACACAATATTCAAACATTCGGACTCATCTAGAAAGTGAGAAATGAACATTTTCTGCTATATTTCGCCTGTGGAGCATCCCTCTTGATGGTCCAACAATAATCGGCCAGCATATTAGGATTCCATTTGCCTTGATATCTGTTTTCCATAGCTGAAATCTCCTGAGTTAGCTTTGATTTTATTTTACAATGGACAAATGGACGAAAAAACGTTTATTAAAAAAAATAATTATTTAAATACATTAATTGAAATTTAATTTTAGGAAGTTATATTTTGAGGTTATTTTAATTATATTATTTTTGGTCTGGACATCTTACCTCAATATTAATGTTGATTTGTTCTTGGACATGTTTCAAAACAATTCGGTTTTATCGTCAGCTTTCCCAGACTGGTTTTATTTATGTTGCATTATGTTGCACCACCTGGATGTCGATGTCAGCTCCATCCTGTGGTTGGCCAAAGAACCTCCAAACAAGGTCACCCTCCATCGGAATATCAAAATTCATAACTCTGTTTCTGTTCTTCTGAATATAAATTCAGACACTAAATTATTAAAACAGTTAGAAAATACAAAAGAGCTGACTATTTGGGAAAAAATTTATATTCAGAAGAACAGAAACAGAGTTATGAATTTTGATATTCCGATGGAGGGTGACCTCGTTTGGAGGTTCTTTGGCCAACCACAGGATGGAGCTGACATCGACATCCAGGTGGTGCAACATAATGCAACATAAATAAAACCAGTCTGGGAAAGCTGACGATAAAACCGAATTGTTTTGAAACATGTCCAAGAACAAATCAACATTAATATTGAGGTAAGATGTCCAGACAAAAAATAATATAATTACATTAATTGAAATTGAAATAAAAAAACTGTGCTCTTCAAATAATTATTTATTTATTTATTATAATGTTTCTCATTCCTATCCGCTATCCGAGATATTAAGTGATAGGATATCATACATAATTCTAAAGGGTAAGCGGCATGATTTTGTAATCGTAAATGTACATGCTCCCACAAAAGATAAAGATGACAAGATCAAGGATGAGTTCTATGAAGAATTAGAATGTGTATTTGATAGCCTTTCACGATATCATATGAAAATTGTCTTAGGAGATTTTAATGCAAAATGTAGGGTGGGAAGATATATTCAAACCAACAATAGGCAAATTCATGAAGATAGTAACGACAATGGGGTTAGATTAATCACCTTTGCCACATCAAAGAATCTCATTGTTAAGAACACAACATTTCAGCATAAGGATATTCACAAATACACCTGGACGTCTTTAAATGGAGAAGACTGCATAACAATGAATTACATGGTCTTTATAGGAAGCCAGATATAATGAGAAGAGTTAAGTCCTGTAGACTGTGATGGGCAGGACATGTGGCACAAATGGTGAATGAAAGGCATGGATGGAAGCTTCTTGTAGGAAAACCAGAGGGAAAACGCCCAGTTGGTAGACCAAGAATGAGATGGGAGAATAACATTAACTATGATTTGAGGGAAGTATATTATACAGGGGATGATTGGAAAACATTGGCTTAGGATAGGGATGTATGGAGAGCTTATGTCCGCGCGGCCATGAACCTATGGGTTCGAGTGCCAGTGAGTTAGTTAGTTAATGTTTCTCATATATGACTCTTTAGATGCAT
Organism: Diploptera punctata; assembly: GCA_030220185.1. Classification (NCBI taxonomy): domain Eukaryota; kingdom Metazoa; phylum Arthropoda; class Insecta; order Blattodea; family Blaberidae; genus Diploptera; species Diploptera punctata. Next base: position 6,534,017 of record JASPKZ010010655.1, read on the forward strand.
TGATCAGTTAGAAAAGCAAGGATGTATGTGGTCATAAAATTTTTGCATAAAAAAAATACCGTATAAATTTTAATCATTTTATTTTTAATCAAAGTGAATAAAATGTTATACAAGAGCCTGTGGCCTCATCTGAAAATCTTGAAATCTCATATTGTAATATATTGGTTGGTTGGTATCTAATGTCTATCACTTGAAAATGAAATTATTCGCTCTCTTGCACTCCAATATTTAGCAGGAAGGCTGGTCTTTTTTGCAAAAGCTGTACAATGGAGGAGATGGTTCCATTCCATATCTTCACTTACATTGAAAAAAAAAAAATTGAAATATGTTACAATACCTGTATTACGGTATAATTAACTGTTTTCCTATTTTATTTATTTCAGAGATTTTGATCAAAATTCACCAGATTTTACTTTAGATGCTATAATGGAAATGAATATGCAAGCTTATGCAGAGGATATTAATGAAATATCAAATGCTGCAACTATGGAGCTAGCTATAGAGATGGTTAGTAGCCTAAATCATACTATTTAAATATCATCAGTTCCAATAAACAGCTAATTCATCAAAATAATATATTTAGCTATAAATTGACTGTGCCAATTAAAAAAAAAACATTAAATCTAAATGCCATCAGTAAATAATTTGATAAAATTAATCTATATTACATTTTATGCATTTTCAGGGCTTGAAAGCAATTGCAGAGTTATGGAAGAATATGCCTATTGACTTGGTCCCTCACAGACAAGGAATCTATAGACTCAAAGGAGTTGATGATATATTTCAAGCTTTAGAAGAAAATCAAATGCAGTTAGGAACAATGAAATCAACAAGGTAACAAACTTTTAAAATTTAAAATGAAATTCTTTTTACCTCACTTCATATCCTGTCTTCTATTTAGATTGGTTTTAAAACCTAGATAGTTTCATCATCAGTAATGTTATGACCAATGTTCTGTCATCCAGGAGTACTGCTGCTTACTCCATCTGTTGCTAGACCGATGAACCTCCGAAAATAAAGTTGTGATGTGCACATTCTTTTATTTATTGCTGAGCCTTCACATGGGCCTCATCAGTCAATCCCTTGTAACAATGTAATTTCTTATATCTAACCACAGCAGGTCTAGTTCAGGCAATTAGCAGAGCCACCTACTCAGTATTTCATGAACTGTTAATAGTGGCATATGAGGTTTGAGTTCATCTTCATTGTTGTTTATTTGGTACATTAAATAGTTAAAATGCCACCAAATCATAAAAGCCTTCTTTTAAAGTTACATATGATTTTATGTAAGTGATTTTTGAATGAAGTACTATCAACAAATGTAATGCATGCCAGAAAATGTTTGCATCATTTCTATAAAAACTTTTAGTTCATGTTTTATTTGAAATTTTGAGAATCTTTCATCCATATGTATGTACATACTTAGCCATTTTTATTACATATAAATCGTAGTCCCATTCATCGTCGTCTTGCACTTATTAGTCTTAGTAGAGATCTCTTTCCTCTGGAATGGTAATTTAAAATCTGACGAGGGATGTGGATTCAATCTCTGTATTGTATTGATAATGATGCTGGCAATTGTTCATATATGAGGTTGTTAGTAGCAGAGGGGTGCAAGTGCAAGGTTCACAGTATTGAAAAAAAAAACAGGTCTAAGGTTGAAATTGTATAAGAAAATCACAGGCGATTGAAAATTATAAGAATCATACTTTATCTACTCTTAATGTATACACTTATATTCTTTTGCCACTAAATAAAATTATGCTTCAAGAAATGTAATTATGTACCAAACTCATTTAATGCCAAAAAATCACTTGCACTCTTTTGCTTCTAACCACCTCATATGTAGATAAGGTTCATAACAGAAGAGATTTGAAGCTCTTGTAGGATGTCTGCATTTTAATTTTTTAAAATATTTAATATCATAGAAAAGAATATAAATAATCCTGTACTGGTATATTGTAGACTTTTATTAATTTGACTAGCTAATACCCAGATGGGATCGGAAAAGGAACACCGTTATCTTAAAAGAATTGAAGACTACGTTTTGGAATATATTAAACAGACCAACTAAATTGGAAACACCATCTTGAAAGAATGAGTTCAAATCGGATCCTCAAAGCTGTTTATAATTATATACCAAGAGGACGAAGATCTCTGGGCCGTCCTATGAAATGCTGGAGGGAAAATTTTCTATAGGATCGTAACAGGCCTTGGCCTAATACTTGGAAGGAAGAAGAAGAAGAATACCCAGCATGTGCTGCTATGCCTAAATAAATGAAAATTAATGTGCTTTTATGTTTAGTTGAATAAGTAAAAGGAAAAATAATTATAAATTTATGTTTTTTAGATACCCTGTGCTGATTACCCGGCATTGCCCGGGAATCTACTTATCCCAAACTTCTTGAAATAAATGAGCTGAAATACAAAAATTAATGTGATTTATGTTTAGTTAAATAAGTGGTAGGAAAAATTGATATCGTAATTATTTTTAGATACCCCGTGCTGTTCATCCGGTGTTGCCCAGGAATCTACTTATCTCAATCTTCTTGGCATAAATGAGCTAAAAGACAAAATTTGTTACTATGAGTTATCCGTAAAAGAATACCCGCAATGTGTTGCTATGCTTGCACAGGAATCTACGTACTTGTCTCGATCTTCTTGGCATCAATGAAAGACAAAAATGGTTATTGTGAGTTATCAATAAGAGATAAACATAGCTTTTTTGAGATATTCAATTCTGTGTACATTAATTTTGTGTATTTGTTATGGTTTAGGCAGCGTAAGCTATTTAAGCATCAAAAGAACTACTTTTGTTTACATTTTCCACTACAAAGGGCGATTTTTAAGGGTGTAGGAGTTGAGTATTACAAATCTCTTATAGCCTATGTTCATCCCGGGAATCTCCTGAATATTTTTCAAAAGCCCCATCACAATCGGATCAACGGTATGGCCACGCATAAAGTACAAACAAACACACATTCAGTTTTTATATATTAGATAATGTAGAAATTTAAAAACTCAGTATGATATGAGTTACAATAAAATATGGCAGCATTTATTCTGAACTTAGAACCGTTTTTTTTTTTCTCTTATGTCAGATTTTCTCTTCATTTAATATCAGCCTTCATATAGTCATCTTTTTTCTGATTCTTTTATTTTATTTCAGTGGTTGTTAACATGATATAAATGTATATTATCTAATATATTTTTTCCATAGATTTGTTGAACCGTTTATTAAAGAAGTGGATTACTGGGAAAGAGCATTGTCTATTATTATGGAAGTTCTTGAAATGATGTTACTTGTTCAGAGGCAGTTTCTTTATTTGGAAGTAAGTATTATCATTAACATATTATACCATTGTGACTCTGAAGTGTAATCATTAGGGTGTCTGAATAGTTTCTCACGAGTCTGAGTTTGATTCCTGATTATTTCTTAGGAATTCCTATTTGAATGTAGGGTCAGAAACAGGACTCGCTCAGTTTTCTGAGAATATATATCCATCCATCCATCCATAGTAATTCTGCCCGAGGGCAGGTCTTTCACTGCAATCATAGCATTTATATATGCCTTGCAGCTTTACTAGGGAATTGTAGGTGTGGTAGCTTCCTGTTGCTTTCCACACTGGTGAAGGATGATAATGATAAGGATGATGATGGCCATATGATTTCGGGGACCGTTTGAGCCTTAAAATTTTCCTGATATTTGTCTTACAGGTGAGGAAAAACCCTGATAAAAACCTCACCCAGAAAAACTGCCCCGACCGGGGATCAAACCCAGGCCTGCTGCGTGACAAGGCAGCATGCTACCTCGAGATCACAGCGGTGGACAGAATATATATATATATATATATATATATATCTATTTGATATAGTAGGTAACAAATTCTGATTAAGAAAAATGGATTTATCTAATATTTAAAGGATAATAGGAGTTAGAATATTCACAACTCAACTCATATTTTTAGATTTCTTTAAGACAAAGATTTTGAAATGTTGAATATCATTATAAATTCTTTCTATCTGTTGAACCACTGATTCAACAGTTAGAAAGAATCGATAATGGTATGTAATGTGTCAAAACCTTGGTCTTAAAGAAATCTACAAATAAATAGTTGCTCCGAAAAGAGATCTAACCTACAAAAATTTGAAAGTTGAGTTTTCACTGGATTAATCATATATCCGGAGAATATAACGGCATGGTGCATGTAAAACTATCCCTGCTCTCTTTCAGACCTGTTTTATTTATTTTTAAAAGTTGACATTCAAGCGAATAGTGATCTATATGTAAGAAGTTAGTCAAGCCACGAGTAGTAGTTCATGGGTTAGATCTTTTTTCAGGGCAACTATTCAAATATGAGGTGAGTTGTGAATATTCTAAGTCCTTATAATTAAGTAAAATGAAACTAAAGCAGGGACTAGATGATGCTAAACACATATCATAGTCAATGGCAGCAACCACTTGAATTGGCCTGAGCTCTTTTCATACTTTATTTATTTTATTATGTGTGTGTATGGGCCAACACACACATTCTGTTGAGTAACACAGGGGAATTGGGGCTGGAAGTAAACATCTATAGAACTTGATGTTTTCATTATTGATTTAATGCTTCTCACTGAAGGATAAATTAAATTTGAAGAGATAAATTTTCGCCCAGACCAAAACTCGAACCTGGGACCTTTGGTTTTTCATACCAAGTGCTCTACCAACTGAGCTACCGGGGCGAGTTCCAATCTAGATGCAAATTTTTTTCTCTTATATACATTGTAATTCCCGTGCACCAAATGCTTGAAGCCTTAGCTTATATCTATACAAATGGCGGCTTTTTAGTTAAGAAGACATTTATTGGGAATTTAAACACTACTTTTAAAAGCCAGTAGGGCTTCTATTGATGTTTTCATTATTAATTTAACACTTCTCACTAAAAGATAAATTAAATTTGAAGAGAAAAATTTTTGCCCAGACCCAATAAATGTCTTTTTAACTAAGTAACTAAGAAGCCGCCATTTGCATAGATAGAAGCCAAGGCTTCAAGCATTTGGTGCGTGGGAATTAAAATGTATATAAGAGAAAAAATTTGCATCTAGATTGGTACTTGCCCCGGTAGGTCAGTTGGTACAGCATTTGGTATGGAAAACCCGGGTTCATGTCTCGAAAAATTTTTCTCTTCAAATTTAATCTATAGAACTTCCCTAACTGATAGGATGCATTGACAGTGTCTCATAAATGTGACAAAACTATAGTCCTGCAAGAAAAAAAAATATATATGAGGTGAGTCAAAATACCTAACTCATAATAATTAAAAGAAACCTCATAGTGTTACTTCCTACAAATATTAAATAATAGTATATTACGATGCTAGGTTGGGAAGTGGTTTTTACAGAATTGAGGAAAATTAATTTCCGAGATTCTGTAAAACACTTCGCAAACGTGCATTGTACATTCTTTTTGTGCGATGGTGTTTTCAAAATAATAAATAATAGTAAAATAATAACATCTTTGTTGGAAATATTTGCGTTCATTATAAACAATTGACTAATGTTAACAGTGTGGGCAATGTTTATTAGTTGAAACAACAGGAGGCCTTGAGAACAATTATTGATAACATGGCCGCAAGTACATATTTATTGTTTTATATTGTTTCAAATAAAGTTCAGTTCACTTAAAATACAGTGATTTGTTTCATATAATGTATATTAACACTACCTTTTGGATATTTTTTGTATATACATTGTACGTAGTATACATAGAGGACAGTGGTTTTACTTCCAGCACGTGGGTGTAAATGTAATATTACAGTATAGTTATTTAGGTTAGCAACCCCGAAATGTAGGAAGTTGAACTTTCTATAATGGTTGCCATTGCTGGTAATTACGACAAAACACACTATTGCACAAAAAATTATATTATAGATGTTATATATCTACAGAAGTCATGAAAAAGTCTACTTATAAACATACTACGGGATAAAATTAGCAAATCAGTACATGTCACGGTGGAGGTTTTCTTTCAGTTAGGAATTTGTATCCAAATGGCCTTCTATAAAATGAATGCCAGGAATATTCAAAGAATAAAATCAGCCAGAGTGTATGGTTGTCCACAGAATCTCCTTGTGTCGTTGATAAAAATAATGGATCCTGTTATCCTCGGCTTGTGGATCTTCATGAATGGTTGATGGAGTATTTTTATCTTTTACTAGGAATAAATTTTGGTTTTTATACCCTAGAAATATGAGAAATAGTTGCATACTAATATAGGGTTGGGAATAAATAATGACAAATGCATTCTTATATTTCTTTTACTTTTATTAGTGATTTTATTGGTTATTTAATGCTTTATCATAATTCTTTACAGAACATATTTCTTGGTGAAGACATCAGAAAACAACTTCCAGCTGAATCTGATCAATTTGATAAAATTATTAATGAATGGAGGGAAATAACCAGTAATATGTTTAAAAATGGCAAGGTTCTTTCTGCCACACATCGTCCTAGTAAGTATGCAATATGTAGTATTCTTTTATAACAGTCCCCTGGAGTAATGTAGTATGGAAAACTGTGCTAAATTTAAGATTTTTGTTGAATAATATTGTATAAAACATCTTATAGATGGTGTGCATTAACCTTTTGACCGCCGAGTTCCCTTTTGCCAGCTGGACTGTGGGTGCCAGGTTTTTTAAATTTAAAGTATTACGCAATACTATATAATATAAACGTATATAAAGTATCATTAACTTTTATAAGATTCATGATGTGTTCCGTTGAGGTTTATTCAAAATTAATATAAAATTATAGAATATTCACCTGAAAGGTCCGTCTCCTCAACTTAATTATCATTTAACTGTAGCGCTTTCGGGACTTGTCCCATGGTCTCCTCAACTTAATTATCATTTAACTGTAGCGCTTTCGGGACTTGTCCCATCACTTGTCCCATGATGGGACAAGTCCCGAAAGCGCTACAGTTAAATGATAATTAAGTTGAGGAGACGGACCTTTCAGGTGAATATTCTATAATTTTATATTAAAGTATCATTAACTGTCTACATGCCATACTAAATTGAATTTAAACTCACTATTATACATTTAATTGAAGGTTAGACGGTGTTGCTTCTACTTGTAAAGATCCCAGGTTCGAATTCAGCACGGTGTATTTATTGGAATATGTTATCACTATCACTAAAACATTTTTCCGATTGAATACTTTTGATGGCATTATCACTAAACACTTATAATATTAAAATTGTTGAACATTTTTTATGGTCCTGGGTCCGAATTAATTCCAGTCAAACAGCTGTTTTATGCCACGTGTTTCGTCTGGAGCGACACACTCACCACTGTCACTCACACCCAGTTCCTTTAGGTCTACATCACTTGCTTTACTATTTACAGGCTTAGATTGTAATAATATTCTCTTAGAAACAGGACTACTATCACATTCGTCAAACGAATAACAATTTGATTAACTGTTACTGTCACTATCGTCTTCTGAAAAAACTGACACAATAAACTCGCGTATTGTATTTTCGTCAACTTCGAGACATACATCACTGTGTTTTACAGCACGAACTGCCCCTTGGTCAGGTATCTTTTCAACTAAAAATAAAATAAATAAAGAGAAAATCCTGAAATTGCAACATTTCATAGCCAAAAAAAAGGCCTTGTAACATGAATGTACACCCTCCTTTAGAAAATCCATTTACAACTAGCCTGTACCGTTACTCTGTAAGGGATGTGCAAAGTATTGCTAAGAAAGGATGTACAAATACAGAACGAAAAATAATTTTAGTTTATTGAAGTAAAAACTTCAGGAAAAAATATTTAAAATAATAAGATTGAAAACCGGCGCTTGCCGGGCGTGGCGTACCGCTGTACACACACTTTCACCGGTGCACGCCGGGCATGGCGTTCAAAAGGTTAATAGATGGGTCAATTTTGGTTTGAACATTTGCATTTCTGGAAGAATGTTGTATAGCAACAACAATGGATCGCGCCAAAAGTGTGAAACTTTTTCCTTCTGCTTTAAAATATTTAAATGAAGGAAGAAAAGTAAACATTAATATAGGTGAATGGAAAGAAGAATTTTCTTAGTATGAGTGTCATTTTACCGTTTGAGGATTGTGCTTACTATGCAAATCTTTCATTATTGAAGATATTGTGTGAGTAAGTCTACATATCTGTGTTACTAACATAATTTAGCCTATGTGACTATGTGCCTACAGAGAGTTATTTTAGAGTCACGTAACATTTTATTCTACTCTCAATTTTTGTTTTGTGATTAATGGGAGAACCAAAATTTGAATGTGCCATACAACGTTCTTCCATGAAAAGATTATTATAAACTAATGTTTTTTACTTATTTTAGGAATTCTCACTATGAGGTATATTCATTAAGGTAGAATATGTTTATCACTCACCTCATATTGTTCTTCTTATTTGATTATAAACTAGTTTCGGAACATAGTCTCTGTTCCATCCTCAGTATCATCACGACCGTTGTTCTGTCGTCTTGAAGAGTTGTCCTTCAATGGAAGGAGAGAAGGACAACTCTTCAAGACGACAGAACAACGGTCGTGATGATACTGAGGATGGAACAGAGACTATGTTCCGAAACTAGTTTATAATCAAATAAGAAGAACAATATGAGGTGAGTGATAAACATATTCTACCTTAATGTTTTTTCTCTTTCTAATTTAAAAAGGTACTTCATTTTTGTACTTATAACGGATTTTTTTTCTATAAATTATTTCATTTTTTCATTTTGAGAATTTTCCTCATCATTGAGTTTCCTCCAACCAATTATAGTAATTAATATGAATTTTTAAAAAAAAATATATAAATGACTACGTACTTATAGACTATCAATTTGCAACAAACATTCACAAATTTCCCTTAATTAAAGTTCTCTGCATCTTCATTTTTACACCAAATTTCCTCGTTGAATTTTGAATGTAGTTCTTCCAGGTTGTTCTTGGTCTTCCTTTTCTGCTCCTTCTTTCAATTTTCCATGCATAGATAGCCTTTGGTAATCTTCCATCCTGCATTCTTCTTATGTGTCCATACCATTTTAGTCTTCTGTGTTCAATCTCATCCATTATCAACGTTTTTATTATTAATTTAATTTAATAATAAAAACATCAATAGAAGCCCTACTGGCTTTATAAAGTAGTGTTAAATTCCCAATAAATGTCTTCTTAACTAAGAAGCTGCCATTTGCAAAGATAGAAGCAAAGGTTTCAAGCATTTGGCACGAGGGAATTACAATGTATATAAGAGAAAAATTTGCATCTAGATCGCAACTTGCCTCGGTAGTTCAGTTGGTAGAGCACTTGGCCTGGAAAGCCAAGAGTCCCGGGTTCGAGTCTCGGTCTAGGCGAAAATTTTTCTCTTCAAATATAACTCATCCATTATATTTCTTACTGCATTCATCCATTTTCTAATTTCTGTATTTCTAATTTTTTCCAGTCAAGATTTTCTGGCAGCTTTTCTCCAAAAATCCATTCCTACTGAAGTTATTCTGTTAACATGTTGTGTCATTGTCCAAACTTCCAATTCATATAACATTATACTTTCTAGTATGGACATATAAAATAATATAGTATTTATTTAATTTAAAAAAAAGCTACACTTTACAACTTGTGATGCAACTTTTTAATTCCTGTTAAATTTTATTCTTAGGGTTTCATTTTTCAAATTATTTCCCATCATTTACAATGATTTTTACATGTTAACTAATGATTATTTGAATATATTTCTTCACGATATTGAACTACATGGAGACGTGGCAGCCATATTGATTTTAACGAATATGCTGTGTTCCATTGCAGCCAACATAAAGTCTGTACTAATTAACTTACACTAAATAAAATCAGCGAGCATTCTTTCACAGGTTAGAGTACTTAAATTGCATTAGGTTAGTTTTTAAGTTCATTGGCAATGTGAGTTCAAGTATCATGTATATTATATTATTTTTGGTCTGGACATCTTACCTCAATATTAATGTTGATTTGTTCTTGGACATGTTTCAAAACAATTCTCTGTTTTATCTTCAGCTTTCCCAGACTGAAGATAAAACAGAGAATTGTTTTGAAACATGTCCAAGAACAAATCAACATTAATATTGAGGTAAGATGTCCAGACCAAAAATAATATAATTAAAATAACCTCAAAATATAACTTCCTAAAATTAAATATTATCATGTATATGTTAGCTGCATCCCGTGATTCCATGGTATAAACCGCTTTGCATCTGTTGGCATGTGAATGGTGTACAGTTGGAACTTAGCAAAATTGTTCTCATCACATGTTGTAAAGTATTTCCGAAAAAAATGTTTAATGTTGTAACAATTTTTTCTTATTTCCCTAAAATATGTGTTTTGTTCCTTACAATGCTATTCCAGGGCACTCATCAATTCTTTATTTAGAATAAATAGTATGATCAGTAAGGCATGTTAGAGAATCCTCAGCTATGAAAAGCATGTAGTGTAAGTAGTAATATTACCAGTTTTAAGAGTATGCTCTGGGGGAGGGGAATAGTTTTGAAAATGCATACATACTTTACATAATAAATTAATTAACCAATTAGAAATATATTACTTTAAGGGAGGAAGGAAGATTAAGAGCATTTGAGAATAAAGTTCTTAGGAAACGTTTTGGGCCAAAAGGAGATGAACAGGCAAGTGAATGAAGAAAACTACATAATAGTAAGCTACATGATATGTATAAAAAGACAGATATAATAAGAACAGTTAAGTCTCATAGGCCGCGATTGTGGCGTGTATGGGGGATGAAAGCAGTGCACGGAAGCTTCCGAGGAAAACCAGAGGGTAAATGCCCAGCTGGTAAAGCAAGAATGAGGTGGGAGAATAACATTATCCATGATTTGAGGGAAGTAGATTATACAGGGGATGATTGGAAAACATTAGCTCAGGATAGAGATGTATGGAGAGCTAATGTCCACATGGGTTTGATAGAGCCAGTGAGTTAGTTAGTTAATAGAAATATATGAGGCATTATACTCAAATGCTCGTTTTTAACATTTTATTCAAAAATTTTAAAAAAGACCAAACTCCATTGCATGATAGACTTAGAAGGCCCTTGGCCTACCAGCCTGCTGCCACATCCATATTCTTTTGTTAATCACAGAAGTGGACATTATCTTACCAGTATAGGGATGACATATGGTCAGCATGTTGGGTAACCCAGTTGTCATAGATGGTTTTCTCAACCTGGAGCTGCTGCTTATTGTACCTACCAAAATTTCTCGTAATGCTGATTGGGCACTTGTTCCATACTACCAAAATTCCATTAAAAATTTCTTCCCTATGGGAACTTGATCAGCACATGTCCCATTGCTCCATAGCACCAAGACATGATGCCTTAAACTGCTCAGTTGTAATATAGGGCCAATACAAGTAAATGCAGACTGAGTCTGTAATTGCTGACGATGGGGCTAAGAAGCTCTGAAACATATGTGTGACAAAAACAACTCTAAGAGGTATGAATGAACAGACAAAATGTTTTAATTATTAAACAAACCTCTTAATGTTACTTCCTATTGCATTTTAAAATAAATTGATATAAATTTATCACCATGAGGTAATTTATAAGAGATAGGATTGAAATAAATACTTACCTCATATTTTTTTATAAATTAATTATGGAAAGTAACATTATGAGATATTTGAGTTAATAACTAATAAATAGTGAGATGTGAAATCTCACCTCATAACTCTGTGATAACTCACTCTAGTGGTCACAATTTTTTATGTTTCACAGTGAATCTCAGTATATCCTATTAAAATAAACCAAAATAGGTAGTATCCAAGAGTGAGCAAAATCAGATAATGAGAAATGGAGGTTTACTTGAAATCTGAAATTAAAACTACATAAATGACTGGACCGATTTTCGTGATTTTTTTTTTTGTGTGTGTTTGGTGGGTCCCTGGATGGTTTAAATTCATAATTGGATATGGTAGGTGGCATTGTGATTGAGTTAAAGGAATTTTTTTTTATGTCAGATTTATAGTCTTCAGCATTACCAATATATTCTGAGTGACAACAATGTGGCATCATAATGCATGCTTCTTGAGCCACTACAGATGGCAGTGAGGAGTTTTATTGCAAACTTATTAATTTTGTTGAGTTGTTTCTTGTCTCACCTCATACTTCTTAACTCCCTCGCAGATCTGGATTTCGTCACTGTATTTGTGACATTCTCAATGCTGTTCACGTTCACAACTTATTAATTGTTGAATTTTATGGTAAAAAAAGTAACTTGTACTTTTCTCGTCTGACCATGACACAAGAATTGAAGATTTGGGCAGGACAATGTCTGCTGTGTCCGCTAGTATTAACATTTATTTTTTGTTTTGTTTTATAGAATTATTTGAACATCTGAATAACTTGAATGACAGACTGGAGATGATACAGAGAGCGTTGGAAACATACTTGGAGACTAAACGACATGTTTTCCCAAGATTCTATTTCATTTCTAATGATGATATGTTGGAAATTCTTGCTCAGTCTAAAAAACCTGAGAATGTGCAGCCACATTTCAAGAAACTTTTTGATAATGTTAATAAGTTGAAGATTGTAAAGGTAAATGGGAATATTAAATTGTTATTTTCTAAGTGCCACACTTTAAAACTTCTACCATTTTTTCTTGCTATAAAAATAATTGTATTACACGTTGTCAATAAATCCCAAATCACTAAATAAAAATAATAAAATAGTTTATGCATTTCAATAGTGAGGCTATCTTTATCAAGATAGTTATTGGTAATGATTAGAGGGTTGATTTCTGCATATTTGCGTGTTTTATTCCTTCAAAGATAAATATATGCATGGAAGAGGAAAATGTGTTTCATGTCATTTGGAATCAATTGGCAAAATTTTATAGTGCATATAAATGCATATTCATGGGATTAGCGCATATTTCATTAACATGTGCATATATTATACTTTTTTCTCAATTTAATATTGAAATATTAGTTTCTAATCCCATAAATGACAAGTTTCTGCTTTATTGTCATATTTTTGCAAATGAAAATAATCTTGTTTTCATAGAAAGCCAGCATCCCTATTTCGCATTTTTGCACAACACTGACAATGTTGAGCAAGGGGTCTGCAGTTTTAAATCTCAAGACGTCAATAAAGCAATCTGGCCTAAACCATTTTCTGAAAGGAAGATTTAGGAAGAGATGAACATGCTTGCCAACAATTGACAGTTTATTGGTGGCAATTTCCTTGTTTTTGTTTTCAACTGGCGATATTCTTTGAAGTTTGAACATCAGATTTATTGAGACTTTTGGCATACACGACAAAAACTCAAAATTCATTCCTGAAATATACTTTCATATGTGCAAAATATACTTCATTTCACACAAAGAAAGCCTATTGTATATTATTGACCACGGTGACAAAACAAATCAGGAATCAAAGTTTAAATTCTTTTCTCAAATACCATTTTGTGAGTGTTAGTGGACCAAGACAAGTGTTTCCAATGCCGAAGGCAAAATCCAGTAAAATATCTTTGCTTCATCAATGGGTTCGTGGGAATCCTACATTAACAACAAATGAAAAAATTGTCCTATGCAAGTCTGTGAAAAACGTGTAAGTATTTTAAATAACTTATTATCAGTTTATCACGTTATTAAATCAATATAATTCTGCACTGAATATCTTTCATATACAATAAAGTAAGGTGAAATACATTTTACTAATTATTTAATTATTCATTTTTATGAGATTAATGAGAATGACACTATAAAATACAATTATTAACTTCAATTAGGAGCAAAAAAGTAAAAATATTACAATTGTTGCTTCATAAAAAAATAAATAAAATTATGTAAGAAAATAGTGTATTTTACTATAAGAACAAAATTAATTTTTGTGCATATTTTTTTAAATTTTAAGAGCATAATTTCAACTTTTTGCTGCATAGTTGCATGCATATATTTATGGTTTTTAGTGCATATAAATCTGCCCTCTAGTAATGATAGATAGTTATTGATAATTGTTGGTAATGATAGTCTCACTATCAAAATGCATTGACTATGTGTCACATTCAGTACCAGGCACTCAGCAGGACATTTAAACCCACAGGCCAGCCATTTAAATACCCCAGCTACCCTTTTCGTGGCACTTCAGAAAATGGACCATTATTCACAATAATAAGTCCTAGAAAATTCAAATTTTGTACATACCTAAAGGAGATATCCTAGTAGGATTTGATGGTGAAATAACTTGGGTGATTGACATCACATGGTATCGGCGTATCAATTTCAGGAAGTGGAAGTTCACCTTCACTTTCACTTTGTGAATCTTCTAATTCAGGAATCAGTTCATCACCTGAATCATCATTATACAAAATATTCACTAATTCCTTTTCAGTGAGATATTTTTCTTTCGCCATGGTTTCACTCACGCACAAACAACAGCGCGATAACGAGAAACATATACGACTGCTTTGGAGCCTGGAGTCTAGTTTGGGTGAACGAATTCCATGTGTTGTTTGTTTTAAAAATAAAAGGGGATTTACCAAGGTTAAATGTGTCAAACGGGAATAGAAAAATGTACATTTACATGCCATCTATGATCTCCAAGATATACTAAGCCAACACAATATTTAGGCGCCGAATATAAACGTGGTTTGTTCGCACCCGCTCTAAAACGAGTTAATTGATGATGGCCGCATACACAATAGTCTCTTTAAACGCCTTAACTGGTTTATGGTACTGAATGTGTTAATAACTTTGTTTAGTGATTTGGGTTTTATTGATAATGTGTAATATAATTTTTATTAACACCAAGAAGATCTTGTTTTGAACTTTTATAGGAAAAAATCACCATGAAGTTTAATTTAAGATTAAATTAAAATATTTCATACCTCACCTCATATCCAGTCTTCTAATTATACTGAAGTTTCAAAGCCTTGGCAGCTTCATCCTCAGTAATATCTCGTCGGTTGATGTTATGTCGATCAGAAGAACTATTTCTTCTTCCCTCTGTTGATGGACTGATAAACCTCTGGATCCAATCAGAATTTATGGGAATTTCGAAGTTCATGAGTTTTCTTTCTTGTTTTTTTTAATGTGGATTTTTTCCATCATCATCATCATCATCCATGCAAGTATTACGCTGTGTGGCCTGTTATGGTCTCGAAGAGGAATTTTCCATCCAGCGCTTTTATGGATGTCCCAGCGATCTTTTGCCTTGGGGGCAGTAACGAAGCATGGCTTTTGGAATTCTATGCAATCATTCGTTTCCAGTTGTTCTGGTGTCCAAATCTCATCCTCAAGCTGCTTGTGATGCAACCTGCTATTACAAATGAGGCTCTGAGGACCGAGTACTGGCAGTATATCCACATCACCTTAATGTAGAGGAAATGCTACATTAGTGGGAACCCCACAATAATACCCCTCTGGGCCAGCAACCCATTGGGTGAAAAAAAAATTACATTTGCTTTCAAGTCTCAAACCAAGCCTCAGATGGATTTTTTCCCAAACTGTGAATTCTTTTTGTTTTTCTATTTGTTTAATTAGACTGGCTTTTGATTCAATTAGTAGAGATCCGTGAAAGTTTTATTTTTAGGGAAAATTTGTTTTAAAATTTCAAGATTGGGAATTTAGCAGTGTTATTCTAAAAAAAAATGTGATGGTTATTTCTCCATGGAATTATTAATAAAAAAACACAGGGAGTTCAATGTAGAAACGTACTTAGCTTTTGTGGACTTCGAAAAATTAATAGGGGCGTAAGACAAGGATGTGGCCTCTCGCCCTTAGTCTTTATCATATACATGGATAGAATGCTTCAAGATAGACGACAGATGAGACACGGTTCTATCCAAATTAATAGAAACATAAAAATAGACTCTCTGCTTTTTGCAGATGATTTGGTATTAATAGCTCCAACAGAAACAGGTATATAGTATTCTATACACAATTTTAATATAATTGCAAAAAGGTACAATATCGAAATCAATACAAAGAAAACTAAAGTGATGGCCTTTTGTGGGAAATACCCTATACCTAGCAAAATTGTTTTGGATGATGAAATTCTAGAACGAGTAAATGAATTGAATTATTTGGGTTATAATTTAACATATCAAGACGAAGCTGATATATCAAAGAAAATCACAAATTTTACAAAAACAACAGGGATAATTAACAGTATAATGAAACCATCTTTAGCACAGAACACAAGATTATGGCTTTATAAGGTTCTCGCAAGACCAGTATTAAAATATGGTAGTGAAGCATGAACAATACGAAGAAGAGATGAAAGCTGAATAACAGCAAATGAGATGCAATTTATGCACCGTACAGCAGGCTACACAAAGTGGGACCATAAAAAAAATGAGGAAATTATGGAAGAGTTGGATGTAGAACCCATTCTTCACCATATACAAAACTACCAGAACTGGAAAGCCCATCTTCAATGAATGCCATCTCATAGAATTCCAAAAGCCATACTTCGCTACTGCCCCCAAGGCAAAACATCGCTGGGACGCCCAAAAAAGCGCTGGATGGAAAATTCCTCTTTGAGACCATAACAGGCTACATGGTCTAATACTTGCATGGATGATGATATTAAAAGTATTTTCATTAAAGCAACCTTAATTGCTATGTTCATTTGGAATTCACTAAAGCTCATTTATGTTGGTAGGTTCCTGGTTTTAATCTCAGAGCCTCCTAAATATGAGTTTCTAATGCTATATTACTTGAATAGTCTAGTATAAATGTCACAATACATGAATTCAATTGTAGAAAACATATAAATTTTCTTATAGCATCCTGTGGCTGATAATAAGTGGGATGGATATGGGATGTTTTCAGCTGATGGAGAATATGTAGAATTTTCCCATTCTGTTCCATTAGAAGGTCCTGTGGAGATTTGGTTATGTAAAGTGGGTAAGTACATTTTTAATAACTTACAGTCTTATTTGAAGAGAAAAATTATACGTCCAGACTGAGACTCGATCCCAGGACCTTTGGCTTTCTGGGCCAATGCTCTATCGACTGAGCTACTGGGACGAGTTACGATCTAAATGCAAATTTTTACTTAGAAAAATTTAATAAAAGCGTTGAAAGAAGCTTTACTGGTTTTATAAAGTAACGTTAAATTTCCATTAAAAGTCTTCTTGAATAAGAAGCTGCCATTTGTGTGTCAAGTAATGGTTTGCAAGCCTTTGCCGTTTTTGGGAATTGAAAAGTTAAAGAGAAAAATTTGCAATTTAGATTGGAGGTCTTGGATAGCTCAGTAGCAGAGAAGTATAAAGCTAAAAGTTGTAGGTACAAACCCTGGTCTAGGTGCATATTTTTCTCTTCAAATATAAAAATAAATAAATAAAAATTTAATAATGCTGTTATTCTGTCAGACTCCCACAGTGGCTATCCAATCAATTAGTCAAATCTTTCAGTCTTGTTCCAAAGAAACAAAAGATAGCCAAGATCTTCTAAAAGAACTTGCAGGAAACAACAAAATATTAGCTCTACAATAGATATTAGAGTATTGTTCTATTTAAGGAAACAGAGAAGCAGACCCTTTGTCTAAGAAGGGAAATAGCTTCAAGAATAGCTAATAAACAGGGCATGTTGTAGCTTAGTTGATTATGCAATATGTTACAATATCATAAATTAATTATTGGAAATAACATTATGAGGTTTTCAAGTTAATAACCAATAAGTAATGAGTTGTATCTCACCTCAAACTTCGTGATCTTGAAACTGCAGTACCATGTTTTGACAATCACTGAGTATGAGGAGAGATACAACTCATTATTTCTTAGTTATTAATATGCTACAAGTTGGAAGGTTGAGTGTTAGAATCACCTAAGGGCCGCATGCAAATACATTAGTCTCTACTCAAATTACTTCCAATCACTGGTGAGCTGACTCACCGTGAGCAAATGCAAAGATCGAATTAGCTACCCACTAACTGGTCATGCATGAAAGTCGTCATTTTTGTAATATTGGCAAGAAATTACCCAGAATTCTCAGCGATTAAACCACTTCTGTTATTTTCGTCTGCTATAGAGGAACGCATTTACGCTTGCATTCCGCAAATAATACCGTATACAATGACGTCTGCATCATTCAAAATTATGCTGATTCTCCTGATCTTCCAGTTGAATTCTTTGGTAGACTCTATCAAATTCCTCTTCTCCACGTATGCCAAAAACATGATCAAAGTCTTCAAGGTCCGACATCTTGGATAAAGCAGCAAGGTACGTGGCAAGGTTTCAAACTACATCGGTTCCCTTCGGGATTCTCATGATCAGTTTCTATCTTAAGTTACCTCGTCAGGTAGCTTACGAATTTCAACAATTATTATCGCATGAATAGATTTCTAAGTAAGCAAAATCATTTAGGATACAACTTTCTCAGCAGAGAACGCCTTTTACGGTCTAATGCATTCATAGATTCGACCCTAGAGTGACTTAAACCTTCTGGGGCATTGGGGTCAATTCAGCCTCTAACTGAAATGAGTACCAGATGCCTGTTCTGGGGATAAAGGTTGCCAACCCACCATACATCTCGTGCCAATTGCCAAGAAAGGTAAAGTCTTAACTTCCTAACCCCAATGGCCTTCTAAGGCCTGTAGTGGGATGGCTGTACCTTACAGCTAATAAATCCTGGAGAGAAGTAATTCTAGACATACCAACCAACTCCCAAAGAATTGCAGTTGCATTGTTTTGCCTAACAATGGGGTATGACTTGCTGATAAAACACCTTTCCATCTTGATAATGCAGATATTACCTTGCAAACTATGTAACTACAACACATATATAGACCAAAATCACTTTACTGCATACCTTTGCACAGACACACACAGTAATGGAATGCTACTGGGAAGCTAGGAGGATATATTTTCAATCATATTGTTTTTCTGTGTTATTGTTACATTCTTTGTGAGATGAATACGTCTCTACATACACATAATAAATTAGATTCATTGTTGCAGAGTCTGTGATGCGTGTTACTTTACGAGATCAATTGAAATTATGTCGTGTAGCACTGAGAAAAAATTTAACTAAGAGGGACAAGTGGATAAAGGATTGGCCAGGACAACTGTGCATCACATCTAGCCAGGTAAATAGACATTTCTATTAATAAAGTTACCATTACTGATTCTATTTGGTCTGATTCAATAATTACATTAATTAATTAAATACAGATAATGAGTAGAACTTATGTTAATAATAATATTAAATGAATTAGATTTGACACCTCAATTCATATGTTTTGTGTAAACTCAGGACAGGTTTCAAGAGGAATCACTTTCATTGTCAACTGCTGTCTGACTCAATCAGATGTCAGATACCGGTATTACCATATATCCTAAATATGTACAAAATTCAATGAATGGTTGAGTCATTTCTTGTCTTACCTCATAGTTTGTTTTCATAAACAGAGGAACTGCAGTTTTCAAGAGGAACATCCCTCCCATTTTCAGCCGATGTTATGACTAATATTGGTCATAATATCAGTTGAAAATGGGAGGAATGTTCCTCTTGAAAACTGCAGTTCCCATGTTTAAGAAAACATAAACTATGAGGTAAGATAAGAAATTACTAATTCATTCATTGAATTAAGAACCTCATAATGTTATTTCCCATATTTGGCTATGAATATACAAAACTACTAATATATTATCACTCAACACCTGCTCATGAACATGTAACATTATCTGAAGCACTAAACCTGAATCAATGCTGTGTGTAAACATTGGAGAATGTGAATGGTGATGTCATAGGATCTGCTGAAATAAAAATGGCAGTGGATGTTGATTTGAGAAACTAAATTTGAAACTCATTTTTCTCTGTAACTACTTGTAAGAGAAACTTACAGTTTATGGCATATTTCTTCATTTTTTGCACTCTTTTAGGAAATATATAGTTTTATTTTGTGTACAGAGCCCCATTACCATAGGAAATTTTCTATAAAAATTAAGGTTTAAAATATATAAAATGAATAATAAAATAATTCTCCCTTTAAAATTTCTGATATAAATTCACAGGCTAACTTTATTTCATGTATGTATATATATATATATAATTTTTGTTAAAGTATATATATAAATATAATTTTTGTTGATGTAGGAATTCCATTTTTATAATTATAAGGCACTTTTTTCTTCTTAAAAATAGGCCTTAAAATCAGATTATGTCTTATTTTAGGAAAAGGTAGATATAAACCTCTAAATGTATTATTACTTTTCAACAGCTATTCATATTCTAGATTTTCCTTGCCAAGATCTTGGGAAGTATGTTCTGGTATACGATAGCAATGTCAAATAAACAAAACAAAAAAAAACTACATTGCTTTGGTGGTCTTAGACACAAGTTCTGTGTACACTAAACAAAGGAAATGTGCACAGTGTGGAAAAGCACAAAATGAAGTACTGAGAGAGATTAAAACAATTTTCTAAATTTGATTTCTTTACAAATTTCATTTTGATCCAAAGTTCTTTGTTATAATCTTTGGCCACCATATACCTAAGATATTTCTAAGGCAACAATTTACAAAGATTTGTAATTTCTTTCCAATTTGTTCTGTAGCCTTCCAATTTCACAATTGTAAAATAAAATTGATTTCACATTAGAATTAAATAATCTTAATTATATTTTGAATTGTTTTTTGACTCACCTCATAATTCTTGATTTTTATGCAGACTAGTTTTGTCGCTAGCTACGAAACTAGTCTGCATAAGAATCAAGAATTATGAGGTGAATCAAAAAAACAACTCAAAATATAATTAAACTAAATCTCATAGTGTTATTTCCCACACATATATTGAATTAAATAATCTTAGTTTTAAGTGTTAAGGAAATTTGTTTCGACCCTCAAATTATTTCAATTGAATGTAAGCATATCTTGCTTTGATGTTTTTATTATTAATTTAACATTTCTCAATGAAAGATAAATTAAATTTGAAGAGAAAAATTTTCGCCTAGACCGGGACTCGAACCCGGGACCCTTGGCTTTCCGGGCCAAGTGCTCTACCAACTGAGCTACCGAGGCGAGTTACGATCTAGACGCAAATTTTTCTCTTATATAAGTTGTAATTCCCTATCGCCAAATGCTTTTGAAACCATTGTTTCTATCTTTGCAAATGGCGGCTTCTTAGTTAAGAAGACATTTATTGGAAATTTAACATTACTTTAAAAGCCCGGAAAGCCAAGGGTCCCGGGTTCGAGTCCCGGTCTAGGCGAAAATTTTTCTCTTCAAATTTAATTTATCTTTCATTGAGAAATGTTAAATTAATAATAAAAACATCATTAGAGGCCTTACTGGCTTTTAAAGTGATGTTAAATTTCCAATAAATGTCTTCTTAACTAAGAAGCCGCCATTTGCAAAGATAGAAACAATGGTTTCAAAAGCATTTGGCGATAGGGAATTACAACTTATATAAGAGAAAAATTTGCGTCTAGATCGTAACTCGCCTCGGTAGCTCAGTTGGTAGAGCACTTGGCCCGGAAAGCCAAGGGTCCCGGGTTCGAGTCCCGGTCTAGGTGAAAATTTTTCTCTTCAAATTTAATATCTTGCTTTCTTTATTCTGGCATCAACATCTTCATCTGAGCCACCATTCACAGATATTATACTCAACATGAAGAGAGGGAAAGCCAAAATGATGTTTAAGAAAGGTTGTGAAACATCCTATCACAAACCTTGCCTTAGAAGGGGGATGTTGTATGATCTGAAAATAGTGGGATCTTTCCTTCTTTGGAGAAAACAAAGTATAACATCAAGTTCATTAACCATCAAAATCAGATCTTTAGGAGTGAGGATTCACCTGAAGTAAAAATTAAGAA
Organism: Diploptera punctata; assembly: GCA_030220185.1. NCBI lineage: Eukaryota > Metazoa > Arthropoda > Insecta > Blattodea > Blaberidae > Diploptera > Diploptera punctata. The sequence continues at coordinate 6,555,835 of JASPKZ010010655.1, forward strand.
ATTGCAGTAGTGGTTATAGTCAAAAATTTTTCACAACAAAATTTGGTTTATGCCATTGAAATAAAAAAAAATATATTAGCAAAAAAATAGGCAAAATCTGCCCATTAGGAGTGGGGTTTTTCCTGACAGTTATGAATTAAAAATTGCTCTAGCACCTGCCATATTTTTCTTGCAACATAACTACAGCATCAGTAGACTGATTAGACCTAATAAGAATGAGAAAATTAAAGAAGAAAACAAATCAGGGATTTATCAAATTAAATGTGAAGAATGTGAGAAATTCTACATAGGAAAAACTAAGAGAAATTTGAAAACTAGAGTGAAAGAACATCTCAGGAATGTCAAGAAAGGAGAAGTAGAAAAATCTGCAGTGGCTGCCCATGCATGGTCTGAAAAACATCTTATCGAGAAAGAAGCTAAATTATTAAAACAAATAGAAAAACCTAAAGAACTTACTGTTTGGGAAAAGATCTACATTCAAAAGAGCAAAAAGAAGAAATTTGATGAACTTTGAAATTCCCGGTGAGAATGACCTGGTTTCGAGGTTTTTCAGTCAACCAATGGAAGGAGCGAAGGACAGCTCTTCAAGACGACAGAACAACGGTCGTGACGATACTGAGGATGAAACAGAAACTATGTTCTGAAACTAGTTTATAGTCAAATAAGAACAACAATATGAGGTGAGTGATAAAAAATTGTACCTTAATTAAACTACATATGAGTTAATTAACAAAAGAAAGATATATTCTATATAGCAACAAAAATCTGATCATATTTTTACCTGCTAATGAATATGCATAATTTATGCAGTTTCTCCATTACATACTTTTTATAAATATTGAATTCTCCTTATGCTTGAGTTATCCAAGAGACTAATATAGACTAATAATTAAAATAATTGAAAATATACTTTTTACCTCAGTAGTTAAATCTTCTCACTTGGACACGTTCCATAGAATAAGTGAATGTCATTATGCATCAAATGGCTATGTGCCATTATGTAAGTTTTTGAAAAAAATATGTTTAAAGTTTAAATCAATCTTCACTATTTATTGTAGCACAAAATTAACAATTCTGATATTGCAAGTTATTTTCCTTATTTGACAGTTATGCATCAACAATCTAAGAGTGGGAACATTTGATGCTTACCTGCACATGATGCAAAATTTAGATTAGCATTATGAGCCATTTGTTGCAAAACATAGAATCTCTGAAAGGGTTAATGGCATTTACATTTTGCTTTAATACTAAGGCATAATCATAATATTTCATGAGCAATTTTACAATTGTTTTTAATGGACACCATATTTTTATGATTTGGCGATTGCATCATTCCATGCTCAACCCCCAATTTGCTTGGAGGACCGCACCTGCTGCTGTTGGTCAATGGGTCCTTCGGACCTAGCTGGGAAGATTGTGCAACAATTCTACCAACCATTTCTTCTAATTGCCACTTAGAAGCTGTTATTGGTCACCGTGACAGGTCAGCGATATAAGTATTTAGTAAGATATAAGTTAGTAAGAGAAGATCCCTTAGGCCTTGAATGCTCTAATACTGTCAGGGTCGGAAACAAACAAGAGTTCAACCTAGGGAGATTGGATGGTAAAGTGTATAGAAATAAAAGTAAGGAGCAAAACACAAATGAAAGCAATGTTTTGCTCAGCTTGGGCTCTTCATAGAATTGGTGTATTAATGTCTCCTGAGTGTATATTGTTTCAAGGTATGGAAATGGACAGAGAACATTTAATAAACTGTGTAGCTCTTCAAAATTATCAAGATGTGAAATGCAAGTATTGGGAAGCAAAGAAGGAGAATAACTTTGTTATTAACTCCAGAGCATTAGTTACATACATACATTAATAATAAGGCTACCGTATATTTAAAGATTTGGTGCTAACAGTGTGCTTACATTTACTTCATGAGCCAATGCAGCAGATGGCATCAAAATCTCAATTAAAAAAAAATGATGATCTTGCAGAAGATTTCCGGGCTGTTAGCCGTGGTCTTGAGGCTTGTAGTTCCCCAACATTTCGCCAGAGACTGCGTCTGGCATCCTCAAGGGTTGTCTTGAGACTGGCAATATATAGGCACCACTAAACGCAGCATCACAACCAGACTTAAAGAACACAAAAGATACAGCCGTCTTAAACAAGTGGAAAAGTCAGCAGTAGCAGAACACTCTCTACTTGAAGGTCATACAATACAATACAATACAACTACACAAATATATTATCTAACTGCACACACTATTTTACCCGTCTGCAACGAGAAGCCATTGAAATATTCAAACATCAAAATAGTTACAATAGAAAAGAAGAATCATTAAAGGTCAACAAAGCATGGATACCAGTCTTAACAAAAGCCAGATGTAAACCCCTACGAGAACAACCTACTAGAACACCAGACAGCAACCTCATTGGTGCAATGGAAGACCCTAATGCTAACCAACCAAAAGGCAGATACAATTTATGAAGTAACGGACCGCGCAGAGAACATGTCGCGGATACATGTATAAATAGAGCAGGTAGTCGACAAAATTGCCAGTCTCAAGACAACCCTTGAGGATGCCGGACGCAGTCTCTGGCGAAACGTTGGAGAACTACAAGCCTCAAGACCACGGCCAACAGCCCGGAAATCTTCTGCATGATCATCATAGTAACTCTGGCCGTGAAAGCCTATGTCAATATAAAAAAAATGATATTTAGCCATTGATGCATAACATCGCCCAATTGTATTCTTGAATTATTTCAGATGCAGTGGACTACAGACTGCACAAGGACACTTGTACATTGTAAAGCTTTGGAGTCAAAAAAGCCTATGAGAAAACTAAGAAAAAAGCAGGTGAATTACTTTATATATATATATATATATATATATATATATATATATATATATATATATAAAATTATCAGTAAGCTTAGACTATACTCTAGTATTAAGTTTTATTTTCTCTCTTCTCTGCTTGTCTTCCCTCATATGTTTATACTCTGCAAACACATGGGAGGTATGCCATAGGATAGCTGGTTAAGGCAATATGCTACATACCAGAAAGACGAGGGTTTGAGTCCTGATGTAACCAGAATTTTTAAACTGACCAAACCTTCTGGTGGAACCATGACTCTGTCGTCGATTCAGCCTCTAATAGAAATGAGCACCAGACATTTGTTTTGTGGGTGAAGACTGCCATCACAGGTCTGAAAACCCTGCTGACATAAAGTACTGATTTTCTAGAAAAAGTGGAAGCCTTAACCTCTTACTACCCCAAGGGTCTCCTATGACCTGTAGTTGGTTCATTTTACTCTACATACCAACACACAAATTAGTCAGTCCTGGTAGATTAAGGGTATAACAACTGAGTATAATTTCAGTTAGAAGGGAAGTAAAGCTCTGAGTCCCATCTCATAGATTTATCAAACATAAAATAACTTCGAAATAAGCCTAGATTTTAATAATAATAACACTGAGCAACAAAAAATAAATGTTTTTTGTCTCAGAAAGAAAAATATGTGATTCTGATAGTATTTTTCTCCTGAATTCAAATATGATATAGGTTTTTCTCCATCACACAAGTTCCGAGAGACAGGAATTTATAATTTCAAACACTTTAATATTTTCTGCATTTGTAACTACACAATATTCGAACATTCAGACTCATCTAGAAAGTAAGAAATGATTTTCTGCTATATTTTGCCTGTGGAGCATCCCTCTTGATGGTCCAACAATAATCGGCCAGCATATTAGGATTCCATTTGCCTTGATATCTCTTTTCCGTAGCTGAAATCTCCTGAGTTAGCTCATTTGGTTTTATTTTACAATGGACAATTGGACGAAAAAATGTTTATTAAAAAAATTATTTAAATCCATTAATTGAAATTGAAATAAAAAAAACTGTGGGTGATGGAGAAATTCCGAATACATATTTGAAAACATGATAAAAAACTGCATTAAGTACAACTATTGGTACTCGTGAGACAAAAATCATGTTGACCAGTGTAATAAAGGAGAGGTGTACGCAAACCATGCAAAGAACTTAGTTATCCTTGCTATAAGTGTGAATTGATTTACACTGTTTCTTACACTTTGTATCTGGTATTTTTCACATTTCGATGAACACAAATCACATGTGTATTTGTCAATAGGTTCATGGAAAGTCTTATTGGAGCATATATAGTGGTGAAGCCATGGATTGCTATTCTTGTAGTTACATGATGCATTTCATAGTTTGACTCTGTCCATTGTCTGGCTTGCTCTCATAGGTTGAAATAAAATGTTGGTGGTATGTCCTTTTTCTTCTCCCTTAGGGCTTGTAGAAGTACATTGTAGGCTTTACTAGATGACAGGAGTAGAATCAGTTTTTCAGGTAAATTATTTTGGGATCTTTTTTGCATATATGATTGTTTATTTTATTATCATTAGTTTGTACTTTTCCCAAAGATGTACCCTAATCCCTTTCAACAATAAACACTGAGCAACAAAATAAACTTTTTTTTTGTCTCAGAAAGAAAAATATGTGATTCAGATAGTATTTTTTCTCCTGAATTCAAATATGAATTCGGTGTTTCACCATCACGCAAGGTTTCCGAGAGACAGGCATTTATAATTTCAAACACTTTAATATTTTCTACATTCGTAACTACACAATATTTGAACATTATTAGGATTCCATTTGCCTTGATATCTCTTTTCCATAGCTGAAATCTCCTGATGAAAGTGTTCCCCATGCTCATCGCTCACTGCGTCAAGATTTTCCGGGAAGAAATCTAAGTTTATTAAAAAAATAATTATTTAAATCCATTAATTGAAATTAAAATTATACGCTCAGACCAGGACTTGAACCCGGGACCCTTGGTTTTCTAGTCCAAGTGCTCTACCATTTGAGCTACCTGAGCAAGTACCGATCTAAATGCAAATCTTTCTCTATATACGTTGTAATTCCCGCCCACCAAATGCTTTGAAGCCTTTGCTTCTATCTTTTCTCTTTAAATATGATTTATCCATCATTGAGATGTATGAAATTAATAATAAAAACATCGAAAATAGCCGTACTGGCATTTATAATGTAATGTATAATTCCCAAATATGTCTTCTTAATATAGGAGCCGCCATTTGCAAAGATAGAAGCAAAGGCTTCAAAGCATTTGGTGGACGGGAATTACAACGTATATAGAGAAAGATTTGCGTTTAGATCGGTACTTGCTCAGGTAGCTCAAATGGTAGAGCACTGGGACTAGAAAACCAAGGGTCCCGGGTTCAAGTCCCGGTCTGAGCATATAATTTTTCTCTTTAAAAATGAATTTCAGTTAGAACTTACTCTCTCTATATCGGATTTTGGTCTTCATAGGACCAATGCCTAGCACTCTTTTCTATCAGTCATCTTAACTAAAATCTGATCCATTTCTTTTTAAGTCCTCTAATTTTCCAAACTCTTCATATTCCCACCAATAAACTATTATTAATATTTTTAAAACAATAAATTAATTAATTTAATAGCTCCAAGAAATTTGACAAATTCACACTCAAAGGGGGAAGACTTTTCTCAATCTTCAATTATTTTTTGATAAGATATAGAAACAATAATGTAATTAATTTCAGATTAAATTGAAATACTTCATACCTCACCTCATATCCAGTCTTCTAATTATACTGCAGTTTCAAAGCCTTGGCAGCTTCATCATCAGTAATATCTCTTAAAGGGAAGAAGAAGTAATTCTTCTTCTATCTACATAACTTAGTAATTCTTCTGATCGACATAACATCAGTTGATGAGATATTACTGAAGATAAAGCTGCCAAGGCTTTGAAACTGCAGTATAATTAGAAGACTGGATATGAGGTGAGGTATGAAGTATTTTAATTTAATCTTAAATTAAACCTCATAGTGATTTTTTGCTGTAAACTTTCAAAATAATTAGTTTGAACCTAATCCCCTGGTTTAAGAAAGAAAAATTAATGTTTGAACCAGGATTTGAACCCTGGACCCCTAACCAAATCCCGGTTCAAACATTAATTTTTCTTTCTTAAATTAGATTCTATCCAGAACCAGAATTGGAATATGTTAATTTAAATAAAAACATTGAAAATAATCCTCTGATATTGATTTACCCTAATTCTAAATTAGCTGAAACAAACTTAAGAAATTTTCGTCTTCTGAATGTGGATAATCATGTGACTTTACCAATAAATAAATACATTCATCCATATCATTATTATTGCCACGGATGTTCTACAATCATGACAGCCATCCTTAAATAATGAATTAATGACCTCTGTTCTTTACCCCTCGTATCAGTCCAGCTTTGCACTGTTTGGTTTTCTGAATAAAACATTTTTTACAAGGAGGATTGCTATTTTTGCACTCAATCCCCAGCCTAGAGAACTAGGTCTCGTATTTAAGCTCTCTGGGATAAAGGTGACTCAGGTATACTGCAGGTACTGAATTAGCCAATTTGCATGGCTTTTATGAACCTTATGTGTGATCCCTATTAGGTTTGTCTTCCGGGCATATAGGCCGTGGTCCAGTCGTTCTTCTACTCGACGTTTCGTCTACTGCTGCAGTAGACATCATCAGGAGATACTGCGTGCTCTCTGTGAACTCCTCAACAGTCGGCTGCATGCCCGGAAGACGAACCTAATAGGAATCAAGATGCCGGCCGTGAAAGCCTACAGTTATACTTATGTGTGATGATGTAATACTTTTTCCTATTGTCTCTAATCATGCTCATTTCAATGTTTCTTTATAGAATCAAGTGCTAAACAAGTTTTCAGAAGCAGTTCGTGGATCTCTTACTAAAATTCAAAGACTCAAAGTTGTTGCAATTGTTACCATTGAAATTCACGCAAGAGATGTAGTGGATAAAATGTACAAGATAGGTAAGTAAAATTTTGTTTTCAAATAGATTTTCAATAAATTATAATTCATGTAGAAGGATGGTATGAAATGAAGTTTTTCTTTTCCTATTTGATGTAACATCCTACTTCTTCCTATGTGGGAAATATATACTAATACAAAGAAGAAACAAATGTGAAATTAACAAAAAAAAAATTTGAAGTATCAAATTTTTTAACTGTTCTTGGGACTTTTTTTATTAATATTCTTTATCAACACCAAAGGACTTGTTAGTGTTAAAAAATTATTATGACATACATATAATTTAATTTGGAAGTTCATCAATCAGCCAACAGAGGAAGTAGGAAGCAACCCACAGAATCGCCAATCACCAAATAGTTAGATAGAGCTGAAGATGGTACACAGAAGTTTCATAACTAGTCTTCGAGATATCTACAATTATGAGGTGCGATGTTAAATTCTAAGTCTATTATTAATTAAAATAAACCTCATAGTGTCACTACCTTTAAATATTAATGAAAATAAATATATATTTTTTTATTGTTTATTTTTTATCATTTCACTCACCTCATACTTCATAATTTATAGCAGACCCAGGGTTTCTTCACGTAATTCGTGACATTGTCAATGCTGCGTCATGTTCACAAGTGACGTCCAACGGCCTTCTATCCTGCAGACTGACCTCCGCGCCATCTGGTGGCCGACCGAAGAATTTCCAAATCAGGCCTCTTTCTTTATAACCGGGTATTTCAAAATTCATAGTTGTATTTTCATTCTTGCATATGTAAATTTTTTCCCAAATTGTGAGTTCCTTCGGTTTTTCCAATTGTTTAAGTAATTTTGTTTTGGTTTCTATTCTATGTTTTTCTGACCAGGCATGTGCAGCTATTGCAGATTTTTCGGTTTCTCCATTTTTAACATTTCTGAGGTGTTCTTTTAATCTTGTATTTAGATTCCTTTTTGTTTTTCCTATGTATATCTTTTCACAATCTTTACAATTAATTTGATAAATTCCCGATTTTTTGCAGTCTTCAATTTTTTCATTTTTGTTGGTTTTTATTAAATTACCTAAGCTGTAATCATTTTTCGGTGCTAATTTAATGTTGAATTTGTTGAAAATTTTTTGAAACTGCAGGATAGAAGGCCGTTGGACGTCAGTTGTGAACATGACGCAGCATTGACAATGTCACGAATTACGTGAAGAAACCCTGGGTCTGCTATAAATTATGAAGTATGAGGTGAGTGAAATGATAAAAAATAAACAATATTAAAGAACCTCATAGTGTTATTTCCTATCTACATAACTTAATATATTTTTTTATTTCAATTTTCTTTTTTTAAGGTTGCATGGATGCATCTGCTTTTGAATGGTTGTCACAGCTAAGATTCTACTGGGATCGTGATATTGACGATTGCATTGTTAGACAAACAAACACTTATTTTGTGTATGGATATGAATATTTGGGTAATTCAGGAAGATTGGTCATCACTCCTCTCACAGACAGGTAATGTTAAGTATTGGTAATTTAAACATATTACCTAGGTACAATTCTCTAAGAATATGGTAATGTATACAGCAAGATTTATGCGGTGTTTTTTGTTTAACCATGTCTCATACAGGCAATGCATTCTTTATCTCCCTCAATGTCATATTTTCTCAATGCCTTAATATAATGTTGTCTCTGTCAATGATCATAGACCTCTTAGGCTCGAATCTATGAATACATTAGACTGTAAAAGTCGTTCTCTGCCTGTACTCTGCTGAGAAAGTTGCGTCCAAATATGTTTTTGTGTACTCAAAAATCTGTTCATGCGATAATAATTGTTGAAATTCCTAAGCTACCTGGTGAGGTGACTTAGCAGAGAAATGAATCGTGAGCAACCCGATGGGAACCGATGTAGTTTGAAACCTTGCCGCATACCTTGGTGCTTTATCCAAAATGTTGGACCTTGAAGACTTTGATCATGTTTTCGGTATACGCGGAGAAGAGGAATTTGATAGAGTCTACCAAAGAATTCAACTGGAAGAACAGGAGAATCGGCATAATATTGCACGATGCAGACATCGTTGTATACAATATTATTTGCGGGATGCAAGCGTAAATGCGTTCCTCTAGCAGACGAAAATAACGGAAGTGGTTTTATCGCTGAGAATTCTGGGTAATTTCTTGCCAATATTACGAAAATGACGACTTTCATGCATGACCAGTTAGTGGGTCGCTAATTCAATCTTTGCATTTGCTCATGGAAAGTCAGCTCGCCGGTGATTGGAAGTAATTTGAGTGGAGACTAATGTATTTGCATGCGGCCCATGATGTCATAATGTTTTCTCAATGCCTTAATATAATGTTGTCTCTGTCAATGATCATAGACCTCTTAATCTCATTTTCAGGTATTTAAATCCTATTTCTTTCATATGTTTTTCTCTTAGATTTGAGTAAATCTTGCTTACTATTCACTTCACCCAAAAACTTTGTTTATTGTATGCAGTTTATTAATATTGAAAGTACTGTATATTTTCACTTTTATTGTATTCTTCACAAAATCATCACAATGAGCTGGGACAAGCCTCTGGCATTTCCATTTTTTACTGGGAGATTATCTTTTCATGGTTTTGATTTTTTTAATGCAGAATTAAAATTATTATAAGAAATGATTTAGAAGTGATTTTGACAATGTATTTTATTATAGCTTAAGTACAGAATATTTTAAGCAAATTTGTTAAGCACATTCATATCCTACATTTGAAGAGAAAAATTATATGCTCAGACTGGGGTCTGAACCCAGGACATTTGGCTTTCTAGACCAATGCTCTACTGCTGAGCTATCTGGGCACTCCAATCTAAACACAATTTTTTTTTTCTTACATATTGTTAATACCTGATCGCTGAATGCTAAGAGTCTTTACTTTGATTATGGAAATGGCAGCTTCTATTTAAGAAGACATTTTATTGGGAATTTAAACATTAACGATTTTTATTATTAATTTAACACTTTTTATAGAAGGATAAATTATATTTGAAGAGAAAAAAATTTGCAAAGATAGAAGCTATGGTTTCAAGCATTTGGCACTAGGGAATTACAACGTACATAAGAGAAAAATTTGCGTCTAGATCGTAACTCGCCTCGGTAGCTCAGTTGGTAGAGCACTTGGCCCGGAAAGCCAAGGGACCCGGGTTCGAGTCCCGGTCTAGGCGAAAATTTTTCTCTTCAAATATAATTTAAACATTACTTTATAAAGCCAGCAGGGCTTCTTTCGATGTTTCTATTATTAATTTAACTTACTTACTCAGTGACACTATCGAACCCATAGGTTCATGACCACGCGGACATAAGCTCTCCATGCATTAATTTAACACTTCATCTTATTTCATTATTTATATTATCATTCATATCTATTGTTTTCTCACCACTTTTTCAGTCTTACCTTTTTATGTTTAATAACTCTTGACTTGTATTTATACCAAGATATATTTATTCTTATGTGAAAGAGTAATAGCTTTAAATAGGAGTTGTTTAGAAATATAAAATATTCAATTATAGCAAAAAAAATTAAAGAAATATTAATGTCATTTAACATCTATAACTCAGTAGGTTATGTTGTTTTTCTTTTTTATCCTAGAGTATGAAAATCTAAGTTCATATCCCAGTCCATGTATAATTTTTTAATATTTTTTTTTATCAAAAGAAGCTCCACTGGTTTATAAAGTACTGGTAATGTTATATTCCCATTAAAAGTCCTCTTAAATAAGAAGCTGCTATTTGCATGTCAAGCAATGATTTGCAAGCCTTTGGCACCCTCGGTAATAAAAATTTATAAGAGGAAAATTTGCATTTTTATTGGAGACCTGAGACAGCTCAGTGACAGAGCATTAGCATACAAAGGTAAAGTTTCTGGGTCCAATCCCAGTCTAGGCATATTTTTTTCCTCTTCAAATATAATTTGACCTTCAATGAGAAATGTGAAATTTATAATAAAAACATCAAAATATTTTTTTTTGTTAATCCATCCATAGTAATTCTGCCCAAGGGCAGGTCCTTCACTGCAACCATAGCATTTTCATGCTATGCTTGCAGTTTTACTAGGGAATTGTAGGTGTGGTAGCTTCCCGTTGCTTTCCACACCGATGAAGGATGATTATGATAGTCATATGATTTCGGGGACTGCTTGGGCCTTAACGTTTTCCTGACATTTGTCTTACAGGTGAGGAAAAACCCCGATAAAAACCTCACCCAGAAAAACTGCCCCGACCGGTATCAAACCTGGGCCCACTGCGTGACAAGGCAGCACGCTACCTCGAGACCACAGTGGTGGACTTTTTTGTTAAAACATAGTGTATTTTCACAAAACTTTTATATATCTGATGGTTCTAAATAACAACCTTGATTTAATAAAATGAGTTGTATCTCAACTCATACATTGTGTTCTTCAAGCACGGGAACTGCGTTTTCAAGAGGATGGGAGGGATTCTTCATGAAAACTGCAGTTCCCATGTTTGAAGAACACAAAGTATGAGGTGAGATACGACTCATTCTATTAATTAAAGAACCTCATAATGTTATTTCCCATAATTAATGAACAACTTTGAATTTTATGTATTTATACTGGGAGGACTGAGATTAATAATTAGTAAGTGTTTATTGAATTTTATACCAAGTATATCTTTATGAAGATTTTTATTAGTCTTTTTGGATAAGTTAATGAAATGACTGTACAGATGTTAACTTATTTTTTAAAGGTGCTATATTACCCTCACAACAGCATTACATTTACATAGAGGAGGGAGTCCACAAGGACCTGCTGGAACTGGAAAGACAGAAACAGTGAAAGATTTGGGTAAAGGACTTGGAGGTTATGTCATAGTAGTGAATTGTTCTGAAGGTTTAGATTACAAGAGTATGGGAAAAATGTTCTCTGGTAAGTTTTCAAAACATCATTTACATTCTTCTATAGTGTTTTAAAATCAAATTAATGTTTTATTTGTTTTGATAAGTAGGTCTATCTAATTCTATGCATAAATCTAATATAGTTTGTTAATGTGAAATCCTTGTTACATACCATGTGTATGGAAAGAGAGCTGTTTTGAGATTAAACATACTCTAACAGGGGAACATCAAGAAAACTTCTAAACAGTATACCATTGAAATTTTCAATATTGCATTCTGCATTGCACATATAATTTAGTTAGAGTGGTAATTTATAGGAAGTTGGACTCCTAGTTGTGAATGGAGATGATTTTTTTTAAACACGTCCAGGTAGAAAGTATAATTTGAAGTGATGTGTATTAATTTCCAGTTCATTCTCTTGAGCTAGAAAGAGTTAATAGTCCAAGATCCGGCTGCAAGATTACTACGTTCATTGAGCGGATGGACAAAATAAATTTTTTTCATAAAATTGTGAATTACTGAATACATTTTTGCCAAGTTGCCTATTAAAATTTGGCTGCCAGTATGTTTAATTAAAATATTATTTATTTATTTATTCAAAATAATTTGATTCACTTGTTATTAAAATAAATTATAATCCAGTTTGAAGAAATCAATGTAAAGAGCTTGAAAATTTTTGGTTGCCATTGCAACACTTGGCCGTAAACTGCCTTGCAGCTACAGCAGGCCATGAGACCAATTTAGTGATAAAATGGCGGTAAGTACATATTTATTGTTTTATATTGTTTCAAATAAAGTTCAGTTAATTTAAAATGCTCTGATTTGTTTTGTGTAATGTATATTAACACTACCTTTTGGATATATTTTTGTATATACATTGTACATAGTATACATAAAGGGCAGTGGTTTTACTTCCCACTGCGAGGGAACAATATAAAACAATAAATACGTACTTACTGCCATTGTATCACTAAATTGGTCTCATGGCCTGCTGTAGCCATGAGGAGGTTTACGGCCGAGTGTGCAATGGCAACCAAAACTTTTCAAACTCTATACATCGATTTCTGTGAACTGGATTATAATTTATTTTAATAATAAGTGAATCAAATTATTTTGAATAAATAAATAAATTATATTTTAATTAAACATACTGGCAGCCGAATTTTAATAGGCAACTCAGCAATAATAAAAAAGTAAAGTGATCCCACAACAGGCCTCAGGAGGCCTTTGGGGTAGTAGGAGGTTAAGGCTCCCACTTTTTCTAGACAATCGGCACTTTGTCAGCCGGGTTGTCAGCCCTGCGTGACGGCCGTCTTTACCCCAGAGCAAGCGTCTGGTACTCATTTCAGTTAGAGGCTGAGTCGACCCCAGGGCCATAGTGCTGCCAGAGGGTTTGGGTCAGTTTAAAAATCCTGACCCCAACGGGACTTGAACCCTCGACCCTCCGGCTTGTAGCTCAGTGCCTTAACCACTACGCTACGGCGTGCCCAATAATGCGTTCAGTAATTCACAATTTTATGAAAAAAATTTATTTAGTTCATCTGCTCGATGAGTGTAGTAATCTTGCAGCCGGATCTCGGACTATAACAAGGCTGGTGTAAGTGTCTCCTTCAGCCAATGGGAGAGTATTATGTTTGACCTGGTGTTCATCAGGATTGATATGATATGTTGTCTCAAGTCACCTAGAAAATAAATTATAAAGAAGGCAATAACTTTTGAAATATGAAAAGAAGAGATGAATTACTTTTAAAATAATAAGGAAACACAGTTCTAGCTTAAGAACAGGAGAGAAGTGTGGAGAAAAATTCTGAAGGAGCTTGACACCACCCAGGGTTGTTGTGCTGCTGCTGCTGCTGCTGCTGATGATGATGGCGATGTACTAAAACTTCTAATTTTGTATAAGTAGCCTGTTATTATATTGTGAATTTTTAATTAGGTAAAAATCCTAAATATGACTTTCTTCAGAAGAAAATAAGCCTTAGTTACCATTTTTTTTTACTTTTATAGGAATTAATCACTATGAGGTTTAATTTGTGATAAAATCAAATGTTTCCTACCTCTCCTCATATAAATCTTCTAAGTAGATTGCGATTTCGAGACCATAACGGTCTCATCTTCAGTACAATCTTGGCGACTGATGTTATGTCGATCGGAAGAAAACACTTCTTCTTCCATTAATAAATTGAGTCATTTTTACATCTTACCTCATATTTCATGTTTTATTAAACACGGTAACTATAGTTTTCAAATGATCTTGTCATTCATTTTCAACCGCCATGCATGCTAACTGACTGAAGTTAGAATGCATCGACAATGTCGCACAGATGTGTCAAAACTATAGTCTGCATAATATAAAAAAAATATGATGTGAGTCAAAATAACTAACTCATAATAATAAGTAATATAGTAATTTAAGGATACCAAAAGTTAATGTGACTAACGAAAATTCTATTATTTTCAGGACTTGCTCAGACGGGAGCTTGGGGTTGTTTTGATGAGTTTAATAGAATCAATATTGAAGTACTTTCAGTTGTTGCTCAGCAGATTCTTTCAATCTTATCTGCGTTGGCTACAGGTGCCAAAAGATTTGTGTTTGAAGGACAAGAAATTAATCTTGTCTTGTCATGTGGAATTTTCATCACCATGAATCCAGGTATAAAACTGTGGATAACAGGTTTAACTTTCTTATTATATACATCAACTCATGTCGAACTCAGGGTCAAGTCAAGGAATGAGATATGAAGCCCCTATATTTATAGAGGTCTGTGAATGACAAGGGTGCTGGCCGACCATGCCTGATGCACCGTCATAGGGGCTAATGAAAGAAATGAAATGAAATGGACAAGATGAGTAGGAGAAAGGGTGGAATGAAATTTGTGCAGGGAAAAACAGGAGAAATCCCGAGAAAAACCTGCCGAAGCTCTGTTTCATTCACCTTGAAACCCACATGGAGTGACTGAGACTTGATCTTGAGACCCCAGCAGTGAAAAGTGAACATCTAAACGCTTGCACCACCATGGAACCACCTGTAAACTATTATGTAAATATTTGTTTTATATATTATACAGAATAGTTCACAATTTCAAATCAAATAATTTTTTTTTCTGATAGTGAAAATGTGATGTTTTTTTACAAGGTAGGCTGCCTTATTTTTTAAGATGCAGGTAATTAGAATGGAAAAATAGGACATGGATTTAATGGCCTTCTGTATTCTTTCTTCTTCTTCTTCTTCTTCTTCTTCTTCTTCTTCTTCTTCTTCAATGGCATTACAGACCAGTAAAGACCTCTGCCTTCTTGATGAGCCTCCTCCAGACATCCCTCTCCATAGATAGCTGTTCCCAAATGTTTATTTTACATTTTTTCAGGTCCTGACACACATTTGCACTATTCTTCCACTTAATCTCCTTCCCTGAATGTACAAACCAAAGATTTGTTTCATATTTCTATTATTTGCATTCTGTTAATACATGAATAGAAAGGGCATATATGCAAAAGAGTAATTTTGAGAAAAATGCATTTAAAGTTTCATAAACTTTTTTCTTTATATCATGTGATGTAGTGTATCCATCAATGCAAATAAGTTAAATATTGTATTCTGTAGTGGTTTACGATTCGGATGAAAGAAGAAGGTTGAAAGTTTATATTGCAATAATAAAAAAAAATGTGATTTTTGTTGATATGCCTTTGCTATTCTAAGCACCTCATATATGCCAATTAAAAACACCTCTTACAACTACTATTTCTGTTTACAGGATATGCTGGGCGCACTGAATTACCTGATAATTTAAAATCAATGTTTCGACCTATATCTATGATTGTACCAGACAGTGCTCTGATAGCTGAGATTGTTTTGTTTGGTGAGGGTTTTCATGAAACACGTCTTCTAGCAAAGAAGGTATTAATGAAAAAAAAAATCAAAGTTGCCTTGAAAATAAGAGTATAAGCAACCAGAGTTTGATAAATATAACAAAACTGGCCATTATATTAAATTAATGTTGGGAAGTAAACATTATGAGGTTATATCATTAATAGTGAGTGAAGAACATATTTTTAACAACTCACCTCATATAATTTCAAATTTCTTTGATACCGGCGGTTTCAGACAATATCTTGTCCCTCTTCAGTCATGGCTTCCACTGATGAAATTCTGTGGTTGTTGATTTCTCTAAGGACATCACCTCTTGTGCTGCCATTTTTGTTGGAATTATAAACTTTGTAATTAAATTTTTATCGATCTATGAACTTCGATATTCCGGTGGATAAAAATTACAAAGTTTATAATTCCAACGAAAGATGGCAGCACAAGAGGTGATGTCCTTAGAGAAATCAACAACCACAGAATTTCATCAGTGGAAGCCATGACTGAAGAGGGACAAGATATTGTCTGAAACCACCGGTATGAAAAAAATTTGAAATTATATGAGGTGAGTCGTTAAAAATATGTTCTCCACTCAATATTAATTATGAGGTATAATCATTTAAATTCATCAGACAACATTTTTTTGAAAACTCACCATAAATTTCGGCCAAAGATTTTCATCAATAGGAGTTGTGACTGCGGATGGGCGTGATTACGCTTGAAACTGCGGTTTCGTGAAAAGCATGAAATTTATGAGGTGAGTTTTAAAAAAAAAATGTTCTCCGATGAATTAAAAAAAGAAATAAGAACTGGCCATCGATGCTTTTATTATTAATTTCATACATCTCAATGATGGATAAATCATATTTGAAGAGAAAAATCGTACGCTCAGACCGGGACTTGAACCCGGGACCCTTGGTTCTATAGACCAAGGGTCCTGGTCTGAGCGTATAATTTTTCTCTTCAAATAAGAACTGACCATGTTAATTTTGAATATTTATTCCTCAAAAAAATACAATATATAGTATTATTAATAAATAAAATGATAAGTCCTTTACATTACAGATCTAGAGAGCTGTGGCTGACTGATATGGTTTCCATTACAGTACAGGAATAGAGTAATTGGGCATGAATACAGTCCCTCAACCTTAGTTTAATTTTTTTTGGATTTTGTTAAGTTTCATAGGCACTCAGCTGCCCTCTCACAAGGCTGTGTGGACCCTATCCCAGATTCTATATCAAAAGAAAAACTTCTATGGTATAGCTGGGAATTGAAGCCAAGACGCTGGGTTACCAGTCAGACTTACAAATCATTACACCACAGAGGAGGTCTTTCAACTTTGTTTATTTTCTTACAAAATTTTAGTAATACACTAGATTCTTAATATTATGATAGCAGCATATATTAAGTGTTCTTCATTTATCACAGGTGTATACATTATATTCTTTAGCAACACAGCAGCTAAGCAAACAAGATCATTATGACTTTGGTTTGAGAGGAATGGTTGCTCTCTTAAGATATGCTGGAAGAAAAAGACGTGATTTTCCTAATCTTCCAGATGATGAGGTATGAATTATGTGCATATTAAGAAATTGATACTTTTAAAAGAAACATTATTAACCATTCATAGTTAAATATGGGAAATAACATTATGAGGTTCTTATTTTTTATATCTTACCTCATAGTTTATGTTTTCTTAAACATGAGGACTGCGATTTTCAAGAGGAAAGATCCCTCCCATTTTCAATTGACATCAATAAACCTCCCAAAGACTTGAGTCGTCTTATTTATTCATAGTTAAATATGGGAAATAACATTATGAGGTTCTTATTTTTATATCTTACTTCATGGTTTGTTTTCTTAAACAAGGGAACTGCAGTTTTTAAGAGAAAACATCCCTCCCATTTGTTGAGATTGTTGTTAAATATTTAAAACAATAAAAATTGTACTTGTGATGAGAGAAAAATTATATTTGAAGAGAAAAATTTTTGCCTAGACCGAGACTCAATCCCGGGACCTTAGCTTTCCGTGCCAAATGCTCTACCAACTGAGCTACCAAGGCAAGTTGTGATCTAGATGCAATTTTTTCTCTTTATATGTTGTAATTCCCTCGTGCCAAATGCTTTGAAACCGTTGCTTCTATCTTTGCTTATGACGGCCTCTTAGTTAAGAAGACATTAATTGGGAATTTAACACTATTTTATAAAGTCAGTAGGGCTTCTATTGATGTTTTTAATAACTTGATTGTTTTTATTATTAATTTAATACTTCTCACTGAAGGATGAATTATATTTGAAGAGAAAAATTTTTCCCTAGACCGAGACTCGAATTGTTTAAAATATTCAGCTAGGACTTTCAGAAGTAGTTTAATTTTCAAAACTCTTCTATTGTCCAATAGAACAGCTTTGAAAATTTAATTGGTTCTGAAAGGCATGATTATTTTAAACAATTTTATTTTGTTGAGGACGACTGCCATCACAAGTACAATTTTTATTTAATATTTGTAGGAAATAACACTATGAGGTTTCTTTTAATTATTATGAGTTACTTATTTTGACGGAAATCAACCTACAGGACCAATAACCACAAATACAACAGTTTAAAATGCATCGACAATGGAATGATGTAGTGGGCTGCATATCGATATTCAGAATTGGAGGTCCATAGTTTGATTCCCGGTTCAAATATTAATTTTTCTTTAAAACAAATTAATAAATAGTTTTGTTCTATTCTTTACATTGATTTAATTTGAGTAATAATAAAAACAAGGAAAAGGCATTGTTCTGTACAATGAATATACACCAGCAAATCAATGGATTTGTGATCATCAGGGTTGTCTTGTTCCGAATGGAGAGGAGCAATTAAAATGCAATTATATTATTTTTAGTCTGATCATCTTACCTCAATATTAATGTTGATTTGTTCTTGAACATGTTTCAAAACAATTCTGTTTTATCGTCAGCTTGTCCAGACTGATTTTATTTATGTTGCATTATGTTGCACAACCTGAATGTTGATGTCAGCTCCATCCTGTGGTTGGCCAAAGAACCTTCAAACAAGGTCACACTCCATCAGTATATCAAAATTCATAACTCTGTTTTTGTTCTTCTGAATATAAATTTTTTCCCAAATAGTCAGCTCTTTTGTATTTTCTAACTGTTAAAAATTTAGTGTCAGAATTTATATTATGTTTTTCAGACCAAACATGAGCAGCAACTGCAGATTTTTCTATTTCCCCATTTTTAATATTTCTTATGTGTTCTTTGGTTCTAATTTTTAGGTTTCCTTTTGTTTTTCCTATATATATATATATATATATATCTTTTCACAACCCATGCATTCAATTTGACATATTCCTAACTTTTTATTTTTATCAGTTTTTTTCATTTTTTGTTGGTTTTTATTAGTTTATTTAAACTGTAGTTATTTTTCGGAGCTAATTTAATATTAAACTTCTCAAATATCTTTTGGAATTTATTATGTACCCAAGGGTGAAATGTGAATTTCCTATATTTTTTAATAAACTTTTATAAGATTCATGATGTGTTCCGTTGAGGTTTATTCAAAATTAATATAAAATTATAGAATATTCACCTGAAAGGTCCGTCTCCTCAACTTAATTATCATTTAACTGTAGCGCTTTAGGGACTTGTCCCATCATCGGCAGGATTCAAAACTGGTGTTTCACTGAAGATCTGGTAGAGGGGGTTGCATGTATTGGGTTCGTTTTCGTTTATCAGGCTGTCATTGTTGTGAGCTGCTTTCATGATTTCCATCTCTTCGAGTACGTTTATCTTCGCTGGATTATTTTCTCTGTGCATTACTGTTAGGGTGTTTTCAATATTTAACATGCGATGTCCTTCATGGATAACGTGTTTTGCATAGCTTGATTTACCTTCTGCGTGAATGAAGTCTCGAAAATGTTCTTTGAATCTGATGTTAAAACTCCTGTTTGTCCTTCCTATATAAAATTTGTTGCAGTCCTTACATGTCAGTTTATAAACTCCTTTGCTGTTGAAAATGTTATTTTCTTCAATGTTATTGTTTATTATGTAATGCATAACATTATTATTATTATGTAATGCATATTATGTAATGCAATATATGCAACCCCCTCTACCAGATCTTCAGTGAAACACCAGTTTTGAATCCTGCCGATGATGGGACAAGTCCCAAAAGCGCTACAGTTAAATGATAATTAAGTTGAGGAGACGGACCTTTCAGGTGAATATTCTATAATTTTATATTAATTTTTTAATAGGTGGTTCTTCTTTTTCAAGAGTACTTCTGTTTTTTATACTTTTCTATCCTTTTATGTACCATTTTTTCATCAAACCCATTTTCTCTTGCTACTTTGATTATGTGTTTTTTCTCATGTTTGAAATCTTCTTCATTTAAGGGTGAGTTTACCAATCTATGAGTTAAACAATTAAAGTCTGCTAATTTATGTCCAATTGGATTGAACCCTGTTGATTTAATAAAATTTTCCGTATGAGTTTCTTTCCTATGAATCCCAAATTCAATCTTTCTTTTTTCTTCGTTTCTGACCATTTAAGATCCAAAAAAGATATTTGTTTATTTTCTTCTATTTCTTTGGTAAATTTGATGTTTGTACTGTGTAAATTTAACAGTTTTAGGGATTCAAGTCCCGGTCTGAGCGTATAATTTTTCTCTTTAAATATGATTTATCCATCATTGAGATGTATGAAATTAATAATAAAAACATTGAAAATAGCCGTACTGGCATTTATAATGTAATGTATAATTCCCAAATATGTCTTCTTAATATAGGAGCCGCCATTTGCAAAGTTAGAAGCAAAGGCTTCAAAGCATTCAAAGGTGGGTGGGAATTACAACATATATAGAGAAAGATTTGCGTTTAGATCGGTACTTGCTCAGGTAGCTCAAATGGTAGAGCACTTGGACTAGAAAACCAAGGGTCCCGGGTTCAAATCCCAGTCTGAGCGTATAATTTTTCTCTTTAAATATGAATCTTCTACATGTTTTTCTTTTACAATACAAATTATATCATCTACATATCTGCTCCAAAATTTAAACATTGTGGGATATGCTTTAGTGAATTTACATTCAAAATATTAATTAAAATGCAAGCCAATGTATCGGTGGTGGGTTCTTTGCCGGGCAGGTCTAGGGGTGATACCCTCTGTAGACGTTGTTGCAGAGAGCACGAAACCCTTGCACATGTCCTTGGGGCTTGTCCGTTTGGAGAATCACTGAGAAACATTCGGCACCACACTAATCGAAACATGATGGCAGAAGCCTTGCGAGATTATGGATACACAGTTTATGAGGACGTTCATGGTGTGGCCACTAATGGAAGTAACAGACGAATATATATTTAATTAATGTTGGGAAGTAAACATTATGAGGTATAATCATTCAAATTCATCGGAGAACATATTGTTTAAACAATATGTTCTCCGATGAATTTTAGACAAATATATATTATTGCATTTAGACCATCTTCTAAAATTGGTATGATATTAGATCCCACAATCCGTTTTGAGACTTATAGTGGCCAACCTGAGGAAGTTGACTGTCAAAAGTAAGCCATATATGAGCCAACAATTGACTATTACAAAGATAAATACCAATTAGATAGTATAAATGTCACAGGATTGATGATCGGGGCAAGAGGTACTATACCAGGATTCTTAGCTAAATTTTGGAATATATTAGATTTGGACAGAGTGTATCTTTCTAAAATTGCCATCGCTGCCATTAAAGAATCAATTTCAATTTTAAGAAACCATCTTTACAAAATTTCTACTTTATAGTATGTATACTTCAATTACAATTTGAAATTTGTATTTACAAAATGTATTTCTTGCAATTTGAAACTTTTTAATGTATTTACAAAATGTATTTCATCAATTTCAAAAATTAATTGTCTATATCACTTTCTCCTTGAGTCAATCCTCTAATGAGGAAAGTTGTATGTAATAAAAAAAATGTACTTGAAATACTTTTTTTTTTTAATATTATAAAATTGAAAGTGTCCTGTCACTTTTGTTTTAAATGTGCAGGTTGTTCTCTTGGCAATGAAAGATATGAACGTTGCAAAATTAACTGCAGATGATTTGCCACTCTTTAATGGAATAATGTCAGATTTATTCCCTGGAGTTGAATGTCCTGTAATCGACTATGAAGATCTTGCTGTAGCAGTTAATCTTGAGCTCAAAGCACAAGGACTACAGGTATAATATTAAAAAATAATTTTTCAGTAATGATGATTTCAATAAGAAAATGGTTATATTTAAATTAATATTGGGAAGAAAACATTATGAGGTTATATTATTAATAGTGAGTGGAGAACATATTTTTAACGACTCACCTCATATAATTTCAAATTTCTTTGTTACCGGCAGTTTCAGACAATATCTTGTCCCTCTTCAGTCATGGCTTCAACTTTCATCAGTGGAAGCCATGACTGAGAGGGACAAGATATTGTCTGAAACCGCCGGTATCAAAGAAATTTGAAATTATATGAGGTGAGTCGTTGAAAATAAGTTCTCCACTCACTATTAAGGAAATGGTTATTTAGATTAAAATAATTAATATTGAGGCTTTATGGATGTGTTAAATTTTGAAATTGGAATTTTGTAACAAATTCATAAAAATTCTTTGAATCCTTATAATGTACTCAATTTTATTTTGTGATTTGTCAAATTTTATTGTTTTTAATAAAGAAATAGTAACATTTAAAGGGTCAAATTTTTGAATGCATTAGACCGTAAAAGGCGTTCTCTGCTGAGAAAGTTTTATCCTAATACGATTTTGCTTACTCAGAAATCTATTCATGCGATAATAATTTGTAAGCTACCTGACGAGATAACTTAAGATCATAGCTTAAGATAGAAACTTATCGTGAGAATCCCGAAGGAAACCGATGTAGTTTGAAACCTTGCCGCTTTATCCAAGATGTCGGACCTTGAAGACTTCAATCATGTTTTCGGTATATGCAGAGAATAGGAATTTGATAGAGTCTACCAAAGAATTCAACTGGAAGAACAGGAGAATCGGCATAATGTTGCACGACGCAGACGTCGTTGTAAACAGTATTATTTGCAGGACGCAAGCGTAAATGCATTCCTCTATAGCAGACGAAAATAACGGAAGTGGTTTTATCGCTGAGAATTCTGGATAATTTCTTGCCAATATTACAAAAACGACGACTTTCATGCGTGACCAGTTTGTGGGTAGCTAATTTGATCTTTGCACTTGCTCATGGTGAGTCAGCTCACCAGTGATTGGAAGTAATTTGAGAAGAGACTAATGTATTTGCATGCAACCCAAAGGGAAGTGACATTGATTAACTAACTCACTGGCACTATCAAATCTCTAGGTTCATGACCAATGGACATAGGCTCTCCATACATCCTGAGCTAATGCTTTCCAATCATCCGCTGTATAATCTACTTCCCTCAAATCATGATTAATGTTATTCTCGTATCTCATTCTTGGTCTGCCAACTGGGCATTTTCCTCTCTGGTTTTCCTAAAAGAATGTATGCCCCTCTTTTATTCCTCATTCATGACACATGTCCTGTCCATTGCCGTCTTCGAAACTTAACTGTTCTTATTATAAAGATCACGTAGCTCACTGTTAAGTAGTCTTCTCCATTCTCTTTGCTCCAAAAATTTTCCTAAGAATTTTATTCTCCTCCCTTAATGTAAGAGTCATGTTTTGCATCCATATAATATTAATGGAAGACTAACAGTTTTATATATTTTTAGTTTAGCATTTTTTGGGACAAATTGGGCCAACGAGAGTCTCTGTAATGCATAATAGCATGCATTTCCAGAATTGAGCCTATGTTTAATTTCTTTGTGAATTGCATTCCTATTTATAATTATTATTCCTAGGTATTTGAATTCAGTAACTTATTCAGAATTTTCCTCATTTGACATTAACATCCATTTCCTTTATATAATGTATTTCTATTCCATAGTAATTCTGCCCTAAGGCAGGTCCTTCACTGCAATCATAGCATTTTCATGCTATGCTTGCAGCTTTACTAGGGAATTGTAGGTCTGGTAGCTTCCTGTTGCTTTCCACACCGGTGAAGAATGATGATGATAATGATAGGGATGATGATGGCCATATAATTTCGGGGACCATTTGGGCCTTAAAGTTTTCCTGACATTTGTCTTACAGGTGAGGAAAAACCCCTATGAAAACCTCACCCAGAAAAACTGCCCCGATCAGGGATCGAACCCGGGCCTGCTGTGTGACAAGGCAGCACGCTACCTCGAGACCACAGCGGTGGACATTGTATTTCTATGTGTGACCATATATTTAAGTGGAAAAAAGGGTTTGGCACAAAAATAAGCTATATCTGTTCTGAACTAACAGAATAAAAATTACATAACTATTTATTTTAAATTAATGTATAAGAGAACTTCAGTTTTAACACAGTACTATAGTGGTAATTGAACTCAAATCCAAACTTGGAATTTCCTAGGGATGATACTACGTACCTTTATTTGTAGTTGCCAATTCACATTCAATTTGCAGGTCCGGCTCAAGCAAAGTGAAAAGACTGTGATGTTGGGAGAAGGTGCAGGGATAAAGTGCACAGGGTCATCTCTTTCTGTGCTACTCTGTCTATTCTTTTGCAGATTTGCGAACAATGCATAATATTTTTTTTATTGAAAGTGAATGAAGAAAGATGAATTGTATAAGAAATATACTGCATTATGAATGTAATATTGAAATTAATATTTTCAGGGAAGTTGTTTACAAGCAATAGTTGATGCAACTAAAAAAAAAAATTAAAACCAAGAATTTAACTCAAAATCTCTAACTTTGAGCACGTAAAGCTTGAGTTCTAAGGTTCAAATTTTGCTTTAAGCAGAAATTTTTCTTTTCAGTTATAATATTACATTATGTTATAATTTATACTCTCAAAAACAGTGATTCTTAGAGAGCTGCCCCTGGAAACTAAAATCAAATATCCAACCTGTTATGTTAACAATTGTGTTAACTTTGTGTTTTTAGGTTATAAAGTCATCAGCTATTAAAGTTATACAGCTATATGAAACAAAAAATTCTCGTCATTCAGTTATGATTGTTGGTAGAACTTGTTCTGGGAAGACAGCAACATGGAGAACTTTACAGAGAGCACTAACTCGTTTGCATAAAGAAGGAAAGCCTGGATATAATATAGTTAAGGTAAATAGGATCAATTATTTATTAACCCAATTGCGTCAAAAGACGAGGTAGACTCGCCGGCAGTAAATGGCCTTCAACTCAGAAGACAAGGTACACTCGCTTAATTCTGCTGTTATATATTTTGTTCATCCCTTGGCAGGGTAATCTTCTGTTGACATTTATGAATAGTAGAGGAATGTGTTTCTGCCTTTACCCTTATTGTGATCTCAAGTACCATTATCTTTTGTTTGTTTTGAATGTCTGAAAATAGACAATATAATTTACAGTAACTTAAATCCGGTTTCTGGGTAAATGCATTGAGCATTTAAACCTGAAGTGAATGGGTTAATAAATAATATATGGATAAAATTTAAATTAAATTTTAATACCTTAGTGATATTTCCTATATAGTTCAATTCAATTCAATGTGACAAATGTTTGTTAATTTATTTGATTGATTTTTAGGACAATTTGTAATCACTTTTTTTTTTTAATTTATTTGATAGAACTGATCAGTGTTAAACTTTATCACCATTATCATCAAATGCTGTCCTGGATTAGGCTGTTGGGTTTGAACCACCTCCTGGATTCAGCTAATCTCTCCAATAGAATAGAAATTTATTAACATAAAGAATTAATTCTGTGGCATTAGAGTAAAGGTACATAAGTCCGATTTTAATTATTTTTATTTTGTAGATTAATATGTCAGAAATACAACAGTTTTCTTCCACTATCATAAGGGCAAAATTCTTAAGTGATATTTTTATTATATTTGAAGAGAAAAATTTTCGCCTAGACCGGGACTCGAACCCGGGACCCTTGGCTTTCCGGGCCAAGTGCTCTACCAACTGAGCTACCGAGGCGAGTTACGATCTAGACGCAAATTTTTCTCTTATGTACGTGGTAATTCCCTCGCGCCAAATGCTTGAAACCATAGCTTCTATCTTTGCAAATGGCGGCTTCTTAGTTAAGAAGACATTTATTGGGAATTTAACACTACTTTATAGCCAGTAGGGCTTCTATTGACGATTTTATTATTAATTTAACACTTCTCATAGAAGGATAAATTATATTTGAAGAGAAAAATTTTCGCCTAGACCGGGACTCGAACCCGGGACCCTTGGCTTTCCGGGCCAAGTGCTCTACCAACTGAGCTACCGAGGCGAGTTACGATCTAGACGCAAATTTTTCTCTTATGTACGTGGTAATTCCCTCGCGCCAAATGCTTGAAACCATAGCTTCTATCTTTGCAAATGGCGGCTTCTTAGTTAAGAAGACATTTATTGGGAATTTAACACTACTTTATAGCCAGTAGGGCTTCTATTGACGATTTTATTATTAATTTAACACTTCTCATAGAAGGATAAATTATATTTGAAGAGAAAAATTTTCGCCTAGACCGGGACTCGAACCCGGGACCCTTGGCTTTCCGGGCCAAGTGCTCTACCAACTGAGCTACCGAGGCGAGTTACGATCTAGACGCAAATTTTTCTCTTATGTACGTGGTAATTCCCTCGCGCCAAATGCTTGAAACCATAGCTTCTATCTTTGCAAATGGCGGCTTCTTAGTTAAGAAGACATTTATTGGGAATTTAACACTACTTTATAGCCAGTAGGGCTTCTATTGACGATTTTATTATTAATTTAACACTTCTCATAGAAGGATAAATTATATTTGAAGAGAAAAATTTTCGCCTAGACCGGGACTCGAACCCGGGACCCTTGGCTTTCCGGGCCAAGTGCTCTACCAACTGAGCTACCGAGGCGAGTTACGATCTAGACGCAAATTTTTCTCTTATGTACGTGGTAATTCCCTCGCGCCAAATGCTTGAAACCATAGCTTCTATCTTTGCAAATGGCGGCTTCTTAGTTAAGAAGACATTTATTGGGAATTTAACACTACTTTATAGCCAGTATGCAAAGATAGAAGCTATGGTTTCAAGCATTTGGCGCGAGGGAATTACCACGTACATAAGAGAAAAATTTGCGTCTAGATCGTAACTCGCCTCGGTAGCTCAGTTGGTAGAGCACTTGGCCCGGAAAGCCAAGGGTCCCGGGTTCGAGTCCCGGTCTAGGCGAAAATTTTTCTCTTCAAATATAATTTATCCTTCTATGAGAAGTGTTAAATTAATAATAAAATCGTCAATAGAAGCCCTACTGGCTATAAAGTAGTGTTAAATTCCCAATAAATGTCTTCTTAACTAAGAAGCCGCCATTTGCAAAGATAGAAGCTATGGTTTCAAGCATTTGGCGCGAGGGAATTACCACGTACATAAGAGAAAAATTTGCGTCTAGATCGTAACTCGCCTCGGTAGCTCAGTTGGTAGAGCACTTGGCCCGGAAAGCCAAGGGTCCCGGGTTCGAGTCCCGGTCTAGGCGAAAATTTTTCTCTTCAAATATAATTTATCCTTCTATGAGAAGTGTTAAATTAATAATAAAATCGTCGATATTTTTATTATTTGCAAAGATAGAAATAAAGGTTTCAAAGCATTTGGTGCGAGGGAATTACAACATATATAAGAGAAAAATTTGCATCTAGATCGCAACTCACCTCGGTAGCTCAGTTGGTAGAGCATTTGGCCCGGAAAGCCAAAGGTCACGGGTTCGAGTCTCAGTCTAGGCAAAAATTTTTCTCTTTAAATATTCTTAAGTGATAGCTAATTTCTTATGATAGATATCTCTTGTCAGAAGTTATGCAAATCTATGATTTATACTGCTATGTGGAGAAAGATGTAGAAAATATCATATCTTCACGTGTGCAAATAGAACAAAATCAATAACAGACTACAGCAAAAACTAAACTCAAAGCTAATGCTCAACTTTCTTCTAATGTGCACTTTCTTCTTATAATAATAGTAAGTTATTTGAATATTAATAAGCTCTCGTGAAAAGTTATGTTTTCGGGCTTATGTATGTTTACGCCTGTGGCCATGGAATTGTAGAATGCAGGGTTTCACAGCTGGTAATCGTGGTACTGGAAGATTCCAGGCTATAAGGCAATGGTCCATAACTGGTGTTTCTCCCAAATATTTTTCCCTTGACTAAAGAGAACTTCTTCAGTGAGAAGTTCTTCTAGAAGAAGAGACAGAAACAAACTAATCAGATTCTAGATTGACAACAGCTATCCAATCAGCTTAAACTTTGTACAGCCATTTGGGGACCAGCACAAATATAAATATCGGGTTCCAGCAGTCTGCCGCTCATACACAGTAAAGCTTCCGACTAGGGAACACCACCTAAAAGATGCCCTCTGTAGAGAGGGAGAAATGTCTGGGAGAAACACTGTTATGGACCATGGCCTTATAGTCTGGAATCTTCAAGTACCATAAAGAATGAATTAAATTAAATCCATTGTAAGTATTGTTAGGAATTATAAGCCTATTGCTACTGTTAACAATGCTATTAACAAAACATAATGAACTTTCTATTCTATAGTGTTCTGCCCTAGGGCAGGTCGTTCACGCAATCATAGCATTTTCATGCTATGCTTTGCAGCTTTACTAGGGAATTATAGATGTGGTAGCTTCCCATTGCTTTCCACACCATGGGCTGATTATAATGGCCAGATGATGTTCAAGGACCATTTGGGCCTCAAAGCTTCCTGACATTTTTCTTACAGGTGAGGAAAAACCCGAAAAAACCTCACCCTGGAAGCTTCTCCCGACTGGGAATCAAATCCGTGCCCATTGCATGGCAAGGCAGCACATTACTTCGTGACCACAGCAGTTGACATAATGAACTTATATAATCTCATCCATCCATAGTAATTCTGCCCGAGGGCAGGTCTTTCACTGCAATCATAGCATTTTCATGCTATGTTTTGCGGCTTTACTAGGGAATTGTAGGTGTGGTAGCTTCCCGTTGCTCTCCACACCGGTGAAGGATGATGATGATGCTAAGGATGATGATGATGATGATGATGATGATGGCCATATATAATCTATTAATAGTAATAATCATTGATATATATTGTATTCACACTGTTACAAAAGGATCTTTTGTTTGTTGTTATATTGATTTCCAACTGTCATTTCAGGCAGTTTGTAAGCACGTGAAAAAATGAAAGAAGCAGTTTACAAGAAGAGAAATTTGAATTCATAGGTCTAATGGTTTATTTTAGGAAGTAATATTTTGAGGTTCTTTTAATCAAGTTTTTTTGAGTCTGTAATCATCTTACCTCAATTTAATGTTGATTACAGATTCAAAAAAAAAAAAAACTTGATCATAGGTCTAAATCTAAGTATCTGCCAATAATATATGGGAGATGAGTCGTCATGATACATTTAACTGTGTTTTTAAATTTCTTATGTTGGTGTTAGATAGTTTGTTGTACAAATCTGAATAGAAGACATCAGTTTGCATGATGGTAGCAACAGCTATTAGCCTTCGGACAAATGAAAACGATAAGTTGAAAGAAATGTTAATGTTTGTATAGTCATTTGAATGGTGTAATGGACAGCACACTAGTACATAGAACTAGAGGTGTAGGGTTCAAATCCCACTTCAAACATAATTTTTCTTTCTTAAATTAGATTCTATCCATGATTGGAAAAAGTTAATTCAAATAAAAACATCGAAAATCGTCAAGTTTTTTTTGAGACTGGAAAACATCTTACCTCAAATTAATGTTTTCCAGTTTCAAAAAAAACCTGATTGAAAAACCTCAAAATGTTACTTCCTAAAATAAACTATCGAAAATAGTCTCTGTATGTCTGGTTTTAATATACCAGATACTTACTCTCATCCTCCACTTTATGCTTTAGACATTTGACCTATTGTATAGGGGTCATGCGGCATTATGCCTTGTTGGATGTGTGAGTAGTTTTGATGGTAGCGCTGTCTGGTGTGACAGTTGGTACTAAATGGAATTTCTGAAACCTACCTACCAACATTAGTAGGCTTCCTTTGTGTGATTCAGGCCAGTTTTGACCCTGTGTTAAAACTTTTGTATCATTTATTTTAGAATACAATAGGAAGTAACATTAAGAGGTGTTAAAATTCATCGGAGAACATATTGTTTAAACAACTCACCTCATAGGATTCATGCTTCCATGATATTGCGATTTCAAACATAGTCATGTTCATCTTCAGCCATAACTCCGACTGATGAAATTCTTCGGCCGTCAACTATTCTATTGTCGCCATCTTCAGTGCTGCCATCTATGGTTGAATTTATGAACTTCGAAATCAATGTAATTTCATTAGGGATATCAAAATTCATTGATCTATTTTTGTTTTTCTGTCCGAATTTCCAAATTCCTTTTTGTTTTTCCTATATAGGAAAAAGAACATTTCAGAAATATTAAAAATTGTAAAATTGAAAAATCTGCAATTGCTGCACATAGTTTATTAGAACATCATAAAATTGGAAGAGAAGCTAAACTTTTAAAACAAGTAGAGAAACCTTTGGAGTTGACAGTTTGGGAAAAAATATACATTCAGAAAAACAAAAATAGATCAATGAATTTTGATATCCCTAACGAAATTACATTGATTTCGAAGTTCATAAATTACCATAGATGGCAGCACTGAAGATGGCGACAATAGAATAGTTGACGGCCGAAGAATTTCTTCAGTCGGAGTTATGGCTGAAGATGAACATGACTATGTTTGAAATTGCGATATCATGGAAGCATGAATCCTATGAAGTGAGTTGTTTAAACAATATGTTCTCCGATGAATTTTAATGATTATTCCTCATAATGTTTACTTCCCAACATTAATTTAATATAATTAAGAGGTGTGTTTAATAATTAAAACATTTTGTCTAAGAGGTAAGAATGAACAGACAAAATGTTTTAATTATTTTGTATCATTATTCAGTATTTTATTGCAATACTAGTGTACCTGCCCAAATGTTGAATTCTCATGTCATGGCCAGATGATAAGTTACTTTTTTACCATAAAATTCACTAATTAAGACATAATTAGAAATTATTAAATAAGTTTGCAGGAAAATCTCTCACAGCCATCTGTTGTGGCTCAAGAAGCATGCATGATTTCACATTGTTGTTGATAATGCAGATGACTACACATCTGACATAAAAAAATTCCTATAACCCGATCGCAGCGCCACCTACCGAGTCCAAATGTGAATCTAAACCATCCAGGGACCCACTCAAACACACACAAAAAATTTCATCAAAATATGTAGTTTTTAATTTTGGATTTCTAGTAAACCTCCACTTCTAATTGTTTGATTTTGCTCATTTTTGGTTTATTTTAATACAATATACTGAGTTTCTTTGTGAAATATCGAAAAATGTGACTGCTAGAGCTATTGTTTAATTTTCACTTCAGGTGAACTCCTACACCTAATGGTTTTAGAGGGTACAGTTGTGAATCTAAAACATTGAGGCACTCAATGAACCATATTCAAAAAAATTCATGAAAATCGGTTCAATCATTTAGGAGAAGTAGATTGACAAACACATACACAGAAGAATTATATATATATATATATAGATACAATTAGAATAGGAAGGTTAGAACATTTTGAATTATATTGTTATATTAGTTACAAAATAATAATATGGTTTCTATGCAATTTGAAAACTAAAACAGAGAAATCAAAAAGAATATGCAAGTAACAAAATATTTTCAATCTTAGATATTAATATCTAAGATTAAAAATAAGCTTCACTGACTATAAATGTGGTGTTAATTTCCAATAAAGTCTTCTTGTTAAAGAAGCCGCAGATAGCATGCAGAATGAAAAATTCATAGCCTCAGCATGTGGGAATTCATATAAAAGGTGAGAATTAACATTTGTTTGAATCGGGAGCTTAGTGCTCCAGTGGTCAGAGCACTGGTGTACATAACTAGAAACATCAGGTTCAATTTCCGATTCAGGCATATATTTTTCTCTTCAAATAAAACAAAATATTATTAATCTGATTTAATTTAGTTTTTCCAGAAAACTACTTTTATTCTTTTATGCAAAGGATCATTATAGTGAACTTTTATAGGAATAAATAAATCACTATGAAATTTAATTTAAGATAAAATCAAATATTTCCTACCTCTCCTCATACTAAGATTAGTATGAGGAGAGGTATCAAACATTTGATTTTATCTTATTTTATATCATAATAGTTACTTATAAATATTTTTATAGGATTATCCAATCAATCCAAAATCTTTGAACTTGGCTGAACTTTATGGAGAATTTAATCTTAGCACTAATGAGTGGTTGGATGGAGTTTTGTCCTGTACAATGCGTGAAACATGTGCTGGTAAGTTATTTCTTATATTACTTGAGGAAATCCTGGGGGTTCATAGCACAAGTAGTTGGTCACTCACTCTCTACTTGTGGGTCCTGAATTCACATCTGTCACTCCATGTTGTGTTTGAGGTGAATGAATTGGAGCTTGGGCAGATTTTTCTCTGGGTTAATCCTGTTTTCTTCTGCAGAAATCTTAATTTCACTACTTCTCCATACTCATCTCAAATTACATCTGTTCAAGTGACGATGCGACATGCCTGGTAAGCTAGTATATGTATATATCACAGACCTTCAATAATAGAGCTACATTTCTTCTCATCCCTCAACCTGGCATAAGTAGACATAAGTAGAAGGTTTACTTTACTTGAGGAAACCTTATTGTTTTGGGTTTAGTTGTTGGTACTAATAGAAAAAATGTTGAATATAGAAATGACATCAAAATGATTATACAGAATGTTCCAAAACTATTCATTCAAATTAAATTTCCAATCCAGTCTCCCTTGTCTGACCTCTTGTTTTCTTCAACCTTGATGGTATTAGAATATTCGAGGCCGAAGGGTTCATTTCTGTCTTTCCTGTATCTCTTTCTTTTAATCTCATGGACACTCACCTTGAATGCCCACATAAGCTGCATGTTCGAATGCAGCCCCATTGCAACTTATAGCATAAGTATGCAATGGATTTGTGTCATCAGCTGTGGCTGGATACACGTAATGAAGAAGTATAAATAAAGGAGGTAGAAAACATCAAAACAAATATATTTTGATAAGGGACATATGTTCTCTGAAATCAACTTGTAATGTTAGGGATGATTTACACAGAGATAGTTTAAGATCTTAATTACAGCGGTAGCATCACAGGAATTGCTTGAATGCATGACCATTAGCCTGTATGCATGCAGTACATCAATCTGACCATTGGTTGTAGGGTCGTATGTTAGAACATTACTCTCTACTCAAATTACTTCCAATCACTAGTGAGCTGATTCACCGTGAGCAATTGCTGAGAACGAATTAACGGCCGACTTAACGGTCATGCACGAGAGTCGACGTTTTCGTAATATTGGCAACGAATTACCCAGAATTCTCAGCGATAAAACCACTTCCGTTATTTTCGTCTGCTATAGAGGAATGCATTTATGCTTGCATCCCGCAAATAATACCGTATACAAACACGTCTGCGACACGCAATATTACGCCGATTCTCCTGTTCTTCCAGTTGAATTCTTTGGTAGACTCTATCAAATTCCTCTTCTCCGTGTATACCGAAAACATGATCGAAGTCTTCAAGGTCCGACATCTTGGATAAATGTTGGATAAAGCAGCAAAGTACATCGATTACCATCGGTTCCCTTCGGGATTTTAATTTGAGTTGCTCATGTAAGGTACCTCCGCAGGTAGCTGACAAATTTAACCAATTATTATCGCATGAACAGATTTCTGAGTAAGCAAAATCGTATTAGCATACAACTTGCTCAGCAGAGAAGGCATTTTACTGTCTAATGCGTCCAAACATGCGACCCGTAGTGTTCGTTCAAAAATTCCTGGCATGTGGTCCAAGCAGTGACAGCAATTCTAGCAAAGGGGTTTCCTTCTGCTTCCACAATGGTTTCATACACCAGCTGTTTCATATTCCCTCAGAGAAAGAAATCCAGACATGTCAGATCAGGTGATCTCAGTGGCCAGGTCACAGAGCCATCTCGGCTGACACAACAGCATACTTCAGCACCATTAACAAAATATTCTCTAACATAACAAGTTGACATCTGAGACCTTATGTTCCTTATTGAAATATATTTGTTTTGATGTTCTCTACTCCTGTATTAATTTGAATGAACAGTTTCGGAACAACCTTTATTTTAATTTGTGTTGAGTCGCCTTACACAAAAAATTCAAAATTATATCATAACCTATTGAACTTCTAAGTGTCTTAGGGTCGCATGTTTGGACGCATTAGACAGTAAAATGCCTTCTCTGCTGAGCAAGTTGTATGCTAATACGATTTTGCTTACTCAGAAATCTGCTCATGCGATAATAATTGGTTAAATTTGTAAGCTACCTGCGGAGGTAGCTTAAATGAGCAACTCAAATTAAAATCCCGAAGGGAACCGAACGGGAACCGATGGTAATCGATGTACTTTGCTGCTTTATCCAACATTTATCCAAGATGTCGGACCTTGAAGACTTCGATCATGTTTTCGGTATACACGGAGAAAAGGAATTTGATAGAGTCTACCAAAGAATTCAACTGGAAGAACAGGAGAATCGGCGTAATATTGCGTGTCGCAGACGTGTTTGTATACGGTATTATTTGCGGGATGCAAGCATAAATGCATTCCTCTATAGCAGACGAAAATAACGGAAGTGGTTTTATCGCTGAGAATTCTGGGTAATTCGTTGCCAATATTACGAAAACGTCGACTCTCGTGCATGACCGATAAGTCGGCCGTTAATTCGTTCTCAGCAATTGCTCACGGTGAATCAGCTCACTAGTGATTGGAAGTAATTTGAGTAGAGAGTAATGTTCTAACATACGACCCTTAATCTTTGGAATAAAATGTAGATCCAAAACCTTTTCAATGTGCTATAAATAACCATTTATTTGTACTAAAATCCATTAAATCATTGATAATTCTTTTTTATAGAAATGAGACCTTTTTATTTTGTTGGACATTTTATAGGAGTGTAGGAGTGCCTTTATCGTCCATTAACCATGCATTGTCCCATATGTTATGAACATTGTTCAGTTATGTATAGGTATGTTTTTCCTGATCTACCTATATATTTTATTATATGTAGGTATAAGGTTATTTTCGTATTTATATTGGAAATTTCCAATAAAAGTTTTCCATTTCTTAAACTAAAACTAGGTCTGTCCCAAGGATTAAAGTTTACTTTACTCACCTCTGATTCCATGATTTCCAACTTCAAACCCAGTCGGGTCAATTGAGAAGGAGGAAATGTGACAGTTCATGAATTCCTAGTGTATTTCCTGCACACAGACTTAATTAAGATTAAATAAAAAGTTCTTAGCAGTAGTGATCCGAGTGTCAAAATTCAAATATTGAAATAACCATCTCAGAATGTCCATACAGGACTATTCTAGTTTTAAAAAAAAATTATCCTAACAACAGTTGGAATCTGCTGCTACCTAGCAGAAGTTAAACCAATTACCATCTTATTTGAAGAGAAAAATTATACGCTCAGGCTAGGACTCGAAACCAGGACCTTTGGCTTTCTAGACCAATTCTAAAGATAGATGCAAAGGTTTCATAGCATTTGGTACGCGGAAATTGACAACATATATAAGAGAAGAATTTGCATTTAGATTGGATCTCGCCCAGATAGCTCAGTCGGTAGAGCATTGGTCTAGAAAGCCAAAGGTCCTGGGTTCGAGTTCCAGTCTGAGCATATAATTTTTGTCTTCAAATATGATTTATCCATCATTGAGATGTATGAAATGAAAAATAAAAACATCAAATACCTTAAGAATTAAATGAATCGTGATTTCTTCTTACCTCATACTTCTATGTTTTTTTAAACACAGCACTGCAGTATCAGCGACCATCGTCACCATCCTCAGCTGTTTTCACGACTGTCAATTTTTTCTTTTGCCGGTAATTATCCAAACTGCCATCTGGTGTTCTTTTGAAGGAATTATTTTCTAAACTGCCATATGATGTTCTTTTGAAGGAATCATTTTCTAAACTGCCATCTGTTGTATTTTTGAAGAACTTTGTAATCAAGACGGTTCGTATGGAATCTCAAAGGTCATGGTTCTAGTTATGGTTTTTTTGAATATATATTTTTTCCCAAACTGTTAAATCCAAAAGTTTGGATAGATGTTTCAAAAGTTTTGCTTCTTTTTCAATTCTGTGATGCTCTAATAAACTATGTACTGCTATAGCTGATTTTTCAATTTCTCCATTCTTTATGTTTCTGAAGTGTTCTTTTTTACGAGTTTCCAAGTTCCTTTTTTGTTTTTCCTATATATATCCTGTTGCAATCTTTGCAATCAATTTGATAAATCCAGACAACAAAAAATCTATCCAAACCTTTGGATTTAACAGTTTGGAAAAAACATATATTAAAAAAAACCATACAAAACCATGAACTTCGAGATTCCAGAACGAACCGAGCTTGATCACAAAGTTCTTCAAAAATACAACAGATGGCAGTTTAGAAAATGATTCCTTCAAAAGAACACCATATGGCAGTTTAGAAAATAATTCCTTCAAAAGAACTCCAGATGGCAATTTGGATAATTACCGGCAAAAGAAAAAAATGACAGTCGTGAAAACAGCTGAGGTGCTGACGATGGTTGCTGATACTGCAGTGCTGTGTTTAAAAAAACATAGAAGTATGAGGTAAGAAGAAATCACGATTCATTTAATTCTTATGAATTAAACCTCATAATGTTAAAAATTCCCAAATTTATTATATGAATACCTTCTCCCTATTTCTGATGAATCAGTTACTTAGTTTTAATTTTGGTTCTTGGATCACAATTACTAACACTGTCCAACAGTAGTAAGGTTTATAATAATTATAATTGTCCTTTTAGATGAGCTTCCTGATCAAAAATGGATAGTGTTTGATGGTCCAGTGGATGCTGTTTGGATAGAAAACATGAACAGTGTTATGGATGATAATAAAGTTTTAACTTTAATTAACAGTGAAAGAATCACCATGCCTGAACAGGTAAGCCTACATATTCTTAGCTTCTCATAAAACTTTTATAAATCTGTTATTTCATTTTAAAAATAATTTTATTTTTTGCACGATAGTGCATTTTGTCGTACTTACAGCAATGGTGACCATGATTGAAAGTTCAACTTCCTACATTTTGGGGTTGTCAACCTAAATAACTATACTGTAATATTACATATTACAAACCTCATGCGGGAAGTAAAACCACTTAATTATATTATTTTTGGTCTGATCATCTTACCTCAATATTAATGTTGATTTGTTCTTGAACATGTTTCAAAACAATTTTGTTTTATTGTCAGCTTGTCCAGACTGGACATTAATATTGAGGTAAGATGATCAGACCAAAAATAATATAATTAAAATAACCTCAAAATATCACTTCCTAAAATTAAATAGTAAAACCACTACCCCTTATGTATACTATGTACAATGTATATACAAAAATATATCCAAAAGGTAGTGTTAATATACATTATACTTAACAAATCATTGCATTTTAAATGAACTGAACTTTAGTTGAAACAATATAAAACAATAAATATGTATTTACCACCATTTTATGACTGATTGGTGTCACAGCCTGCTGTAGTTCCAACTAATAGACATTGCCCACACTGTTAACGTTAGTCAGTTGTAATGAATGCAAATATTTCCAACAAAGATGTTATTTTTTATATTTGAAGAGAAAAATTTTCGCTTAGACTGAGACTCGAACCCGGGACCTTTGGCTTTCCGGGCCAATGCTCTACCAACTGAGCTACCAAGGTGAGTTGTGATCTAGATGCAAACATTTTTCTCTTATATACGTTATAATTCCCTCGTGCCAAATGCTATGAAACCTTTGCTTCTGTCTTTGCAAATGGTGGCTTTAAGAAGACTTTTATTATTTTACTAATATTTATTATTTTGAAAACACCATCGCACAAAAAATAATGTACAATGCAAGTTTGTGAAGTGTTTTACAGAATCTCGGAAATTAAAAGCCTCAGAATAGCTAGTTTCTATGTTTTTATTTTAAATTTATCACTCTCAAATCCCAGTTTAGGTATACATTTTTCTCTTCAAATATTAATTATATTTTCTATTCATATAGTACTATAAAACATACTGTAGTTACTATGTCAGATTTTTTTAAAATTGTTATTCTGATGCGTTTGCTTGGGTATAATTCACTGTGAATTTTATTCTAAATATTCTGCAGTATCCTGCATAATATGTGTTTCTGATTAAATGATGTAGGTAGGAAATAATACTATGAGGTCTATTTCAATTAAATTTGAGTTGTTTTTTGACTCACTTCATAGCTCTTGACTTCTACGCAGACTCTGAGTTTCATCATAGAGTTGTGATCGCGATAACGCATTGATAATGTCACAATTCAGTGACAAAACTCGGGAGTCTGTGTAGAAGTCAAGAGATATGATTTGAGTTGAAAAACAACTCAAATTTAATTAATGTGTTTCTGATATTGAATATAGATTGCAATTGCAGGTATCCTTACTGTTTGAAGTAGGAGATCTTTCTGAAGCTTCGCCAGCAACTGTGTCTCGGTGTGGTATGGTGTATAGTGACTATAAAGATCTTGGATGGAAGCCATTTGTCAATTCTTGGCTACAAAAGCATAGTAAGAGAGGACCTGAGTTTGTAGAGGCGGTAAGATTTTGTCCTAAACTATTAAAAATCATGAACTTTAAGTGCAATGTTACCAGTACAGAGAGCTCTAAAATCTTTTACAAAATTATTACTTTTTTTTAAATTGTTGTTATTGTTATCTTCAATGAAATGCCATCCTATAGAATTCCAAAAGCCACGCTTTGTTACTGCACCCAATGCAAAAGATCGCTGGCAGGTCCAAAAAAGCGCTGGATAGAATATTTGTCTTTGAGACTGTAACAGACCACATGGCCTAATACTTGCATGGAAGATGATGATGATGATGATGTGTTTTTGTTTTATTTTATTTAATTGTTTTATGTGTATATTTCTGTTTTCTTGTATTTACTTGGTTTATTTTTAATTTTTTTAAATTTCGTTTCTGGTTTTTTGTTTGATTTGTTCTTGTTATTTGTTTTTGTTATTTATTTGTTTTTTGTTATTTATTTGTTTTTAGTGTTGTTGGTGTTGTTCATCTTAATGTACACGTATTTTCTGACAGCCATTCTTAAGACAAGTGCATATCACATTGATTTTCAGAATTCTGTCAATGAGCAAAGAATCAAATTCTCACCAACCAATACCTTTTTTTCAAGTTTGTTTTACTTACGAGACTTCATTCTAACATTATAGACAAGTGAACACAAAAAAAAAAATGTGTTACTAGGCTGTCAAGAACCCATCTGGCAGGTTGAACATCAATGTTGGTAGAGCTAGTGTGAAATGGTTGACAATATGATTATAAGGCCTTTTTTTCTGAATGGTAACCAAATTGGTAGGGAGTATGCCAACTTCATAAAAATAATTCTTCTTCGATTTCTGGGATTATGTGTCTAAAAAACAGAGCATATGATGCCAGCACAATGAATGCCAACAAATATAATGCCTTATGTGTGTTTTTCTGGATCAACAATATCCAGGTAGTTGGATTAGTTGTGGAGAAGTTGCTCAATCTCTTAATCTTACCCAATTGGACTTTTTTCTTTGAGAATTTATTAAGTATATTATTTAAAGAGATATTCTAAAACTCCAGATAATATGTAGAAATATATTATGCATGCTTGTAATTCCATTCAGCTGGAAAAATCTCTCACATCATTAATTTGATGATTGGGTATCATATTGAATAAAAAAATACATAATGCCATTTTAAAAACAAATTTGGTACTCCTATCACTTTAATAACCAGGGGGAAGAAATTTTATGATGGAATTTCGGCCAGTATGGGACCAGTGCCCACCCAGCATCATGAGGAATTTGGGTAACTACATTAAGTAACAGCTCCAGGTTGAGAAAACCAGCTATAATGGCTGGGGAACCCAACATACTGACCACATGTCATCCCTACACTGGCTAGATGATCATCTATCTCTGTGATTGACTCATGTGGAAGTGAGGCCAGCAGCCGGCTGGTAGGCCAAGGGCCTTCTAGGCTTGTCATGCCTCGGAGAGAGAGAATCACTTTATTAAATAATGCTACAAAATGAAAGTCTCATTATATTATTTTCCCCAAGTAATTGTTGAACTTTTGTATGAAACAATTTTTATTTGTACTTGCATACAAATAGAAAATATAAACCATTATGTGAAAAGTTATCATAATAAATGGATGGATCATTTTAATAGGATGGAGGAAGTGAATTTGCTTTTCATGCGAATTAACTCGTTTAAATTATAACTCATTTAAGTTATGTTCCTAAGAAGAACAAGAATATCATCGCTTAAGAAACAATAAGTAACAAAATGAACATTTTACACGAGAAACAAAAAACTGTTTACTTTTCCCCTTAGTACCTATGCATTGAAACCATTGTATCTATAAGTTTAGCAAGGTCATGGTACAAAATTGCATCCCAATCTATGTTAGAACTGAGCGCACTTCTTCTGTGATGCTAACAGTATAAAAATGTCAATTTCATCAAAAGTGTCAGTTATGCGGTATTGTTTCTTAAGTGACGATATATGTTTTTTAAGTGTAACATATAAAGATGATTCTGTGTTACCAGATTTGAAAAAAATAAGTCAGAAATTACAGTAATATTTAATTATGATAAGACTAGATGTAAAATGCAAATCCTTGAAATTTTCCAACACTGTTTCAATAATGGCCCTGTAATTAGGATCTTTGTTATTACCTAGAAAGTTTTCAGTGCCAGATCAGAAGGCAATCCATGCATTTTTTCTATCTCATTCATTGTTTTCTCAAATCTTCATCTTTCACCAGTTTTTTTTTTTTTTTTTTAATTTGAAGACCAGCAAAATTATGGCTTTAAATTTTTCTTATGTGATAAACGGATATCACTTCCTGAAGATAGCTTTTTTTTTAGTATTATTCAAAAGGAAGAAGAGATGTTGGTCATCTGAATCTTCAATGAAGGAGGAATTCTAATGGGGTCAAATGAACTGATAGATCCATACTATCTGTTGATAATGATGATATACAAAGTTATTTTAGATGATCAAGATAAATGGGATAGGGCCTATTGTATATAGATTAAGTATGTATTTTCATTTATATCATTCTGAAAGTTAATTACTACTTTTTTATGTTTCTAGATGAGAGAATATTTTAACACTTATGTAACTGTAATCTTGGAGTACAAGAGGTTGAATTGTCAAGAAATAGTGCCAATACCTGAATTAGCAGCTGTAAGATCTTTGTGCAAACTTTTGGAGTGTTTGGCAACTAAGGAAAATATTATAAGCAGTAGTTCAGATGAAGATATTTTTCAGAGCATGACAAAAATGTGGTTTATTTTCTGGTAAATACAAATCTTCCAATTATTTGAGCTATTATTATATTAGATTAAATTATTTTAAAAAGGTCATATATCCATTTTTTTTTCTGTTTTTATTGCATATTTGTTCTGTGAATAGAGCTGTTTATTTGCTATAAAAGTAATTTCTTCGAGTCTCCTATATGAAGTTGAATGATAGTAAATCTAGAGAATTATACAGGTTCTTTATTAAGGTATCATACTCAGTTTTTTTTTTATATCTATCCTGTAAAGTTTGAAAATGAGGAGATAAAACCTTTTCCAAGTAATCAATTCAATTGAATTGTTGGGTGCATGATACCTCTGTGATTGACACATGTGGATGTGAAGGGCCAGCAGCCGGCTGGTAAAAGGGCAACCGCTGAAAAGTGGAAAGACCCTCAATCTCAGTCGGGTGCATGAAATCAATAAAATAAAAATTACAGCATTTACTGCTGGATGTGTTGTTGCAAAAAAATGTGCATATGTTATTTTTTTTTACAGTATGATATGGTCACTGTGTGCTGCAGTGGATGAAGTTGGACGGAAAAAACTAGATACTAAAATCCGTGAAATGGAGAGTATATTCCCTTTAAAAGATTCTGTTTATGAATATTTCGTTGATATTCAATCCAAATCATTTATGTCTTGGGAGACTAAACTTTCCAACACTTGGAAATTTAACAAAGAGTGAGTTTTACTGTGTTTTATTAACAAGGACTTTTGGGAATTATAATGCAGATATCTGGATATTATCTTAATATTAAATAAATTAAATGTTAAAGGAAGTGACACTATGAGATTTATTTTAATAAATAAGTAGCAATGAGAAATATGAATATCTGTGATAAATGGATTAATATTGTTAGGAGGATCTATAGTAATACAAAAGCTAAAGTAAAAAATACAGAATATTTAACAGAGGAATTCACAGTGAATGAAGGCCTTAAGCAGGTATGCATTTTGTCACCAATTCCTTTTAACATTTATTTAGACCAGGCTCTTAACTTGTGGTATAAAAAATGTTCTGAAATGGGTATTCCTATTGGAGGAAAAGTACTGCATTCATTGTTGTTTGCAGATGATCAAATAATTTTTGCAAGGGATGAAGATAATATGAAATATATGATAAATAAACTAATGGAAGAATATAAAAAATGGGGACAGAATATAAATTTTCAGAAAACAGAATATATGTGTTTGAGAAAGGATATGGATGACATACTCGAAACAGGGAAAATAAAAAAATGTGAATTTTTTTAATATCTTGGGTCAATAATTAAAAGTTTAGGTACCTGTGAGAGAGGTGTACAGATTAACATTGCAATGGCAAAAAATGCAACTAAGACATTACATGGAATAATTTGGAATAAAAATATTACAAAGGAAACTAAAATGAAAATTTATAAGAGTATAATACAGAATATTTTGTCATATGGAAGTAAAACTTGGTCTTTGACGGAATTACAAAAGAATAAAATTAGAACAGTTGAATTTGATTATTTTAGAAGAAGCCTCCAAAAAACAAGACAGGATAAAATAAGAAATGAATTCCTTTGGAGAGAAATGAATGTCACCACATCTGTTGTTAAGAGGATTGAAAATCAAACGCTTAAATGGTATGGCCATGTACAAAGAATGGAAAATGAAAGATGACCAAAAAATATATACCAATGGTCATCCCCTGGAAGAAATAAACGTGGCAGACCAAGATGGAAATGGAAAACCTCGTCAGAACTATAATGGGTGATAGGAATTTGGAAGAGGGAGATTGGAATGATAGAGATAAATGGAAACTGAAGACGGCAAACCTATAAGTGGGGGAAAGCCAAAGAAGAAGAAGAAGAAGTAGAAGAAGTAGTTAATTTTTATGATTCACCTCATAATTGTGGACTTCTTGAAGACTATAGTTT
The DNA here is from genome assembly GCA_030220185.1 of Diploptera punctata. NCBI lineage: Eukaryota > Metazoa > Arthropoda > Insecta > Blattodea > Blaberidae > Diploptera > Diploptera punctata. The sequence goes on from JASPKZ010010655.1 coordinate 6,598,862, forward strand.
TCATATGTTACGTACCATTATCAATTCTGTCTAACTCTTGAGTTGTAAAAACAAATTACTTATTTATGTGGCTATTATAATTTAAAAAATAGGTATGTGCCAAGTTTCTTAAAATTCATAGATATTTACACAAAATCTCCAGATTTCCTTTATTGGTTTCTCACTATTTCATTTCATACACACAAATACTTTTCTGCTGAAAGAGACTTTCATACAGAGTTATTTTACAATTTGCTGATGGTCAATCCTCTTCAGTGGTCTGAAACCCAGACACAACTGACTGAATCAACCCTCACACCTTCTCATATAAAAGCAAGGGTAAAAACATTCTGGAATCCCAGTCTATATTCTTCTAGAGTGGAAGCCTTGGACTTTTCCAGAATAGAGATATAGACACAATGGAAATTTCTCTTCGGGTCCACTGATTTAATAGTCACCAGCTCACAAATCTCCCTTTACTAACAAGGGGGAGATTAAGGTGGGGTTCCTTATTTTAGGGTTATACAAGAAAGGATTGTTGGGCACCATGATAATGTAGGATTCCTCTATCTTGAGGAATTTGGGTTTATTTGGTACTCTGGTTATGGTCGGTGAGCTTGAGGATCTTTCTCAGGGATAAGTAAGCAGATCTGGTGGGCATACAACTATACGAGATGAATTGTTGTAACACTTGTTTATTATTAATGATGCATATAAAAAAGTATGAGAAACGTTAAAGTTAATCTAATATTATTGTAGGAATTGATCTCAAGATTTATGATGAGTATATTATAGTTAATTGTTGACTGCAATTTATCTTTAGTTTACTTTTATGTTTTGCATAAAAATTTATAAGTGTACAAGATCGCGATATCGCTAAAAAGTTTGAGTCCAAAATTCAAGTATGTATTTGCTTGTCTTGAATATAACTATCAGTTCGTGTCAACAAATTTGTTGCTGCAGGCGATATATAAATAACTTTTAGTTATGGCAAGTTGCGGTGAGCTGCTGGTAATTGCGAGTTGCGACGAATTGTTTTGTTGGTGTCGGCCCGCTGCCGAGAACTGATTTGGGTTCGTGTTTTCCTCTCTAACAAAAACTGCGGTTCCCCCACTATTCGAATACAAAGTCTTGAGATCATTACCTTGTTATTTAATACAGGCTTTTTAATTGGTGATGGACCTCTTCCTTGATTTGAAGGAGGGCTTCCTGGTTTCTTATAGGGTGCGATGTCACCAAGTTTTATTTGTTTCCACCCACTGTGTCACACGGTACAGTTAAGTTATAAGTTTACGAAGCTTGAACCTGAAAATTCCTATCTAATTCAAGCTGCATTGTTTAGGATCTATTCTGGTGCAATGACCCCTCTTTTGTGCCTTTCATTCCCTTCTCTGTAATAACATTAATAACATCTTTGTCTACTCTCTCTTAATGGTGTGATTATATGAAGCTGAGTTTTTCCTGCCATATATCAGGCATTCTTTTTAAACTGTCTAAATGCGCAGTTTAAGTATTGTTACATTTTGAGTCTGCAAAGAAATGGTCGCTAAGCTGTGGAAACAATATTTTTCTCTGAGTTCAAACTTATTGTACCCCCTTCATGTATATGTCATCTGACAATAGCGAAGATGTGTACCTAGCCAAATGTCTTCCGTATATAGTAACTGATTATTAATTTCACATCTTATCAACTTATTAGTATCACATTATTCTTGATTGATAGTGCCCTTATCAATCTGCATTTGATTTCCCGATTAAAAAGAGTAGAGGTAAGCCATTGGTCCGACAATTATTTCTTCTAACTGTTTACTAACTTATTCGTGTTTTTAATTCATGTCTTCATTCATTATTCATTCGGTTGCTCATTTCAATAGAGGCTGAGTGAAACAAAGTGCTGCAAACACAACTATCATTGGATGTTAACGGCACTGAAAATGTACTGAACGTGGGTTGAGCAGGATTAAAAACTTACGGGAGTTTGAAGTTGGTGATTTGTGTTCAGAAGATAATACAGATCAATGAAATGTAGCATTAAAATTAATATAATTTCATAATTTAATCATTTCAAAATTTAATTATTTACTATTTTACAATTAAAATTTCTTTGCACTGTAATTATTGATTTTTAATACCAGAATACAGTTTGTGCACCCTGCTATTGTATAACATAGTGACAGAACAATCAGCTTTAAACAAATGAAGTAACAATTCTTTCAGTTTCTTTTTACTTTAATACCAACCTCATTCTGTAATTTTACATATTTTGTTAGTAATGATAGGTTTGAATGGAACATTCTATGTATCTTATTATAATATTTCATGAATAATAGGTTGTTTAAAAATGTTAATCAATATTATATTTAATATATATTATTTAAACAGGTTGCCCTTTTTCAAGATAACAGTGCCAACTGTGGATACAGTGAGGTACCAGTTCCTTGTGTCTACACTGTTATACAACAATTTTCCTGGTTTATTGGTTGGACCTGTTGGAACTGGTAAACATAATTTTTAATTAATTACAATAGCTTAACTATGTATGTTAATATACTTATTTCAATCATAAAAGTAGCTTTAGCTGTGTAATATTAATTTACTGAATTCGATCATAATTTTAAATTCTTATTTTACTCATTTTATATTAGCTATTTTTTTAGACATCGTGATATAAAGTAATGATTTATTAAATAGTTAAGTTATGTAGATAGGAAATAACACTATGAGGTTTTTAATATTGTTTATTTTTTATTATTTCACTCACCTCATACTTCATAATTCCTAGCAGACCCAGGGTTTCTTCACATCATTTGTGACATTCTCAATGCTGTGTCGCGTTCACAACTGACGTCCAACGGCCTTCTATCCTGCAGACTGATCTCCGCGCCATCTGTTGGCCGACCGATGAATTTCCAAGTCAGTCCTCTCTCCTTATTACCAGGTATTTCAAAATACAACTATGAATTTTGAAATACCCGGTAATAAGGAGAGAGGACTGATTTGGAAATTCATCGGTCGGCCAACAGATGGCACGGAGGTCAGTCTGCAGGATAGAAGGCCGTTGGACGTCAGTTGTGAACGTGACACAGCATTGAGAATGTCACAAATGATGTGAATAAACCCTGGGTCTGCTAGGAATTATGAAGTATGAGGTGAGTGAAATAATAAAAAATAAACAGTATTAAATAGTTGTTTTGATTTTTTCTGATCTTGATGTGAATAAAAACTTGAGTAGTTAATAAAAACTCTGGGATAAATTTGAATTGAAAATATTTAAACAAAACTACAGCTAGGGACCCAGCTCCGTGTGTCTGAAAGGAATTTACTGACTCAGCTGTTAGTATTTGAGAAGCATAGAAGTGTACCTCCTCCCACTCCCCACACTTCTCCCCGCAAACACACAGAGCTTGGTCTCGAGCTGTACCTACATCACTATAATTTATAAACCAATTTTTATAACATTTTATGTTTTGTACACAACATTAAAAAAGTTGATATATTACCAGTATGTATTGTATGTGTCTTTTTTTGTAATTCTGCCCGAAGGCAGGTCCTTCACTACAATCATAGCATTGTCATGCTATGCTTGCAGCTTTACTAGGGAATTGTAGGTGTGGTAGCTTCCCGTTGCTTTCCACACTGGTGAAGGATGGTAACGATGATAATGATAAGGATGATGATGATGGCCATATGATTTCGGGGACCGTTTGGGCCTTAAAGTTTTCTTGACATTTGTCGACAGGTGAGGAAAAACCCCGATAAAAACCTCACCCAGAAAAACTGCCCCGACCGGGGATCGAACCCGGGCCCGCTGCGTGACAAGGCAGCACGCTACCTTGAGACCACAGCGGTGGACTAATGCTCTTTATTTAACAGAGTTGTTCTCTTCCTTACTTCCAGTATTTTAATGTTAGATCATAATGAATCTGGAGGATACATAAATTAATTGTGCCTTCAATTAAATTGAAGAATGTTTGAACCACATTTTTTAAACAACCTGAACACTTGTTCATTTCAAAAATAGAAAAAAAAAGACAAAACATTGAATTTGATAAACAGTTATGAACTCACATTTTCAAAATTTCAACTGGTTTTTTAATTTTTCATTAGACTAAGTTAGTAATTTTTAGGAAAAGTAAATTTATCATTGAGTTTTACATACTATGAATTAGATAATGGAAATGAACACTCCTTCGTATCATTTAAAATATATAAGTAAAAAAAAAATAAATTACAATAGGTTATAACATTATGAGATTCTTCTTAGTAAATAAGGTGAATCTGGAATCATCTTACCTCATAAATTATTCTGTTCTATTTGAACATATTTCAATATGCCATACATACCATCATCAGTTTTTCCAGACTATGGAAAAGCTGATGGTAAGATGAGTCTGGAAAAGCTTATGTGGTATGCATGGGACATCAAAAATGTCCAAATAGATCACAATATTCATAGTTAAATATGGAAATAGAGGCCAAACTTCTAAAACATTTGGAAAAACCTTTAGAATTGACAGTTTGAGAGAAGATATATATTCAGAACAACAAATTTAGATCCATGAATTTTGAAATTCCCTATGAATAGGACCTGATCTCAAAGTTCATCAAATCAACACCAGATGACAATGTTATAGATAGAGATTCCAATGAAAATCCGGTAGTTATTATATCGGTTGAAAATGGGAGGGATGTTCCTCTTGAAAAATGCAGTTCCTGTGTTTAAGAAAACAAACTATGAGGTAACATAAGAAATGACTCATTCATTTATTAGATCACAAAGTTTATAAGAAAAATGATTTGAGATTCACATTATTTATTCAAAAATATTGAGTTAAAGTATAATATATAAATATTGTAAATCCTTGTGTGGGAAGAAATTTTTTCATGTAATATTAGCCAGTGTATGGGACTGGTATCCACCTAATATTGGAGGAATTTGGAAAACTACAATAAGTATTGGTTCCTGGTTGAGAAAACTAGCTTTAATGGCTTAGAGTTTCAACATGCCGACCACATATTACTGTTCTACTGCTGGATGGTCATTCACCTTTGTGATTGATGCATGTGGGTGTGAGGAGAGCAACCAGCTGTAAGACAATATCCTTCTAGGTTTGTCATGCAACAGAATTAGTTAAATACAGGATGTTTCAAAAAGGATGGCGCAAACTTACATGGTTGAAAGTACATGATAATAGAAGCAACAATGTCCCAGTAAACATGGGTCCGCAAATGAGCCGTTTGCAAGATAATTACCAATGTATGGTTACAAGCGCCACTGACTTCATTGTAAACATCGTCCTAGTTAGTACAAATTAATTTGAATTTAGACTTTACTATTAATTTTTCATCTCATTTAGTTCACATTTCACAGTTCACTTCACTTATGGGTTACCTGTTAAAGGAGGTGTTCGAAGTGTCCTTCCTTGCATCTGGATGCAATACTGTGCTCGTCTCTGCAATGAATGTCGAATTCTTTCGAAAACCCCTCAATCATTTCTGAATTCTTGACGAGCATGTACAGCTCTCTGCTCCAGTTCTTCAAACCGTGTTAACGGGTGTGTGCTGTACACTTTGCTTTTGAGGTGACCCCAGACACAAAAATCCAAAGGATTTAGATCAGGTGATCTTGGAGGCCAAGGTACACATCCGCCTCGACCTATCCATCTTTGGCCGTATCTGTTACAAACAATGGCGCCAGTGGCAGCTTTTAACCATATATTCGTAATTATCTCGCAAATGGCTCGTTTGCAGACCCATGTTTACTGGCACATTGTTGCTTCTATTATCGTGTACTTTCAACCATGTAACTTTGCACTATCCTTTTTGATACACCCTGTATAGTGGTTAAGGTTCTGGATAAACTAAAAGAAGGGACAAATTAAATTTGAAGAGAAAAATATATGCCTAAATTGGGATTTGAACCCAATACCTCTGGTTTTGTACACCAGTGCTTTAACGATTAAAGTATTAGACATTCTGATTTACATAGAGATTTTTCTTTTATACTAATACAATTCCCACCCCCTAGATAGCAAGTAAACTTTGTTCCACTAATGCCATTTAGTGGCCTCTTAAATAATAAGACTTTAAATGGAATTCAACACTATATTTATAGCCAGTAAAGCTAAGTTTTGATGTTTAATACTAAATTTATCACTTCTCACTGAATGACAAATTAAATTTGAAGAGAAAAATATATGCCTAAATCAGGATTTGAACCCAATATCTCTGGTTCTAATTTAAGCTATTAAGCATTCCGATTTACACATAGTATTGTACAGAAACAGAAACATTGGATTCAAATCCCAATTTAGGCATATATTTTTCTATTTAAATTAATATTGGGAAGTAAACATTATGAGGTTATATCATTAATAGTGAGTGGAGAACATATTTTAATCGACTCACCTCATACATTTTCAAACTTCTTTGATACCGACGGTTTCAGACAATATCATGTCCTTCTTCAGTCAGTGAAACTTTTGAAACAATTGGATAAACCGTTGGAATTGACAATTTGGGAAATGATATTCATTCAGAAGAATAAATGTCGATCTATGAATTTCGATATTCCGGTGGATAAAAATTTAATTTATATATTAAATATGGGAATTTTTAACATTATGAGGTTCAATTAATAATAATTAAATGAATCGTGATTTTTTCTTACCTCATACATCTATGTTTCTTTAAACACAGCACTGCAGTATCGGCGACCCTTTGTCGTCATCGTCAGCTGTTTTCACGACTGTCAATTTTTTCTCCTTTTTGCCGGTAATTATCTAGACTGCCATCTGGTGTTCTTTTGAAGGAATTCCTCTTCAAACTGCCATCTGGTGTTGTTTTGAATGAATCATTTCCTAAACTGCTATCTGTTGTATTTTTGAAGAACTTTGTAATCAAGCTTGGTTCTTCCGGAATCTCGAAGTTCATAGTTCTAGTATGGTTTTTTTGAATATATATTTTTTCCCAAACTGTTAAATCCAAAGGTTTTGATAGATGTTTTAAAAGTTTTGCTTCTTTTTCAATCCTATGATGCTCTAACAAACTGTTAAATCCAAAGGTTTTGATAGATGTTTTAAAAGTTTTGCTTCTTTTTCAATCCTATGATGCTCTAATAAACTATTATTAGAGCATCATAGGATTGAAAAAGAAGCAAAACTTTTAAAACATCTATCAAAACCTTTGGATTTAACAGTTTGGGAAAAAATATATATTCAAAAAAACCATACTAGAACTATGAACTTCGAGATTCCGGAAGAACCAAGCTTGATTACAAAGTTCTTCAAAAATACAACAGATAGCAGTTTAGGAAATGATTCATTCAAAACAACACCAGATGGCAGTTTGAAGAGGAATTCCTTCAAAAGAACACCAGATGGCAGTCTAGATAATTACCGGCAAAAAGGAGAAAAAATTGACAGTCGTGAAAACAGCTGACGATGACGACAAAGGGTCGCCGATACTGCAGTGCTGTGTTTAAAGAAACATAGATGTATGAGGAAAGAAAAAATCACGATTCATTTAATTATTAAAAATTTAATTACAAAGTTTATAATCCCAACGAAAGATGGCAGCACAAGAAGTGATGTCACTAAAGAAATCAACAATCACGGAATTTCATCAGTGGAAGCCATGACTGAAGAAGGACATGATATTGTCTGAAACCGTCGGTATCAAAGAAGTTTGAAAATGTATGAGGTGAGTCGATTAAAATATGTTCTCCACTCACTATTAAATATATTTTTCTCTTGAAATTTAATTTGTCATTCAGTGAGAAGTGATAAATTTGGTACTAAACATTGATTAAAAAAGGGAATTTAATTGGTTCTTTATATCTCACCTCATAATTTAATTCAATTTCCTATCAATTTTAATGTTTCAAAGAAAAGAGTTATGGACTGAGAAATAATGTAGAAGGAATACAAAATTGCCTAAATCAATTAAAAAGATTTTTAATATTTTTTTTTATTTTGTGATTTTAGGTAAAACATCTACAGCTCAGACAGTTCTTGATACTTTGGACCCTTCAAAATACTCATTATTGATGATTAACATGTCAGCACAAGTATGTAGAAAAAGTTGTTTTATATCTTAGTTAACGCAAAGTTTTATTCTGGTAATTCCAATTAAATAATCACTAACTAACTATTTAAGTAAAATTTTATCACCTCACCTCATTCTTCCTCTTCTTAGACCGGTTATGGAACTTTCTTCTTCAGTTCCATCATCAGTATTTTCATGACCATTGTTTTATTGTCTTCAACCATTATTTTATTCTCTTGAAGAGCTATCTACTGCTCCCTCTGTTAGTAGACTGAAGAACCTTGAAATCAAATCTTTTTCCCGTGAATTTAAAAGTTCATTAACTTCTCTATCGGCCGCGGTGGACTAGTGGTTATGCTCCTTGCCTCTGGTCCCAAGGGTCGCGGGTTCAAACCCGGCCGGGGTCGATGGATTTTTTAGGATGGAAAAATCCAAGGAGCAAGTCCTCCGGGAGAGACTTTAAGCCGTGGGTCCCGAGTCTGAAGATTTTCAGGCTCATAAAAAATCCTTAAGCCTGAATGAAAAGGCCTCTAACCAAAATTTACTGAATTTTCCCGTCCTAGTACTACCTTGGTTTACTAGATGTCAGTATGAGGCGGAACGCTGACCACGTACCACTCAAAATGACATCTATACGAAAACATGTGTAACTAAATTAGTATGGTTCAAATTCTTCCCTGTAGGGGGAGAGCGCCTAAATCTCTGTAAAGGGAAAACATAGGCTTACAATACAATACAATTAACTTCTCCATTTCAAAAAAAAAAAATGGAAAGGAGAAGTTAATGAACTTTGTAATTCCCAAGGAAAATTATTTGATTTTGAGGTTCTTCAGTCTACCAACAGAGGGAGCAGTAGGCAGCTCTTCAAGACGACAAAACAATCCTTGTGTTAATACTGATGATGGATGGAATTGAAGAAGAAAGTTCCAAAACTGGTCTAAGAAGAAGAAGAATATGAGGTGAGGTGATGAATTTCTACTTGAATAAATAATACCTCTTAGTGTTAATTCTTAAAAAAAAAGTAACTAACTCACTCGCTGGCACTATCGAACCTGTCAGTTCATGGCCATGTGGACATAAGTTCTCCATATATCCCCTACCTTGAGTTAAAGTTTTTCAATCATTTCCTGTATAATCTACTTCCCTCAAATCATTGTTAATATTATTCTCTCATCTCATCCTTGGTCTCTTAACTGGGTGCTTTCCCTCTGGTTTTTCTACAAGGAGTTTCCAAGCCCCTCTTTCATTATGGTAAAATTAAACCTCATAGTAATGAATTCCTGTAAAAGTTATACCCTCTTTCATTCCCCATTCATACCACATTTTCTCCCCTTCACAATTTACAAGACATAATTGTACTTATTACATCTGGTTTTCCATAAAGATCATGTAGCTCACTTTTATGCAGTCTTATCCATTCATCTGTTTGTTCATCTTTCTTTGGTCAAAAAACTTACCTAAGAGCTTTATTCTCAAATAATCATAATCTATTCTCCTCCCTTAAAGTGGATGGCATTATGCATCAACCATCTATGCGCTATTATGTAAGTTTTGAAGAAAATATGTTTAAGTCAATCTTTACTATTTATTGTAGTGCCAAACTAACAATACTGGATATTGCAAGTTATTTTCCTTGTTTGACAGTTAGTTATACATCAACAGTTTAAGGCTCGAATCTTTGAACGCATTAGACCGTAAAAGTCATTCTCTGCCTGTACTCTGCTGAGAAAGTTGCATCCAAATATGTTTTTGCGTACTCAAAAATCTGTTAATGCGATAATAATTGTTGAAATTCCTAAGCTACCTGCCGAGGTGACTTAGCAGAGAAACGAATTGTGAGCAATCCGATGGTAACCGATGTAGTTTGAAACCTTGCCACGTACCTTGCTGCTTTATCCAAGATGTCGGACCTTGAGGACTTCGATCATGTTTTCGGTATATGCGGAGAAGAGGAATTTGATAGAGTTTACCAAAGAATTCAACTGGAAGAACAGGAGAATCAGCATAATATTGCACGATGCAGACGTTGTCATATATGGTATTATTTGTGGGACGCAAGCGTAAATGCATTCCTCTAGCAGATGAAAATAACGGAAGTGGTTTTATCGCTGAGAATTCTGGGTAATTTCTTGTCAATTTTATGAAAACGACGACTTTCATGCATGACCAGTTAGTGGGTAGCTAATTCGATCTTTGCACTTGCTCACGGAAAGTCTGCTCACCAGTGATTGGAAGTAATTTGAGTAGAGACTAATGTATTTGCATGTGGCCCTAAGAGTGGGAACACTTGACACTTAGCTGCATGATGCAGAATTTAGATTAGCATTTACGAAAATCTGGTTTCATAGCTATTTGTTGCAAAACATACAATCTCTGATAGGACTGGTGGCATTTACATTTTTCTTTAATAATAAGGCTATATTTAATGATTTGGCGCTAAAAGTGTGTGTACACTTACTCCATGAGCCAGTGTAACGGATGGCATCAAAATCTCAATTCTTTTTAAATGGCACTTAGCCAGTTGATGCATAACTCCATCCAAGTTAGAGTCCATGTTTTGCATCCATATAATATAACTGGGAGAATAACAGTTTTATATATTTTCAGTTTAATGTTTTCTAAGAGAAGTTAGCATGACAAGAGTCCCTGTAATACATTTCCAGAATTAAGTTTCAATGGATATTAAGAATGCCAAATTTGTTATAGATATTCAGTAAGCTTAATATTTATTTTCTGAAATAACCTTGTAGCTGTGAAGATTGAGTACCAATTATCTAATTAAATAATTAATTTCTAACATCCGCATGTTTCAGACAACATCTAATAATGTACAAGACAGGATTGAGGGTCGTGTAGAGAAGAGAACCAAAGGTGTATTTGTTCCACCAGGAGGTAAGATTTAAGTGTACTGAATTTGTTAAATTATATGTTTTGTGCACTTAATTTTAAAATATCTCCTTTTAAATCTAAAAAAAAAAACTCCAATGGACAATTACTTGTTATTGTTATGTTAACATTGAACAAAAAGGTTCAGAAGTCAGCATTGAGAGCTTTGAAAATATATGAAACATTTCATTACTCTTCATTTGTGCTGTAGGAAACATTCATTAAACAAATTAAGCTACAATGGTTTATTTTAGGAAGTAAGATTTTGAGGGTCTTTTAATCAAGTTTTTGCGAGAATTGGAACATCTTACCTCAAATTAATGTTGAGTTCTGTTTGAACATGTTTCAATATAGAGGATTGTATCGAAACATGTTCAAACAGAACTCAAAATTAATTTGAGGTAAGATTTAACTGTTATAGGAATTAATCACTATGAGGTTTAATTTATGGTGAAATTAAATGTTTCTTACCTCTCCTCTCGTAAATTTTCTATGTAGATCGCGATTTCGAGACCACAACAGTCTCATCTTCAGCACTTTCTTGGCGACTGATGTTATGCCGATCAGAAGAAACTCTTCTTCTTCCCTCTGTTGGTGGACCAATGAATCTCTGGATCAGGTCAGAATTTGCTGGAATTTCGAAGTTCATAAGTTTTCCTTTGTTTTTCTGAATGTGGATCTTTTCCCAAATTGTGAGTTTCTTTTGTTTGTTTAATTAAACAAATAGACAAACAAAAGGAACTCATGGTTTGGGAAAAGATCCACATTCAGAAAAACAAAGGAGAACTTATGAACAAATTTTTTACCTGATCCAGAGGTTCATCAGTCCACCAACAGAGGGAAGAAGAAGAGTTTCTTTCGATCGACATAACATCAGTCGCCAAGAAAGTGCTGAAGATGAGACTGTTGTGGTCATCGCCATCTACTTAGAAAATTTATATGAGGAGAGGTAAGAAACATTTACTTTCACCATTGAGGTAAGTAAGATGTTGCCATTCTCACAAAAAATTGATTAAATTAAGTTACAATTTAACAACAGACATTGCATTTAAATGTTTTTATTAACAGATGAAGACACAGACGACAGAGAACGATGGAGAACTTTAATTAAGGGAAAATTGTGAATGTTTGTTGCAAACTGATAGTCTATAAGTCCATTGTCATTTATATTTATTTATTTTTTTAGTTCATGTTAATTACTAAGATTGGTTGGAGAAAACCCTCAATGATAAGGAAAATTCTCAAAATAAAAAATAAAAGAATAATTCATTTCATACATCTCAATGATGGATGAATTATATTTGAAGAGGAAAATTACATTTAGTGATTAAATTAAATAAAACTGTTAAAGTTTATACAATTTTCATATTTACTTTTTACTGTAACAGTTTTATTTTATTTAATCACTAAACATAATAGATTTTCATCAAGTAAACACCAAATCAATTGATTAGAAAAATTATATGCTCAGACTGGGGTTTGAATCCAGGACCTTTCGAACTCTAGACAAATGCTCTACCATCTGAGCTATCTAGAAACTCCAATTTAAATGCAAATTTGTCTCTTATATACACTGTTAATTCCTGTGCACAAAATGCTGTGAAGTTGTTGCTTATATCTTGCAAATGGTGGCTTCTTTATTAAGAAGACCTTTTATTGAGAAAAAATTGTCATTTAATGAAAAGTAATAAATTTAGAATTTAAGTTTCGACACATATTAGAGTTTAAGATAGAAAATAAGCTTCACTGACTATAAATGTGGTGTGATTCCCATTAAAGTCTTCTTGTTAAAGAAGCCGCTAGAGGCATAGTGGATTGAGATGTCCATAGCTCGATGCGCAGGAATTCATATAATACAGGAGAGAAATAATATATGTTTCAATTGGAATACCTGGTAGCTTAGTGGATAGAGCACTGGTGTACAGAACCAGAGACATCAGGTTCAAATTCAAATTCAGGCATATATTTTTCTTAAATATATGTAGGAAATAACACTATTAGGTTTATTTTAATTATATTTGAGTTGTGTACTTTGACTCACCTCATATTTCTTTGAAAAAATATACATAAGAAAAACAAAAATGAATTTAAATACAAGAATGAAAGAACACCTTAGAAATTTTAAAAATGGAGAAATACAAAAATCTGCAATAGCTTCACATGCATGGTCAGAAAAACACAGAATTGAAACTAAGGCAAAATTACTTTAAACAGTTAGAAAAATCTAAGGAACTCACAATTTGGGAGAAAATTTACCTATGCAAGAATAAAAAGATAACCATGAATTTTGAAATTTCTGGTGAAAGGGGAAAAAAATTGATTTGGAAGTTCATCGGTCAGCCAATAGAGAGCGCAAAAATCAATTTGTAGGAGGGACAACCACAAGATAACAGTTGTGAAGTATCGAGAATATCGCATGACGAAACCGGTCTGCATAAAAATCAGGAAATATGAGGTGAGTCAAAATACACAACTCAAATATAATATATTTTTCTCTGAAAAAAAAATTAAACATTTAAGATTACCCAACATCTGCTTAAAATAAAAATTGGCAAGAAATTCTTTGCTAATATTTTAAAAATAAACTATCTGTCAAATTTTGTTGCGTTTGTTAGATTTTTTATCCAATTCCAACAAGGATTTGACGGTTAGCCATTTTCCTGCATGCTTCCCAAATACAGCTTTGTCTTTATAGTGAGTTGTGTTTCAGTTTTTCCGACGGTCAGGATATCTTCCATGGCTTTGCAAGTTAGTGATTTGTTGGAATGTAGTCCATGTTACTGTTGACCAGATGTATTTCCTTTGTAAGCAATGGTTTATAACTTTTCAGGGAAGACAATGATAACATTCATGGATGATTTCAACATGCCTGCTAAAGAGGTATATGGTGCTCAGCCACCACTTGAACTTGTTCGTCAATGGATTGACTACGGATTTTGGTATAATAGAAGGAAACAAACAAGGACATTTGTGCAGGTAAAGAAGTCTTGAATCATAATTATTATTAATTGAACCTCATAATGTTAAAAATTCCCAAATTTAATATATAAAAGTCTTGAATCTCTTAACACTTACCTTTCATTCTCAAAAAAAACAATGGAGGTTTCTTTTTGAAATAACCAAGATGTATGTTGATCATCTTTTCAGCAAATATAAGGCCTGAGTTATTTATATGAGTTAGAAAGTATTGAAAATAGGATGTAAGAGTGCTAAAACCTTGGCCTGCAATAAAACTACAAATGTGAGGTGAGTCACAAAAAAATCTAACTTGTAATAATACTGAGCAACAAAAAATAAACTTTTTTTTTTGTCTCAGAAAGAAAAATATGTGATTCTGATAGTATTTGTTCTCCTGAATTCAAATATGATATCAGTTTTTCTCTATCACGCAAGGTTTCCAAGAGACAGGAATTTATAATTTCAAACACTTTAATATTTTCTACATTCATAACTACACAATATTCGAACATTTGGACTCACCTAGAAAGTAAGAAATGACGATTTTCTGCTATATTTCGCCTGTGGAGTATCCCTCTTGATGTTCCAACAATAATCAGCCAGCATGTTAGGATTCTATTTGCCTTGATATCTCTTTTCCATAGCTGAAATCTCCTGAGTTAGCTCATTTGGTTTTATTTTACAATAGACAAATGGATGAAAAAACATTTATTAAAAAAATAATTATTTAAATCCATTAATTGTAATTGAAATAAAAAAAACTGTGGTGATGGAGAGATTCCGAATACATGTTTGAAAACATGATAAAAAACTGCATTAAGTACAACTATTGGTACTCATGAGACAAAAATCATGTTGACCGGTGTTATTAAAGTAAATCTTATAGTATTACTTCCTTTAAATATTAAATAAATTTGACTACTCAAGTCATAAAAAGATGAAAAGCAACATATGTTGTTAACAATGGTTGAATAACTGTTACACAAAATGATGGTATCAAAACATAACCTTGAATTCAACATCAAGTTTTCAAGAGCTAAAGGATGAAATTAAAAAATATTTGAAACTTCAACAAAAATGAAATAAAAGAGGTGCCCATATTAAATTTATTAATAGATAATATTTGAAAAGCAAAATTGTACAGTCAGACTGGGGCTCGAACCCGGGACCTTTGGCTTTCTAGGCCAATTCTCTAACTGACTGAGCTATCTGAGCAAGTTCCAATCTAAATGGAAATTTTTCTCTTATATACGCAGTTAATTCATGCACACACCAAATGCTATGAAACTTTTGCTTCTATCTTACAAATGGCGGCTTCTTTATTAAGAAAACATTTATTTGGGAATTTCTTCTTCTTCTTTTTCTTCCTTTCATGTGATAGACCTAGTGGTCTGTTACGGTCCTCAATCCAACGTTTGAAGGGTCTGCCCAAAGATCTCTTGCCTGGTGGCTGGTAATTTAAAATCTGACGTGGTATTCTTGTTCTGCTCATTCTTCGTACGTGAGATTTCCAGTTGTTTATGTATTTTTGTATATATTCCATGACTGATTCTGTGTGTAATTCTTTGAGAATCTCAGAATTCCTTTTTACATTACATTATAAAGCTAGTATGGTGGCTTCTTTGATGTTTTTATTATTCATTTCATACATCTCATTGATGGATAAATCATATTTAAAGAGAAAAATTATACGCTCAGACTAGGGCAATATTAATAGATGTTTGGAATTACAAGTAGCACCAAAATGTGTTCAAAAAATAATAAAAAAAACAATGATAATAACAACCAACAGAAAATTTTAGAAATGAAAACTTTGAAATTGAAAAAAAAAAAAAAAAAAAAAAAACATTATGCAATGATAAATAAATTAGATATTGAATTATACTTTCTGCACCTAAACTGTTAGAAAGTATTGAAAATGGCACATAGAGTGCTGAAAACATGGACTGCAATAAAATTACAAGTATGAGATAAGTCATGAAAAATGTAACTCATAATTACATATAATGCCTGTTGGCTTGTTATGAGCCTATTGCTAGATTTGCAGTCCCTCTCTTCTTCAGAAACCCATATGGGTGATAGTAAAGCATGGCTTTCCCCTATCACATCTCTAGGGAAATAAGGATATGTAAATTAGATTGGTTAAAAAAACCCTAAAAAAGGGGAGGTCAGGTCCTCACTTTGGCTGTAAGAGCTATAGGTGGAAAGAAAAAGAACTTTAAGCTTGGACTAAGAGGCCTCTGGCAAAATTTGCGAGCCCTTTCATGCCCATATTTGAATTGCAACACTAACAACCTGAGCAATAATAGAGCAATGTTACATACAAATTTTATTTATGTACAGATTTTCAATGTTTACACATCTTTCTCTGCCTAAAGAATTCATAAAATATTGGCCTGACCATATTATGTTATGGCAATGAGGCCTGGACAATTTGCTGTGTAGATGAACAAAGATTAACTGCGGCAGAAATGAAATTTATAAGATGTACTTCAGGTTACTCAAGGACAGACCATAAAAGGAATTCTGAGATTCTTAAAGAATTACAAACAGAATCAATCATGGAATATGTACAAAAATATAGAAACAACTGGAAATCTCGCATAAGATGAATGAGCCGAACAAGAATAGCACATCAAATCTTAAATTACCAGTCAGCAGGCAAGAGATCCTTGGGCAGATCCTTCAAATGTTGGGTTGAGACCGTAACAGACCCCTAAGTCTATCCATCCACTCATGTCCTCTTGCTCTCATTCCAGTTCTTATTTCTTGCATCCACAAGTTCTGAGGTCTTTCTTTCTTTATTCTTCCAGGTGGACACTATTCCAATGTTTTTTTCTGGGCAACATTTCTTCTTGCATCTATCATACATGCCCATACCAATTTAATTGCTTATATCTTATATAATCTACTATTGAATATTTAATATTAATTTTTTCTCGTATGTCTTTATTTCTTATTTTGTACAATTTTGAACATCTTTTAAATTTGTATGCTTGCAGAATATGCTCTTAATGGCTGCCATGGGACCACCAGGAGGAGGAAGAACTCAAATTTCAGAGCGTCTACTCAGTAGATTCAATGTGATAAATCTCACTTTCCCAAGTGAATCTCAGATAATTCGTATCTATGGAACTCTTTTGAATCAACATGTGGCAGAATTTATTGATGACATACAAATGATGGGTAATTTATCTTTAATAATATAAATCATTATCATCAAATGCTTTTCAGATTTGGCTATTGGGTCTGTTACACTTTCTGAATTCATCTGATCTCTCCACTGCATTTTAGGTTTGCTGATATTTTTTCTTCCTTCAAGCTTGTAGGTCACGATCTATTATTTATCTATTGGTAGAGATTGATGATATATCATCATCTCTTTGCAATTCCAGTTTAGACTTGCTAGATTTTAGCACATTGTGCATTGTGGTTTAGGGTTGGATAATGGAGATTTTATTTTGAAAAGAAAAATTAATGCTTTAATCAGAACTTGAACCCCAGACCTCTGGTTCTAAGTATACAGTCCATTACACTATTTAAGACATAATACAAATGTCAACCTTTCTTTCCTCATATACAATTCTCTAATTATTAATTAAATAAAAATAAAACTTTGATTAAGATATAATTAATTGACAGCTGTTTCGGTACACTGTACCTTCTTCAGATATGTTAACAAATTATGAATTGTGTTATTGTAGTACATATCAACTGATCTAAGCAACAATACAACAATATTTATTTAAATTTTTTAATTTAACAAAGGGAATTAATTCAAATCAAGTTGAGAATTTAACAGTTTATTACTACTTTTCAATTTATTTATTTCTACAGCCTCCAAAAGGTCCAACTTCTTACCCTTATCACAAACATGTAAAATTTCAAAATTTGTATTGAAACAATGATTAAATTGGAATAGGTGGTTAGCATATTTTGAATATTCTAAATTTCTGTTACATGTTCTGTTAATTGTCTGAAGTCGGGTAGATAACATTACCATTGGCCAACGGATGACTTCTATTCAAGAAGTATTTCTAATGAGAATTTTACACTACCTTTTTAAGCAGTAGAGCTTAATTTATTTATGTACGATTTTATCACTCATTTAATATTTTTCTTCTTCTTAAACTAGTTTCAGAGCAATCTTCTGTTCCATCATCAGAGTTTCATGACTATTGTTTTGTTATCTTGAAGAGCCATCTTTTGCTCCCTCTGTTGGTAGACTGAAAAACCTCAATATCAAATAATTTTCCATGGTAATTTCAAAGTTAATTAATTTCTCCTTTTCGTTTTTTTTTAATGTAAAGACCTAAAGAACAGACTGTTTGGGAAAAACTCTATATTCGAAAAAACAAAAAGGAGAAATTATTGAACTTTGAAATTCCTGCGGAAAATGATTTGATTTCGAGGTTTTTCAGTCTACCAACAGAGGGAGCAAAAGGCGGCTCTTCAAGATGACAAAACAACGGTCATGAAATACTGAAGATGAAACAGAAGACAGTTCCGAAACTAGCTTAAGAAGAAGAAAAAATGAGGTGAGTGATAAAATTGTACATAGGTTAACATCATAGGTTAATACCTAAAAAAAGTAATAGTAGAGCTTAATATTTCATTGTTATATTTAAATATTAAGACTTTCCAATAATGGACAATATTATTTCGAAAAGAAAAATTAACACTTGAACCTCAGATCTGATTCTACACACTAGTATGAAGTCCATTACACCATTCAAGACACTATTTAAATGTCTACTTTTCTTTCTAATTTTTCTTTTAAATAAAAAAAATTAATTATATTTTTCAAGTCATTAGATTCCTGAATGTGGTTTCATTTGGAAAGGAAACTATACATCTTGCCTCATAAACTATAATCATCTCACCTGGATGTGTTTTGTAGACCATTATTCCCATTCTCATCAAAATTCTGACTCAATGAATGAATGAGTAATTTCTTATCTTACCTCATAGTTTGTTTTCTTAAACATGGAAACTGCAGTTTTCAGGAAGACGTCCCTCCCATTTTGAACCAATATTATGACTTATTGTAAGATAAGAAATTACTCATTCATTCATTGAATTAAGAACCTCATAATGTTATTTCCCATTATATTATTTTTGGTCTGGACATCTTACCTCAATATTAATGTTGATTTGTTCTTGGACATGTTTCAAAACAATTCTGTTTTTGAAACATGTCCAAGAACAAATCAACATTAATATTGAGGTAAGATGTCCAGACCAAAAATAATATAATTAAAATAACCTCAAAATATAACTTCCTAAAATTAAATATTATTTCCCATATTTAACTATGAAAAAATTCTGACTGTTTGAAATGAGCCATTAACATCAGCTTTCCTTATGCCCCTGGCCATATGAACATAGAGATTAAATTGTGCTTACTGGAAACTAAGAAATTCATGCATTTATTCTTGTTCTGAATGTACATTTTTTCCCATATTATGAGTTCTAAAGAGGTAAGATGAGGTGTAAAGCTTCTGATTCATACTTTATTTTATTAATTGAATAGTTATGCTGAAAACAGATCTAACCCATAAACTACAAATTGTTAGAAAAATGAAAAAACCCATAATGTTCATTTTGAGGCTATTACCTTTATTATATCATATACATTTTAATCTCTCATCCTATTGGAAACATATACAGCCAATTTGAATGCAAAATAACATGCTACTAACTAAACATTAACTATATATTGTTTATTTTTTATTATTTCACTCACCTCATACTTCATAATTCATAGCAGACCCTGGGTTTCTTCACATCATTTGTGACATTCTCAATGCTGTGTCACGTTCACAACTGACATCCAATGGCCTTCTATCCTGCAGACTGACCTCCGCGCCATCTGGTGGCCGACCGAAGAATTTCCAAATCAGTCCTCTCTCCTTATAACCGGGTATTTCAAAATTCATAGTTGTATTTTCATTCTTGCATATGTAAATTTTTTCCCAAATTGTGAGTTCCTTCGGATTTTCCAATTGTTTAAGTAATTTTGTTTTGGTTTCTATTCTATGTTTTTCTGACCAGGCATATGCAGCTATTGCAGATTTTTCGGTTTCTCCATTTTTAACATTTCTGAGGTGTTCTTTTAATCTTATATTTAGATTCCTTTTTGTTTTTCCTATGTATATCTTTTCACAATCTTTACAATTAATTTGATAAATTCCCGATTTTTTGCAGTCTTCAATCTTTTCATTTTTGTTGGTTTTTATTAAATTACCTAAGTTGTAATCATTTTTCGGTGCTAATTTAATGTTGAATTTGTTGAAAATTTTTTGAAACTTGTCAAATACTAAAGGATGGTATGTGAACTTATTGAATTTTTGCCTATATTTTTATCTGTCTGAAGAGTACTTTCATTAATGATTTTTTGTTCTTTGAATTTATTTATTTTCTTGTGTATCATCTTCTCTTGAAAACCATTATCCTTCGCAATTTTTATGATGTGTTCTTTCTATTTATTGTAATTTTCTTTGCTCATGGGGACATTCGCAAGTCTGTTTGTTAAACTATTAAATACTGCCTGTTTGTGTGAAAAATGGTTAAATCCAGTAGCTTATATAATTGTCGATGTGAGTTTCTTTTCTGTAGATTCCAAATTCTATTTTCTTTTTTTCTTCATTCCTAATCAATTTAAGGTCTAAAAATGGTATTTCATGATTATTTTCTATTTCCATTGTAAATTTGATTGTTTTATTTTGAATATTTAACAGTTTAATGGCATCTTATAATTGTTTCTGTTTTACTATTACTATGATATCATCTACATATCTTCTCCAAAATTTAAACATCAAAGGATGTGCTTTGGTTACATGACATTCAAAGTTCCCCATAAACATGTTTGCTAAGAATGGTGATAATGGATTTCCCATTGCAAGTCCTGATTTTTGTCTAAAGTATTTTCCTCTAAAGGTAAAGAACATTTGATTTAAGCATAATTTTGTTAGTTTTATGTATTCTTTAATGCTATCATCATCTAATTTGTTTTCTTTCAAAAATTAACTATTTAATACAGAATTGAGTGCAAGAGTTATCTATCTTTATAGAGTGGAAAAAAAAAATGATCTAACCCATACTTAACTAAAAATCCTACAATAAGAAATAGAAAATAAATATTGAACACTGATTCAGTTAGAAAAATTTCTAACTTGAGTCAGTGTTGAATATTTATTTTCCATTTATTGTTATTTCGTTACATTCTTTGTCTCTTTCTTATTTTCATTCAATTTCTCTAAGATTCAGATAGAATTCACAGAACTGTGGTGGAATGAATTTGCACGTGTGCAATAACTGTTTTTCTCACTGCTAGTCATGATTTGACTAACTGCTTCCACTATTTTGTTACAGATCACTATTCGCTTGAAAGCCAACTTTTAAAAATAAATAAAAAAGGTTGGATGAGAGTAGGGATAGTTTTATATCCACAATGCCATGATATTCTCCAGATAGACCACTAATCCACTGAAAACTGAATTTTCAAAATTTTGTTGGTTAGATCTCTTTTCACGACTACTATTCAGTTATTGGATTATATTAATAAATTAGCTAATGGTCTGGAGGTAACAACAAAGTTATTCTCCTTCTTGCTTCCCGATACTTGGATGTCACATCTTGATAATTTTGAAGAGCTACACAGTTTGTTAAATGTTTTCTGTCCATTTCCACACCTTGAGAAAATATATACCCAATCAAGAGACACTAAAGATGCTTTCCTAAGCAGTTGTTATGTAGTAAGCCTCAGTGTAGCAACCAAAGATTTTCATGGTAGTTCCAATATTATACATGGGGTTTCTAACAGTATTTTTATAATTCTGCTTCTGACTTTTTTCAATTAAATTTTAATTGTAACTATCATTAAATTTTTTCTTTATAATTCTTGAATTTGATTAATAAAACATTGCATTTGTTACTTTGTGCTTAATTTTACCCCTTTTTTTGCGAGTATATCAGCTCTTTCATTCCCTTGCACTTCACAATGGGCTGGAATCCATTGTAAGACTAATATATGTTTACCAAGTTGCTCAATAGTCTGAACCATTGTTTATTTTTTATTATTTCACTCACCTCATACTTCATAATTCATAGCAGACCCAGGGTCACAAATGAGAATGTCACAAATGATGTGAAGGAACCCTGGGTCTGCTATGAATTATGAAGTATGAGGTGAGTGAAATAATAAAAAATAAACAATATTAAAAAACCTCATAGTGTTATTTCCTATCTACATAACTTAAGTCTGAACCATGTTACGTATTTATAATATTTTTTTCCCATTTTTTTTATAAGTTAACATTAATGTGTTGTTGCAGCTAGGACAATAACTACAGCCTCAATAGAGCTATATTTTGCAGTAACAGCCAAAATGCTCCCAACTCCTGCAAAGATGCATTACCTTTTTAATCTTCGTGATATCTCTAAGGTATGTTCATTTATTAATCTATAAATTATTTATATATGAGTTGGGGAAAATTAAAATCTATAATTTATTATTCAATTGTTTATTATTCAATTTTTATTATTCTATAAATTATTATTCAATTTTTTATTATTTTTTATAAAATGTCAATATCAATGAGTTAATCCATTTTGATTCAACAAAATTGCATGCTTTCATAACCTGACATCCATCCATAGTAATTCTGCCCGAGGGCAGGTTTTTCACTGCAATCATAGCATTTCATGCTATGCTTTGCAGCTTTACTAGGGAATTATAGGTGTGGTAGCTTCCCGTTGCTTTCCACACTGTGAAGGATCATGATGATAATGATAAGGATGATGATGATAGCCGGATGATTTTCAGGGACCGTTGGGCCCTAAGAGCTTCCTGACATTTGTCTTACAGGTGAGGAATAACCCCGAAAAAACCTTACCCAGGAGCCTATCCCGACCAGGAATTGAACCCAGGCCGCTGTGTGACAAGGCAGCACGCTACCTCGAGACCACAGTGGTGGACAATCTGACATATACAATTATTATTTTTCATTCTTGTTTCCCATCTTCCTTGATTTTTTACAATTTTTTTAAATCCATTTCATATCTAAGCACTTAAGTATTAAAATGGGCCATGACCACTTCTGGTGCATTTACAAGTAAGCACATGTACTGATAGCCCAAGAGTATATTTATGTTTATGATTATATTTTTATAGTATTACCAAGTGTCTACTAAAAGGAATAAAATATTTTTGTTATATGTATACTATTTATAGGCAGCTCCATGGCGCAAGCGGTTAGACGCTCGCCTCTCACCACTGATGTTGCGAGATTGAGTCACTCCAAGTGGATTTTATGGTGGATGAAACGGAGCTTAGGCAGGTTATTCTCCCTTTTCCCCTGCCATAAATTTCATTCCACCATTTCTCCAAACTCATCCATTTCGTTTAATTTCATTCATCCGTGTCTCTGATGGTGCATCAGGAGTGGTCAGCTGGCACCCTTGTCATTCACAGACCTCTATAAATATAGGGGCTTCATCTCATCTCACTCCTTGACCTGACCCTGAGTTGGACACTAGTTGAGGATATTTATTTATAGAATTTATAATATATGATTTAAACTAGTATACAGAAGAAAATTTCAGTTTTCTCGAAATGTAACATAATGGACATGACCTATTTTAACCCTTAAATTGGCAAAACATTAATTTCACTGTGGCAGACTGCAGTGAAAATGAAATCATGCAGTTATTATAAGGTAAATTGTGTAATTTGACATACATTTAAGTAATTTCTACAGTTTGTTTTCTTCTGTTTTATTAACTAACTAACTCACAGGCTCTATCAAACCTGTAGGTTCATGGCCATGCAGACATAAGCTCACCATACTTCCATATCCTGAGCTAATGTTTTCCAATCATCCCCTGTATAGTCTACTTCCCTCAAATCATGGATAATGTTATTCCCCCACCTCAATCTTGGTCTACTAACTGTGCGTTTTCCCTCTGGCTTTCCTACAAGAAGCTTCCATTATCAAATTTTTTTGAGACTGGTAGCATCTTATCTGAAAATAATGTTGATTTTGAGGTAATATGTTTTCAGTCTTAAAAAAACTTGATTAAAAGAACCTCATAATATTACTTCCTAAAATAAACCATTAGCTTCCATTATATTCCCATTTCTTTTCTTCTTCTTCTTCCTTCCAAGCATTAGGCCAAGGCCTGTTACGATCCTATAGAAAATTTTCCCTCCAGCATTTTGATCCTTCCGGGAAACTCGTATAAGACTTGAAAGCATAATAATAGTCCCTTCGATCGGTTGCTGGCCAAAGGAAGGCAAGACCAGTGATGGGGCTGCCATCTTATAGCCTCTGGTCAGGCTTTTCTGAAGAAGAAAAGAAAATAAAGGAAAGAAGAAATGGAAGAAAGGAAAGACTTCCTAGCCCTCGGATGCCCTAATAGCATTGGAGTCGAAAAAAACAAGAGTTAACCAAGAGAGGTTAGATAGTAAAGTTAAAAGAGTGCAAAACACAAGTAAGTGGAAGAAATGTTTTGCTCAGCTTGGGCACCTTGTGGTCGCCATCCACATATCCCCTAGATGAGGACCCCTGAGGGACCATTTCTTTTCTAAATCTGTCTTATACTAAAAATCTTATCTGTTGTGGACCTGTTTCTTCTAAATCCACCACATTGATGATCTTCTAGAATGCCATTAATATAGGGAGTAAGTTTCTTCTGTTTTATTTATTTTTTTTAATCCCACTACAGGCCTCAGGAGGCCCTTGGGGTAATAGGAGGTTAAGGGTCCCACTTCTTCTATTTTATGAAAAATAATAAATAAATTAAACCAATTGATGTATCCGATAGGATACATTGCCATCTATAAATAAAAACTCCATGGTGCAACAGGCTTAGAAGGTCCTTCAGTCTGCTGGTCTCACATCCTAGTATGAAAATCAAAAAGGAAGACAATCACTCAACCAGTATATGGGTGACATGTGATCAGTATTTTGAGTCTCCCTGCCATTATATCAGGTTTTCTCTACCTGGAGCAGCTATTTATTACAACTAACCTAATTCCTTATCTGGTTGGATAGGAGTTGATCAACATTCCATGAAAAAATAATCCCCTATTGAGAGAGCAGCAATTATCCTGTAACTCTATGCTGGTGTTGGTGGTGAGCACCAGCTGGTTAGATTTAGTAATTCATACATGGTAATATCTCACCGTGAATGATTAAAATAGGCAATATCATTAAAAATAATAACAGAGTTTCTGACTAAATAACTTAGTATTAATAGGTACATAAGTTACAATAAAAATGAGAACCAAATACAATGAATAAAATCTGAACTGAAACCATGTATTTTGAAGAAGTTGCAACGTTTCAAATTATTTTGCAGGATGTTTTAGTTTGTGGGCTGAAGGGGTAATCATGCAGTGAATGGCTGTTGTCAAGGTTGAGTGCATTACTATGGCAAAATGACCCACAATTCCCAAATCCAGTACTGTCAAGTGCAGAGATCCATTGAAATGTCATAAAGACAATTTGATGGCACTGGAAAAATAATATATATTTCTGTTTCTTTTTATTCAATAATGTTTCTGTTTCATCATTTTATTTTAATCCATCAGTATTGCTTATAGAAACATTATTTGCTTTTATTTTGTTTTTGTGGTTTGTCAAAACTTAATTTTGAAATAAATTTTCAGATTTTTCAAGGCTTGCTAAGGAGCAACCATGAGAACCAGAATAACAAACCAGCTTTTCTTCGTTTGTGGATTCATGAATGCTACAGGGTATTTAACGACAGACTTATTGATGAAAAGTAAGTATCACAATGATTTATAGTAAAATCAAATTTTTCTTACTTCTCCTCATACAAATCTTCTAAGTAGATCGCGATTTCGAGACCATGACAGTCTCAACTTCAGTACTCTTTTGGCGACGGTTGTTATGTCGATCGGAAGAAACTCTTCTTCTTTCCTCTGTTGGTGGACAACCTCTGGATCAGGTTAGATTTTGCAAGAATTTCGAAGTTCATAAGTTTTCCTTTGTTTTTCTGAATGTGGATTTTTTTCCCAAACCATGAGTTCCTTTTGTTTATCTATTTGTTTAATTAGACTGGCTTTTGCAATAGATAACGGTTTAGAAGAAAATATGGTATAGAAGAAAATAAATAAATTTAAAAGACAAAAATTAATTCATGAAAGCACACTTATAAAAGAAACGGAAAAAATTAAATTAAAGAAATTCACTTACCATCCGTTGAAACACCATAAGCTTAAAAAAAAATTTCAAAAAGTTTATTATAAGATTGGCACCGAAGAACGAATACAGCCTTAACAGGATAGTTAAACCAATAAAATGGAATAAATAAGACGACTCAGGTCTTTGGGAAATTTATTACGACTACTTGATAACATAACCTCAAACAAAATGATAGAGATTCCAATGAAAATCCAGTAGTCATAATGTCGGTTGAAAATGAGAGAGATCCTTCTCTCGAAAACTAGTTCCCATGTTTGAAGAAACATAAAATATGAGGTAAGATGTTAAAAAATGACTCATTAACTTATGAATTAAGAACCTCATAATGTTATTTCCCATATTTAACTATGAAAAAATGAATGAATTGAAGAAGAAAACAAATCAGGAATTTATCAGATCAAATCAGGATTGTGACAAAATTTATATTGGAAAAACAAAAAGAAATTTGAAAACAAGGGTAAAAGAACATCTTAGAAATGTCAAAAATGGAGAAGTGGAAAAGTCAGCAGTAGCTGCTCATGCTTGGTCTGAAGAACATTTAATTTAAAAAAATGGATAAACAAAAAGAACTCACGGTTTGGGAAAAAAATCCACATTCAGAAAAACAAAAGAAAACTTATGAACTTCGAAATTCCTACAAATTCTGACCTGATCCAGAGGTTCATTGGTCCACCAACAGAGGGAAGAAGAAGAGTTTCTTCCGATCGACATAACATCAGTCGCCAAAATAGTACTGAAGATGAGACCGTTATGGTCTCGAAATCACGATCTACTTAGAAGATTTGTATGAGGAGAGGTAAGATACATTTGATTTTATCATAAGTTAAACCTCATAGTGATTAATTCCTGTAAAAGTTAAATCACAATGATTATAATAATACCATGTTTACTTACTCACTGGCACTATCGAACCCGTAGGTTCATGGCCGCACAGACATAAGCTCTCCATACATCCCTATCCTGAGCTAATGCTTTCCAATCATTCCCTGTATAATCTACTTCCCTCAAATCATGGTTAATGTTATTCTCCCACCTCATTCTTGGTCTACCAACTGGGCGTTTTCCCTCTGGCTTTCCTTCAAGAAGCTTCCATGCAAGTATGTCATTTCCCATACGTGCAACATGTCCTGCCCATCGCAGTCTACGAGACTTAATAATACCATGTTTACTTACATAATTTAGCAGGTGTCCATCCCAATAAGAATGTTAGGTTTAAATTATGCGCCTTTTATTGTTGTGCAGTTGATGATATTATTCTTACTTGTAATATTATCTATTTGTAATTGCAATTAGCTTTTATGGATCACTGTATAATTTACCTATCTATAGTGTTCTGTCCTAAGAAAAGGTTTTTCATGCTATGCTTTGCAGCTTTATTAGAGAATTATAGGTGAGGTAGCTTCCCATTGCTTTCCATACCGGTGAAATGATGGGGATGATAATGATGATAGCAGATGATTTTTGGGAACCATTAGGCCCTAAGCTTCCCGACATTTATCTTACAGGTGAAGAAAAACCCCAAAAAACCTAACCCAGGAAATCTGTCCCAAATGGGAATCAAACTTGGGCCCGCTGCATGACAAGGCAGCACACTACCTCAAGACCACAGCAGTGGACCATTGTATAATGGAACAATGAAATCTGATTGTCAAAAATCATTACACAAATGATTAGTATTATACACAGAATATATTCATATTTTTTAATACAGCATTCTTATTGGCCACTCTGCACATCTTTTTTTTATCATAAATTTGTAACATAAACAATAAAAAATAAATTAAGAGAGGAAAGGATAATATTTTAAATTCATCGGAAAGATTTTTTGACAACTCACCTAAATTTAATGTTTTTCACAATACTGCAGTTTCAAACGAAATCACATTCATCTTCAGCCATAACTCAAGTGACCAAGCTGACGATGGTGAAGATTGTTCACCGATGCTGTGGTGCTGTGTTTAAAAAAACATAGAAGTATGAGGTAAAAAGAATTCACAATTCATTTGATTCTTATTAATAAAAGCTCATAATGTCAAATTCCCAAATTTATTATATTAAATCCTATTAATGTTACTTCCTATTGTATTTTTAAAATAATTTTGAAATTTGAAATTATTAGGGATGAAGAATGGTTTTTGGACCAGATGGACTATCAGCTTGGGAAACACTTTGACATAGCAGTTCACACTGTCTGTCCTGATAATGAAATTCCAATTTTTGGTGACTTTGTGAACCCTTGGGGAATATATGAGGATTTGAATGATTTTGGAAAATTGAGGTCTTACATAGCTCAACAAATGGAAGAGTACAATGTTTCTCCTGGTGTGGTCCAAATGGATCTAGTTCTTTTTAAGGATGTTATAGAACATATATGCAGAGTTATACGTGTCGTTTCTCAGCCTCGTGGAAATATGCTTCTTGTTGGAATTGGTAAGTTGCATTTCTTAGTTTTTTCTCTTACAAAAATAATTAAATATAAAATTAAACAACTTTATTAAGTTATGTAGATAGGAAATAACACTATGAGGTTTTTTAATATTGTTTATTTTTTATTATTTCACTCACCTCATACTTCATAATTCATAGCAGACCCTGGGTTTCTTCACATATTTTGTGACATTGTCAATGCTGCGTCACGTTCACAACTGACGTCCAACGGCCTTCTATCCTGCAGACTGACCTCCGCGCCATCTGGTGGCCGACCGAAGAATTTCCAAATCAGTCCTCTTTCTTTATAACCGGGTATTTCAAAATTCATAGTTGTATTTTCATTCTTGCATATGTAAATTTTTTCCCAAATTGTGAGTTCCTTCGGTTTTTCCAATTGTTTAAGTAATTTTGTTTTGGTTTCTATTCTATGTTTTTCTGACCAGGCATGTGCAGCTATTGCAGATTTTTCGGTTTCTCCATTTTTAACATTTCTGAGGTGTTCTTTTAATCTTGTATTTAGATTCCTTTTTGTTTTCCTATGTATATCTTTTCACAATCTTTACAATTAATTTGATAAATTCCCGATTTTTTGCAGTCTTCAATCTTTTCATTTTTGTTGGTTTTTATTAAATTACCTAAGCTGTAATCATTTTTCGGTGCTAATTTAATGTTGAATTTGTTGAAAATTTTTTGAAACTTGTCAAATACGAAAGGATGGTATGTGAACTTCTTGAATTTTTTGCCTATATTTTTATCTGTCTGAAGAGTACTTTCATTGATGACTTTTTGTTCTTTGAATTTATTTATTTTCTTGTGTATCATTTTCTTTTGAAAACCATTATCCTTAGCAATTTGTATGATGTGTTCTTTCTCTTTATTGTAATTTTCTTTGCTCATGGGGACATTCACAAGTCTGTGTGTTAAACTATTAAATACTGCTATGAATTATAAAGTATGAGGTGAGTGAAATAATAAAAAGTAAACAATATAAAATTAAACAGTTTATAATACATTATGGTATGATGTAGCTATATATAATTTTTAATAATAAATTTGTTATTCCAGTCAAAGTTCTGTTTATTCAGGAGTTTGTCAATATTTCGATCTCCTTATGTGAGATCATTATCAAGACTCAGTTTTATTTATCAATCATACTGGAAATTCATATGTCAAATGTAATTGACACATTCAGTACCAGGCACTGAGCAGGGCATTTAAACCCACAGGCCAGCCATTTAAATACCCCAGCTACCCTTTTCGTGGCACTTCAGAAAATGGATCATTATTCACAAATTATTAGTCCTAGAAAATTCAAATTTTGTACATATCTAAAGGAAATATCCTAGTAGGATTTGTTGGTGAAATAACTTGGGTGATTGACATCACATGGTATCGGCGTATCAATTTCAGGAAGTGGAAGTTCATCTTCACTTTCACTTTGTGAATCTTCTAATTCAGGAATCAGTTCATCACCTGAATCATCATTATACAAAATATTCACTAATTCTTCTTCAGTGAGATATTTTTCTTTCACCATGGTTTCACTCACGCACAAACAACAGCGTGATAACGAGAAACATATACGACTGCATTGGAGCCTGGAGGCAAGTTTGGGTGAACGAATTCCATGTGTTGTTTGTTTTAAAAATTAAAGGGGATTCACCAAGGTTAAACATGTCAAACGGGAATAGAAAATGTACATTTACAAGCCATCTATGATCTCCAAGACATACTAAGCCAACACAATATTTAGGCGCCGAATATAAATGCGGTTTGTTCGCGCCCGCTCTAAAACGAGTTAACTGACTGATGGCCGCATACATGATAGTCTCTTTAAACGCCTTAACTGGTTTACGGTACTGAATGTGTTAAAATCAATCTATTAAAACCATTAAGGTAGAATATTTTTTATCACTCACCTCATATTGTTCAATTATTTCAATCACATAGCTCACAAAGAAGCAGTTTTCAATAGTTTCACACATAGATTAGTGAACATACCAATGAACAAAGAAAATTATGAAAAAGAAAAAGAACACATAATCAACGTAGCCACGAAAAATGGTTTTGCAATAAAAATGATACTCAAAAAAATAAACAAGTTCAAAAGACAAAAATTTATTAATCAAAGCACTCTTCTAAAAGTTAAAGAAGATAATGTAAAATTTAGAAAATTCACATATCATCCATTAAAACACCACAAGTTTCAAAAAATTTTTGAAGATTTCAACATAAGGTTAGCACCCAAAAATGACTACAGCATCAGTAGACTGATTAGACCTAATAAGAATGAGAAAATTAAAGAAGAAAACAAATTAGGGATTTATCATATTAAATGTGAAGAATGTGAGAAATTCTACATAGGAAAAACTAAAAGAAATTTGAAAACTAGAGTGAAAGAACATCTCAGGAATGTCAAGAAAGGGGAAGTAGAAAAATCTGCAGTGGCTGCCCATGCATGGTCTGAAAAGCATCTTATCGAGAAAGAAGCTAAATTATTAAAACAAATAGAAAAACCAAAAGAACTTACTGTTTGGGAAAAGATCTACATTCAAAAGAGCGAAAAGAAGAAATTAATGAACTTTGAAATTCCCGGTGATAATGACCTGGTTTCGAGGTTTTTCAGTCAGCCAATGGAAGGAGAAAAGGACAGCTCTTCAAGACGACAGAACAACGGTCGTGACGATACTGAGGATGGAACAGAAACTATGTTCCGAAACTAGTTTATAATCAAATAAGAAGAACAATATGAGGTGAGTGATAAAAAATATTCTAACCTTAATGAATATACCTCATAGTGAGAATTCCTAAAATAAGTTATTAAAACCATTGACGATTTTATTATTAATTTAACACTTCTCATAGAAGGATAAATTATATTTGAAGAGAAAAATTTTCGCCTAGACCGGGACTCGAACCCGGGACCCTTGGCTTTCCGGGCCAAGTGCTCTACCAACTGAGCTACCGAGGCGAGTTACGATCTAGACGCAAATTTTTCTCTTATGTACGTTGATAATTCCCTCGCGCCAAATGCTTGAAACCATAGCTTCTATCTTTGCAAATGGCGGCTTCTTAGTTAAGAAGACATTTATTGGGAATTTAACACTACTTTATAGCCAGTAGGGCTTCTATTGACGATTTTATTATTAATTTAACACTTCTCATAGAAGGATAAATTATATTTGAAGAGAAAAATTTTCGCCTAGACCGGGACTCGAACCCGGGACCCTTTATAATTTATCCTTCTATGAGAAGTGTTAAATTAATAATAAAATCGTCTATTAAAACCATGTTTGATACGTAGTAAAAGATTTAGTTATGATTGTAAAATTTTTGTCAAAGAATTTTTCATTACGTTTAGTGACTCTTTACAATAAACAACTAAATCTTTTTTTAATCAAAATTACAGTGGGATGAAACACTATGAGGTATTTACATTAATGAATGAGTTGGAGAAAATGCTTTAACATCTCACTCCAGTTGGAGTTTGACTGAAGAAGGAAGTAAAACTATACTTTTGAAACTGGTATTGTGAAGACATGCAACTTTATGAGGTGAGTATTTTCTCCAGCTCATTCATTAACTAAATCTTTTACTACATATCAGCGGTCATGAAAGTACTGAGGATGGAATTGAATAAGGCCCCAAAATCGGTCTAAGAAGAATATTAATATGAGGTGAGGTGATATAATTATTTTATTTAAATAAATAATACCTCATAGAGTTAATTCCTAAAAAGTCGATCATTTTGTTTATTTTTGTTACGAATAAATTGTTTGTTTATTTTGTTATCAATACATTGTTTATGAAATAATGTGGTTTAAGGTGGCAGTGGTCGACAGTCTTTATCTCGAATAGCAGCATACATTTGTGAATTAAATACTTTTCAAATAGAAGTCACTAAAAGCTACAGATTGCTAGAATTTAGAGAGGATATGAAGGCCCTGTACAGAACAACAGGTGTAGACTATAAACCAACAAGCTTTCTTTTTAATGATACTCAGGTATGTATTTTAAAGTTCCATTTACTGGTACCATATTATACATGAATATTTAACTCAGTGATATTAAAATTATTCTGTTCACATATATTTTATGACCTTCAGCTTTTAAGATGAGTCAGGGAGATTCTGTTTAAGCCCTAACATGTTTTGCAGAATTTTGTGTATCTCTTGGCAGAGTGCTTCAAAGAAAGAAGCTACTGCTGCTTTCAGATTAGCCACTAAACACTCCAGCTTAACATCTTACAAGTACACAAGTAGATGTGTTGAGTGAAGCTATCAGTGAGTGTGAAGAACTGAGT
Organism: Diploptera punctata; assembly: GCA_030220185.1. Classification (NCBI taxonomy): domain Eukaryota; kingdom Metazoa; phylum Arthropoda; class Insecta; order Blattodea; family Blaberidae; genus Diploptera; species Diploptera punctata. The sequence continues at coordinate 6,631,697 of JASPKZ010010655.1, forward strand.
TATAAAATAATTTGTGAAAGAAGATATGTTTATTTGTGTGAATACAGTGAAATATTGGAAAAGATATAAAGTAAATTTATAAATTTTAGTGAAAATGTTAATGACGAATGAAACATGGAAAGGAAATTCTAACCCAGCATTTATTTTGACAACAGAAGAAAATCATGAAAATGTCTAGTCAGGTTACATGATCTCAGTTTTGAGTGCCATATCACCAAGGCTTACCCATGGATTTTCAAGAGTTGGTACAGATATGTGGATGACATTTTTTTGATAATAAATTCTAAACATGCTGATGATACATTGAAATTACATAATCTGCAAGATGTATCAATTAAATTTTTCCATAGAATCAGAAATTGAAAACCAAATTCCATTTTTAGATCTATACATAATTAGGAATGAAAAAACTCAAAAAATTGAATTTGATGTATACAGGAAGGATACACACACTGATAAGTATATCAAATCAACAGGCTTCAATCCTTTTACCCATAAACATACAATATTTAATAGCCTCTCATATAGATTAATAAATGTCCCACTAAAAGAAGAAAATTTTAATAAAGAATACAAGAAGATCCTAAATATAGCCAGATTAAATGGTTTCAATAAGAGAATAATATCAAACAAATTAAAGAAATTCAAAAACATAAAACAACTTAAAGAATGCTCTGTCCTACAACCAGTTAGTAAAGAAAAGAAGAAATTCAAGAAAATTACATACCATCCAGTAGTATAGAGGAAATTTAAAAAAAATGTTTGACAAACACAACGTTACTTTGGCACCAATAAATGAATTTATTCTGGAAAAAACTTCTAAGTACCAATAAAAAAATCAACATCCCAGGCAGTAAGAAATCTGGAATTTATCAAATAAATTGTGATGATTGTAGCAAAGTATACATAGGAAAAAAAAAAAGGAATTTGAAAATACGCACTAAAGAACATTTCAGAAATATCAAAAATTGTGAAATTGAAAAATCAGAAATTGCTGCACATAGTTTGCTAGAACATCATAAAATTGAAAAAGAGGCAAAACTTTTGAAACAATTAGATAAACCGTTGGAATTGACAATTTGGGAAATGATATTCATTCAGAAGAATAAATATCGATCTATGAATTTCGATATTCCGGTGGATAAAAATTTAATTACAAAGTTTATAATCCCAATGAAAGATGGCAGCACAAGAGGTGATGTCATTAGAGAAATCAACAATCACAGAATTTCATCAGTGGAAGCCATGACTGAAGAGGTACATGATATTGTCTGAAACCGTCGGTATCAAAGAATTTTGAAATTGTATGAGTTGAGTTGTTAAAAATATATTCTCCACTCACTATTAATGATATAACCTCATAATTTTATATAATAAATTTGGGAATTTTTAACATTATGAGGTTTAATTCATCAGAATTAAATGAATCGTGATTTCTTTGGATTTAACAGTTTGGAAAAAAATATATATTCAAAAAAACCATACTAGAACCATGAACTTAGAGATTCTAGACGAACCGAGCTTGATTAAAAGTTCTTCAAAAATACAACAGATGGCAGTTTAGAAAATGATTCCTTCAAAAGAACACAAGATGGCAGTTTAGAAAATAATTCCTTCAAAAGAACACCAGATGGCAGTTTGGATAATTATCGGCAAAAGAAAAAATTGACAGTTGTGAAAACAGCTGAGGATGGTGACGATGGTCGCTGATACTGCAGTGCTGTGTTTAAAAAAACATAGAAGTATGAGGTAAGAAGAAATCACGATTCATTTAATTCTTATAACCTCATAATGTTTACTTCCCAACATTAATTTAAATATTAAAATTCATCGGAGAACATATTGTTTAAACAACTCACCTCATAGGATTCATGCTTCCATGATATCGCGATTTCAAACATAATCATGTTCATCGTCAGCCATAACTCCGACTGATGAAATTCTTCGGCCGTCAACTATTCTATTGTCGCCATCTTCAGTGCTGCCATCTATGGTTGAATTTATGAACTTCGAAATCAATGTAATTTCGTTAGGGATATCAAAATTCATTGATCTATTTTTGTTTTTCTGAATGTATAAAAAAGTTTGGGAAAAAATATACATTCAGAAAAATTGATATCCCTAACGAAATTACATTGATTTTGAAGTTCATAAATTCAACCATAGATGGCAGCACTGAAGATGGCGATAATAGAATAGTTGACGGCCGAAGAATTTCATCAGTCGGAGTTATGGCTGATGATGAACATGATTATGTTTGAAATCGCGATATCATGGAACTCCTATGAGGTGAGTTGTTTAAACAATATGTTCTCCGATGAATTTTAATAATTATACCTCATAATGTTTACTTCCCAACATTAATTTAAATATGTTTAAGTTCAATTCATAACTGACATTTCTTCTTTTTGTATAGATTTCAGATGAAAGTTTTCTAGAGATAATTAATAATGTACTGAGTAGTGGAGAAGTACCTAATTTGTATAAACCTGATGAATTTGAAGAGGTATGTAACAAGAAAGTTAAACATTATTCATTCCATGTGTGTATTCCATTTCACTTTTCATATTTTAGAACTTGCTAGATACATAGCATTTGAGAGACCTGTTTTTGTTTTATGCACATGTTTGGCAGATTATGTTGTACAGAAGTATAGAATGAATGTATGTTTAAGTAAGTTTCTATAGTGTAAATGTGCTATGAAAAGATGATGACGAGGGAGAAAGTGAAACCCAGTGATGGCAATTAGCTTACTCCTATTGAAAACACTAAGGTTACTACTGAGCTTAACATCTCCATCTGTCAGATAAATCATTATCACCAGTGCCACATGCTTTCTTAACATATATATATATATATATACACACACATATACACACACCGGTACACTCTTGTACACCACCAATCCTCCTAGCCCCGAGATTGAAAATTTTAAATTAAAATTTCTAATTGACTTTTTAAGAATTAACCCTACGAGGTATAATTTATTTTTAAAAATTGTATCACTTCACCTCATATCATCATCATCATCTTCAAGGTATGGGCTTGTTGGCCCGTTCCACTCCCCGGTGCACTATATGCTGCAGGTGCAGGTCGTCCTTCCAACGATGTTTTGGTCTTCCTACATTTCTTTGGCCTAGAGGCCTATAATGAAGCAGCTGTTTTGATAAATGATTATTTGGCATTCTTTGTACATGTTCGAACCAATTACGTTTATTTGTGTGTATTCTCTCGTTTATATTATAGATTTGTAGTTTATCTCTGATATCTTGACTTCTCTTTTGATCTCTTAGAGATACACCTGCAACTGATCTGAGAAATCTCATTTCTATTGTCTCAATTTTATTTTTATCAGAGATCATTAAAGGCTAAGTCTCAGACCCGTATGTTAATGTTGCAACGGCTATTGTTTTGTAAAATTTTAATTGAGTTTCCCTTGTGGTCTTATTTCTCAAATATCTTCCTATTGAACCACCTGATATCCTTTTCTTATTATTCTTATTAGACCAGTTTCAGGTTCTTTTTAGGTTAGTGCTTTCACAATTATTGTTATGTCATCTTGAAGATCTGCCTTCTGCTCCCTCTATTGGCAGACCAAATCAAACCACATCACTTTCCCTGGGAATTTCAACATTCATTAATTAATCCTTTTCATTTTTTTTAATGTAGACTTTTCCAAACTGTGAGCTCTTTAGTTTCTACTTTTTGCCTTTCTTTCAAATTGATGTTTTTCTTAACTTGCATGGGTGGCTACTGCAGATTTTCTACTTCCCCATTTTTGACATTCCTAAGATGTTCTTTCACTCTGGTTTTTACATTTCTTTTTATGTTTTCCCTATGTAGACTTTCTCACATTCCCCGCATTTAATCAGATAAATCCCTGATTTGTTTTCTTCTTCTGTTTTCTCATTTTTGTTGGATCCAATTAATCTAATAATGCTGAAGTTGTTTTTCCGTGCCAATTGTATGTGGAAATTAAAAAATAAATAAATAAATTGTGGTGCTTCAATGGATGATATGTGAATTTCTTTAATTTTATGTTTTCATCTTTTTTTCTCTTAGAAGTTTACTTTGATTAATACATTTTAGTCTTTTGAACTTGTTTATTTTCTTGTGTAGCATGCTTCTTCAATTCCATTATTTGTTGCAATGTTAGTTGTGTAATCTTTTTTCTTTTTCATAATTCTCTCTGTTCATGGGTGTGTTTACTAATCTATGTGTCAAACTATTGATATCTGCCTCTTTATGAGCTATGTGATGAAAACCAGAAGCTTTTATATAGTTATCTACATATGTCTTCTTTCTGTATATTCTTAGTCATATTTGACACATCTGCATCATGATGTGATATTTTAGACCACTTGTCTACAATTCTGGACTTTACTTTATACTCTTGAATAATTTAAACTGATCTTATAGCAGTTTTTTAAATATACATCTTTATTATAAGTAATGCCACGAGTGATATTTCCAAACAATTGATAAATTCAGGACTCACGAAGTGAGTCGTAAATTTATCTACATAATTTGGAAATCAAGAGTGGCATTTGTTAGGACTATTTAACGAATACAATTAAGCTGTTTACTCACAAATCATTATTTAAATATAGTTATCTAAAAATATTTATATATTTAATGTAAACGGCGATGTTTGAAAACAAATGAAAAACGATTGGTACGCTTCCTTTCCTTCCTTTGTTTACCACTGCAACCAGATCATAATATTTTTATTGCCAAAGGATTGCAATATTGTAAGAATGCACCCTAGTGGAGAAATTTATAACCAACGTTATAGGTATTAATTAATTTGATGTCCTATGATGTAAATATGTCAATTATATTTTTCTGCAACATAATTTCCTGGAAAAAATTCATTTAAGAAAGTGCAAACAGTGTTTTCTTTTTTTTGTGGTATAATCAATTGTTACAAATGTTTTTATATTATCTATTGCATGCACTTTCTGCTGACATTCATGCACTATATATACAATCTGGTAGCCGTATTTCTTAGAGGGTCAGTCACTGCAAAATAATGCTATGAGCTAATCAGAATGTTAAAAAGGAGGTGCTTTCTTCATTATGATAAACTTTAGTTGGTAAATTTTAGGCGAAACACGACTGTGATTGATTGTAAATAAAAAATCATTGAAATGTGATTGGTCATTGACTCCCATTTGGGGCATGAGTTAAATAGTCAGTATAAATGTTTTAAAGTGAAATATTGGTGATGTGTGATTCTTTTATTGATTCCAAATAAACACTGAAAATTCCCTTTATTTCTGATAATGATTAAGTGGTTTTTTCTATATTTTAAACAGATTAAAAATGCCCTGAGTAAGGCAGCAGAGAAAGAAAAAATACTCCTTACAAATGAGGCATTATTCAATTTCTTAGTGGATCGAGTTCGAACAAATCTTCATGTTATACTCTGCATGAGTCCAATAGGAGATGCTTTCAGGTAATGTAACATATTTAGTAATTTCTTATTGTTCTATGATTGATGACAAAATAATAAATTACTGAACAATAAAAACTTGTAACTAAACAAAAGTACTATTTATTTATTATAAATTAAAACATTTAAGTAAACAAATGAATTCACATATTTGGAAATGAAATATGGATATGGGAAGAGAAGGTAAAAAAAAAATTGAAACTGCAGAAATGAGAGTACTTAGACATTTTAGCTGGCTACACAAAATTGGGTAAGATAAAAAAACAAGGTGATTAAGAGTAAATTTAAAATTATAATTGAAAATATTGTAGGGGCAGAAAAGAATCCCAGTATTTGAGAATAAAATTCTTAGAAAAATTTTTGGACCAAAAAGAGACAATCAGACAAGTGAATGGAGAAGAGCACATAACAGTAAGGTATATGATCTTTGTGGGAAACCAGATGTAATAAGAACAGTTAAGTCTTATAGACAGCAATGGGCATGACATGTGGCATGAATGGGAAATGAAAAGGGGATGGAAACTTCTTATAAGAAAACCAGATGGAGAGCACCCAGTAGGTAGGCCAAGAATGAGGTGGGAGAAAACATAAACCATGTGCCAGTATTAGAGGTTTTACTTTAACAATCCAATTTCTCAGAATGAGCTTTGTGATAATATTTTCACTATAAAATAAAATAATTAATTTCAGGAATCGTCTGAGACAGTATCCTGCACTTATTAGCTGCACAACTATCGATTGGTTCAAAGATTGGCCAAAAGAAGCCTTACTAGAAGTGGCTCAGAAATATATTTCAGATGTTGATTTCCTACAGACTATTATAGAGGTAAGATCAGTTTAGCTAAGATGTTAATTTCATATTAATTAATAGATGAGTTAAAAATTTAACACCTCACCTCATTTTTATTTAACTTTTATAAGAATTAATCACTATGAGGTTTAATGTATGGTGAAATTAAATGTTTCTTACCTCTCCTCATATAAATTTTCTAAGTTGATCATGATTTCGAGACTATAATTGTCTCATCCTCAGAACTTTGTTGGTGACTGGTGTTATGTCGATCGGAAGAAACTCTTCTTCTTCCCTCTGTTGGTGGACCGATGAACCTCTGGATCAGGTCAAAATTTGTGGGAATTTAGAAGTTCATAAGTTTTCCTTTGTTTTTCTGAATGTGGATCTTTTCCCAAACCGTGAATTCCTTTTGTTTGTCTATTTGTTTAATTAGACTGGCTTTTGATTCAATTAAATGTTTTTTGGACCAAGCATGAGCAGCTACTGCTGACTTTTCCACTTCTCCATTTTTGATCCACATTCAGAAAAACAAAGGAAAACTTATGAACTTCGAAATTCCTGCAAATTTTGACCTGATCCAGAGATTCATCGGTCCACCAACAGAGGAAAGAAGAAGAGTTTCTTCCGATCGACATAACACCAGTCGCCAACACAGTTCTGAGGATGAGACAGTTATAGTCTCGAAATCGCGATCAACTTAGAAAATTTATATGAGGAGAGGTAAGAAACATTTAATTTCACCTCACCTCATAATTATAAATTTCTCAAGGGCATGTTTCAATATTATCTTCAGCTCTATCTATAATATAATAAACTAATGTATAATATAAATATGAAGATAATATTGCAGATGATTTAGTTCTCCTAGCGTCCTCGGAAGATTATCTTCAATGATCAATACATAACATGCAAGTAGTAGCAGGTAAGTACTTTATGAATATATCCAGAGAAAATCTAAAATAATGGTTTTTCGGGAAAAAGAGCCAGTATAAAGTAAAATTTGTCTTCATGGTAAAATTCTATAAAGAGTCAATGTATTTAAATACCTTTTTATACATTGTCTTTTTAAGAAGAATTAGATATTCATGGGTCCTGCGCCATAGCCGAGTGGTTAAGGCAGGAAGTCTTGGTGCAGAGCTTTGGGACTTGTGCTGGTTCGTGTCTCCAATGGGGGAAGAAATTTTCTCATGGTATTTCAGCCATTATGGGACTGGTGCTCACCCAGCATCATGAGGCATTTGGGTAGCTACAATAAGTAGCAGTTCCAGGTTGAGAAAACCAGCTATAACGGCTGGGAGACTCGACATGTTGACCACATGTCACCCCTACACTGGCTGATGATCATTTATCTCTGTGATTGACACATGTGGATGTGAGGGCAGCAGCCGGATGGTAGGCTAAGGACCTTCTAGGCCTGTCACGCCAGGAGGAGAGATATTCATGGAAACATTGCAACTTTAATAGAGCCATTGGAATTATAAACAGAGTGATGAAACCATGTCTGGTTCAAAATCACATTTTCATCTACATTGAACTCCGACAAGACCTATTTTATTTTATGGCAATGAAGTATGGACCCTGTGGATGACAGACGAGAGGAGGATTACCACCAGTGAAATGAAGTTCATGCACCGAATAGCAGGCTATACTAAGTGGGATATCAGAAGGAATTCCAATATCCTTCAGGAACTCGACTTAGACCATATCCATAACTATCAAGAAAATTGGAAACAACATTTAATAGAATGCTCAAACAAACAATCCCCAAGGCAATCCTAAACTATATCCCACATGAGAAGAGATCATTGGGACGACCCATGAAGAGATGGAAGGAAAACTTCAGTAGATTGTAATAGTCCTTCGACGACTATGACCTGTCAGGATGATGATGAAGATAATACTAAGAAGAATTTAAACTTGTCCTTGAGAAATCTACAATTAAGAGATGAGGTGTTAAAATTTCTAACTCATTTATTAATTAAAAGAAACCGCATAGTGTCACTCCCTTTAAACATTAATGAAAATTAATTTAATGTAATTGGAATTTAATCTAAATATTTGTTCATTTCCATTAGATGATAATACCATATTTATGCGCCAGCATATTTTATACACCATAATTTTTTACCAGAAAATTTTATTTTTTTTATAACTTGGAGGAAGTACGTTCTGATCTTTTCATTGTTTCTCACTTAATTTAAATTAACAAAACCATGAGAATGCATGGTACTTTACTAATTCTGAGCTAAGATCCAGTTGTAATGTAAACACGCCAGATATATGACTGCATTTTCATTGGTTGAATAACAGTTTTACTTTTAACCATGTAAGAAAATGTAGTTCGCCTTCTTCTTCTTCTTCTTCTTCATCACGGTTTAGGGTTTGTGCTACCTTGTTCTGGCTCCAAAATGCTGCTCGTTCCATCTTTTCTTTGGTCTTCCCAAGTAGTTTGCCCTCTAACACTCAAAATAAAAAAAATGAAAATAATGAAAATATTTATTATCTAGAACATGTCTATATAATTATAAAATTACAATAGGAAGTAACATTATGAGGTTCTTCTTAATAATATGGGTGTGTCTGATGCATGTCACCTCATAAATTTTGAGTTCTTCTAGATCATATTTCAAAAACAATTCTGTTTCATCATCAGCTTGTCCAGATTGTTGATTTTTAAGTTGGATATTGACTCCTGCCCCTTCTTTTGGTGGTCCAAAGAATTTGCATATTAAGTATCTCTCCCCCGAATTTTGAAATTCCCAGGGAGAGAGATTTGATATGCAAGTTCTTTGGACTGCCAAAAAATAGAATAGGATAGGAGAGGAGGCCATTGGACGCCAGTTGTGAACGTGATACAGCATTGAGAATGTCACAAATGCAGTGATGAAACCCGGGTCGGGAGTTATGAAGTATGAGGTGAGTCAAAAACAACTCAACATAAATAGAATAGGAGTTGGCATCCAGGGCCAACAACTTAAAAATCAATAGTCTGGTCAAGCTGTTGATGAAACAGAATTATTTTGAAACATGTCCTAGAAGAACTCAACTTTAGTGAGGTAAGATACAACAGACTCACCTTATTTATTAACTGGAACTTAGCTCGGAATTAGTCTAATTGTTGTATTTCCTTATCTGTTTGAATGTCTTCGATGTTTATAGCTCACTCTCTTTATGATAGGTGATGCGTTTCTTTTGCTAATTACGCAGTATTAATTAATGTTAAGTTTTCTTACCTAGTTTTCTGTACATGCATCTGAATGTAAATAATTTATTTTCCATTTTTTAATTGCCCATAACAATTCTAGTTAATACTCATGTTTATTCAATAAACTGTCTAAAGCTGTACTAAAATCTGAGGACATAGTTTAATCTTGATAAATGATTAATGAAATGATTTGAGGACTTTATATGAATTATATGTCCACCGCTGTGGTCTCGAGGTAGTGTGCTGCCTTGTTATGCAGCAGGCCCAGGTTCGATCCCCGGTCGGGGCAGTTTTTCTGGGTGAGGTTTTTATTGGGGTTTTTCCACACCTGTAAGACAAATGTCAGGAAAACTTTAAGGCCCAAATGGTCCTCGAAATCATATGGCCATCATCATCATCCTTCACCGGTATGGAAAACAAGGGGAAGCTACTACACCTACAATAAAGCTGCAAGCATAGCGTGAAAATTCTATGATTGCAGTGAAAGACCTGCCCTAGGGCAGAATTACTATGGATGGATATGAATTATAATTTACTGAGTTTTAATATTTTATCTTGTTTTATTTTCAGGGAAAAAGTAAATCCATGGGAGAATTTGAATTTGCTAGTGCACAGGTATGAAATACTAGTTAATCTATATTGAAAGCTCTTTTTTTATTTATAGATACATTAATGAATGTTATAAAGATTTGAAAATTAAATATTCATGTAGTATATTCTTATTAAGTTATGTAGATAGGAAATAACACTATGAGGTTTTTTAATATTGTTTATTTTTTATTATTTCACTCACCTCATACTTCATAATTCCTAGCAGACCCAGGGTTTCTTCACATCATTTGTGACATTCTCAATGCTGTGTCACGTTCACAACTGACGTCCAACGGCCATCTATCCTGCAGACTGACCTCCGTGCCATCTGATGGCCGACCGACGAATTTCCAAATCAGTCCTCTCTCCTTATAACCGGGTATTTCAAAATTCATAGTTGTATTTTCATTCTTGTATATGTAAATTTTTTCCCAAATTGTGAGTTCCTTCGGTTTTTCCAATTGTTTAAGTAATTTTGTTTTGGTTTCTATTCTATGGTCAGAAAAACATGGAATAGAAACCAAAACAAAATTACTTAAACAATTGGAAAAACCGAAGGAACTCACAATTTGGGAAAAAATTTACATATACAAGAATGAAAATACAACTATGAATTTTGAAATACCCGGTTATAAGGAGAGAGGACTGATTTGGAAATTCATCGGTCGGCCATCAGATGGCGCGGAGGTCAGTCTGCAGGATAGAAGGCCGTTGGACGTCAGTTGTGAACGTGACACAGCATTGAGAATGTCACAAATGATGTGAAGAAACCCTGGGTCTGCTAGGAATTATGAAGTATGAGGTGAGTGAAATAATAAAAATTAAACAATAGTATATTCTTATGTTTATTTATATGACTGGCCTCGTGGTCTTGTGGTTAGAGCTTCTGTCTACAATTCATGAGGTCCTGGGTTTGATTCCTGCTCAGACCACAGGAATTTTTCTTTAAAGAGAATTATTTTTGTGGTTGCCCATGGTCTGAAATTTGGGGTAAGTTTAGCTTTAAGGACACTCCTGGTGCTTTTTTTATCATTCATCTTCATATCATCCCTGTAACATAATTCTGGCTTCCAGATGTCCAACCTCAGAAGGAAGTGGTTACAATTCTGCCACTGCCAGGAGACAATGTCAGAAATGTCATAAGACAACTTGTTAGCATAGGACTGAAAAAATAAGTATTATTTTGAGAGTTCTAGTTAATTATTTCAATTTGTACAGTGTTTAATTTGTGCATTGAAATTATTTGACAACAATAATCTGAATTGAAGCAGTCGCATAGTTCTATGAAATAGCTCTAAAATTAGGTATTCAGTATAAGATAATAGAAATAATAGATTTAAACTTTGTAAAATAATATGTTACAACAAAAACTGAGACAAGAATGTCAAGGAGAACAACATTAAATTTTGTCAATCTGATGGACATATCAGATTATGTGTTTTAATGAAAACTTAAAAGTGCCATCATGGAAGGGAAGCAATTTTTTGGATAAATTATAGTTGAAGAGAAAAATATATTCTTCTTCTTCTTCTTCTTCCTTCCAAGTATTAGGCCGAGGCCTGTTACGATCCTATAGAAAATTTTCCCTTATGGGAAATTCTCGTATAAGACTTGAAAGCATAATAGTAGTCCCTTCGATTGGTTGCTGGCCAAAGGAAGGCAAGACCAGTGATGGGGCTGCCATCTTATAGCCTCTGGTCAGGCTTTTCTGGAGAAGAAAAGAAAATAAAGGAAAGAAGAAATGGAAGAAAGGAAGGACTCCCTAGCCCTCGGATGCCCTAATAGCGTCGGGGTCGAAAAAAACGAGAGTTAACCAAGAGAGGTTAGATAGTAAAGTTAAAAGAGTGCAAAACACAAGTAAGTGGAAGAAATGTTTTGCACAGCTTGGGCACCTTGTGGTCGCCATCCACATATCCTCTAGATGAGGACCCCTGAGAGGAAAAATATATTCATAGTTAAGAATATATCATAGTTAAGAATATATAAGAATGTTTTTATTATTAATTTCATACATCTCAATGATGGATAAATCATATTTTAAAGAGAAAAATTATACGCTCAGACCGGGACTTGAACCCGGGACCCTTGGTTTTCTAGTCCAAGTGCTCTATCATTTGAGCTACTGAGCAAGTACCGATCTAAACGCAAATCTTTCTCTATATAGTTGAAATTCCCGCCCACCAAATGCTTTGAAGGCCTTGCACTGATATCGTTGAAAAATGGAGGCTCCTATATAAGAAGACAGAAAACAAAGTGGGAATTATACAATACATTATAAATGCCAGGACAGGCTATTGTCGATGTTTTTATTATTAATTTGCATACATCTCAATGAGGGAAAAATCATATTTTAAAGAGCCCAAAATTTTATACGATCCGACCGGTACTTGCTCAGGTAGCTCAAAAGGGTTAGAGCATGGGGACTAGAGAAAACAAGGGTCCCAGGGTTCAAGTAACGGTCTGAGCATATAATAATTTTGCTCTTTAAAATATGATTTATCCATCATTGAGATGTATGAAAATGACTATAAAAAACATCGAAAATAGCCGTAATGGGATTTATAATGTAATGTATAATTCCCAAATATGTCTTCTTAATATAGGAGCCGCCATTTTGCAAAGATAGAAGCAAAGGCTTCAAAGCATTTGGTGGGCGGGAATTTCAACTATATAGAGAAAGATTTGCATTTAGATCGGTACTTGCTCAGGTAGCTCAAATGGTAGAGCACTTGGACTAGAAAACCAAGGGTCCCGGGTTCAAGTCCCGGTCTGAGCGTATAATTTTTCTCTTTAAAATATATATAAGAATGTTTAAGAAAACATAAACTACGAGGTAAGATAAGAAGTGACTCGTTCATTCATTGAGAAAAATATATACCTAGACCGGGATTTGAACAGTCATAAAGATGGCTGATGATGAGAGGGATACCTCTTGAAATTGTTCCATGCTTGAAGATCTCAGAGTATGAGATTAGATTTCACAACTAATTATTTATTAGTTATTAAAATGGTTGTGATATTGAACTATTGTGGGAAATATCACTATGAGGTATAATTTAAAATAAATTCTGTTCATCTCACCTCATATCCTGTCTTCTAATTAGATCGATTTCAAAAGGTTTTAAATCTGATCTAATAAGAATATGGGATGTGAGGTGAGGTGAGGTGAACAGGATTTATTTTAAATTTTTAATGATTGTAAATTCAGAAAATACTTTTTTTTAATATTTGTAGGAAATAACACTATGAGGTTTTTTATAATTATTATGAGTTACGTATTTTGACTCACCTCATATTTTTTTATTTTCTGCAGACTATAGTTTCGTCACATGTATGCAACATTTTCGATCCATCATCATCGACAATGTCGCATAAATGCGATGAAACTATAGTCTGCAGAAAATTTAAAAAAATATGAGGTGAGTCAGAAAATAATCTCTGTAAAATATTTTTGTCTTAACCAAGCAAAAATATCCGTAATGGATGTCACCATATTCATGTTACAAACATTATCTCTCTGAAATATATATAGATTTATAAATTTGTACACTGTTTTGCAGTGGATTGTAGAACAAATATATGTGATATTATCTTGTTTTTAGGAAAAACTCAGAAATTCTGTGGCAACTACATTTGCTACAATTCATGATTCAGTAACAAAGTATTCAAGAAAGATGCGGAATGCTCTGAAACGTCACAACTATGTGACACCAACAAATTACCTGGAACTGGTCACAGGATACAAAGCGTAAGTTGCTTAAAAATACAATTTTCTTGTACTATTATAGAAAATATTTTTAAATAAAATTTTTTACCTATGTGCTTTACTTCTTTACACAGTAATAACACTAATAACATGAGAGACAAGCTTTTCCTCCTCTTTATCTTCCTCTTTATTCTTATCTTCTTTCGCTTTGTTGGCTCCATTTCAGAAAACATTCATTCTCTCATTCTGTTATTCAAAATTATACATAGAGCACTTCTACACAAATCTCCTATTCTCCTGATACAGTTTGAATGCATGCTCACATTTCAGTCTGCCACTATTCTAATTCCTATACTAGGCCTATATCAAATTCTAGACTCTGGAATTCCCTACTATAATAGAAGAGATTAGGAGATGCCAGATATTACCTTTTTTTAAAATAAATGTAACTTTTTTACATGCTTTATATTAGCTTGACCTGTATCTATCTATCTATCTATCTATGTAACAGAATTTTTCAATGCGATTTTCACCCACTTAAAATCATGGGATCGACTTGAAACTTTGTATACTTGTAGAGGACCCGTGACAATACAATAATTTCATATTTATTTTCTAAAATCCTGGCCATAATCATCAGAAAATAAAAAGAAAGTGTTTTTGTATCAATGTAGCGGAATCTTTCAACGCGATTTTCACCCACTTAGAAACATTGGATTGACTTGAAACTTTGTATAGTTGTAGAGGACTCGTGACAACAATAATTTCATATTTATTTTCTAAAATCCTGGCCATAATCATCAGAAAATCAAAACAAGTGTTTTTGTATCAATGTAACGGAATCTTTCAACGTGATTTTCACCCACTTAGAAACATTGGATCGACTTGAAACTTTGTATACTTGTAGAGGACCCGTGACAATACAATAATTTCATATTTATTTTCTAAAATTCTGGTCATAATCATCAGAAAATCAAAACACGTGTTTTTGTATCAATGTAACGGAATGTTTCAACGCGATTTTCACCCACTTAGAAACATTGGATCGACTTGAAACTTTGTATACGTGTAGAGAACCCGTGACAATACAATAATTTAATATTTTGTTTCTAAAATCCTGGCCAGAATCATCCGAAAATAAAAAAAAATTAAAACTGGTATAATAGGTTGCGGACTTGTCTAGTTTTTAGTCAATCGTTGTAAGAGCTCAGTTGGTAGAGCAGTGAACTCTTAGTGGTATATAATTTCAGTAATCCATACGTCGCTGGTTCAAATCCGGCTGGGAGGGTTTTTTTTTATAGAAGAGTATTACTTTTAGCTCATACTACAATAGTATCGAATTTAAAGATATTTACATTTTTATCTTATTCTGTAAAATATTAAAACTAAAAACTAAATAATAGTTTTAAAAAACTAAAAGAACAGGCTTTATTATAAAACTAAAAAATGAAAAATAATTTTAATTTCCAATACGCTTGGGATAAAATAAAGTGGTCAACAAAAAAATCATCTCCAACACATATAGAATAAAATTAGAGTTATCAACAAAAAGGAAATAATTTTACCATCAAAAGCGTGGGGTGATTTTTATGATTTTTACATTTTCTTCTTAGAGAGCTTACTTTTACCAATATCTGTTTATTATCAAATATATTAATTGATATAGAGCACCCCATGCTTTTGATGGTAAAATTATTTTCTTTTTGTTGATAACTCTAATTTTATTCTATATGTGTTGGAGATGATTTTTTTGTTGACCACTTTATTTTATCCCAAGTGTATTGGAAATTAAAATTATTTTTCATTTTTTAGTTTTCTAATAAAGTGTGTTCTTTTAGTTTTTTAAAACTATTGTTTATTTTAATTAGTCTTTGAAATGATTAATTGCTGGTTTCTGTTATTTTTGTTTTTCTGATAATATTGATTTGATTGATTTTAATTTCTGTTCAATTTATATAAATCTGCCAAAGGTCCTGGGTTCAAACCCCAATCTGAGTATATAATTTTTCTCTTCAAATATAATTTGTCCTTCAATGAGAAGTATGTAATTAATAATAAAAACATTGAAAGAAGCCCTACTGGCTTTATAAGTAGAGTTTAAATTCCCAATAAATGTCTTCTTAAGAAAAGAGCCACCATTTGCATAATAGAGCAAAAGTCCATAGCATACGGCGATCGGGAATTAACAATGTATTAGAGAAAAATTTGCATTTAGATTCGGGTGCCCAGATAGCTCAGCAGTAGAGCATTGGCCTAGAAAGCCAAAGGTCCTGGGTTCAAACCCCTGTCTGAGCGTATAATTTTTCTCTTCAAGTATTATTATTCATTTAAATTAATTATATTTAAGTTGTGTTTTTGACTCACCTCATATTTCTTGGTTTTTATGCAGACCAGTTTCGTTGCTATCTGTGCAATATTCTTGATGCATCACAACTTTATTTTATAATTATTCATTCTTCATAACAACCAATTTCAAGGAAATTTACTGTAAAAATGTTACACACTCCATCATGGAATGACCCTTAGATGTAATGTCTATCCCTGTCTTTGTCTTTTTATATTAAGAAATGAAAACATTGTTTTGTTGAAATGTACTGATGATACATTAAGGTACAGTTATTTTAAAAAGCACAATTTAATGTTTTTAGTATGTTGCAAGAAAAGAGAACTTCAATTGCTGCAGCTGCAAATAAATTAAGGAATGGTTTGTTCAAGATTGATGATACAAAGGAGAAAGTTCAAATAATGAGAGTTGAATTGGAGGAAGCTCAAGTAAAAGGTAGAAACATTTTATTTATTTTTTTAATATTGCTATACAAATATTTAAAACATACATTACCCTAAGCTAATATCTGTACACAGCACAAGTACGTATCACTTATTTATTTAACTTTCACAAGGAAAGAACACTATGAGGTTTAATTTAAGAATTAAATTAATGTTTTTATTACCTCACCTCATATCCTTCTTCTTCTATACTGCAGTTTCGGAGCTTATCTCCATCATCAGTAGCCTCTGGCCGACCGGTGTTATGTCGTTTCTTGGCAGTTTTCTAAGAAGAAAACCGCCAAGAAACTACAGAACACCGGTAGACCAGAGGCTACTGATGATGGAGATAAGCTCTGAAACTGCAGTATAGAAGAAGGATATGAGGTGAAGTAATAAAAACATTAATTTAATTCTTACGTATCACTTATATAACATAGTCTGCCAAAGTGGTACATACATTGAAAACATTCTGTGAAATAATATTATAATACAGCCTACGTGAGACCATTTATTTATTCTAAAGAAAACTTCATTTCTGATGAGTAATTTCATCCTATAAGAAACAAAATAAATTGTAATATTCTAAAATTGGCAACCAAATTTACAGGAAAAAATTGTAAAATTTTGATGTTATATTTAGTTTAACATGTTCCAGTTCTGGAGAATTATTTTTTTAATCTCCAGAATTCGACACCAGTTCACATGATATTTTTTGTTAAAAAAATTGTTAAAGTTAGATATCTACATATTTTTTCAGTCCTGCTATAAAAAAATGATTAATATTTCATTGTAGTCAAGTTTTTAAATTGGTCTAGTGTACATGAAATTACCAAGTGTACAGTTATAGGCCTGTATTGACCATAGTATATTAAATGTTTAAAAAATCAGGATAAGAAAACACTCTGCAATTTTGAATTTATATTATTACATGTTTAATATATGTAGGAAATAACACTGAGGTTTCTTTTAACCCTCTGCATGCCACTGGTAGAATCTCTTGTGCCAGAGATTTAAATCGGTTTTGCAAGTAGTTTAAGTATATTGTCTTGCAGGTAATGGACAGAAGCATCAGAGCCGATCTAATCAGCTCATGGCACCTAAAGGGTTAATTATTAATGAGTTGGTTATTTTGACTCACCTTGTAACTACTTGTATTTACTTAGATACACAATAGTTATTTATGTTACAAGGTTTAAAAGCGACTTTTACAGGTGAGTTGTGATGTTTATAGCCTCAGCTGTGCTTCTGCCAGAATTTCAAAACAAATTCTTAAAACACTTTCATTTCTTTAATATACTTAATTTTTATTTCATGTTATGTCAAATTTTGTTAAATTTTATGTAGCCCTACCTGTGTCTATACAAACATATATTACTGAAATGTTTGTTTTGGAGTTTGAGAGAGTACCAGTAATTTTATTTTTCAGTGAATGAATTCCAACAACAGTGTGATGAATATTTAGTAATAATTCTTACTCAGAAAAAAGAAGCCGATGAACAGCAGATATTAGTTGCTGCTCGAAGTGTTAAAATAGGTGAAGAAGAAATTGCCTGCAAGAAACTAGCTGACATAGCAGAAGCAGATCTTATGGAGGCAATGCCTGCTCTTGAGGCAGCTATGAGGGTAATCAATTCATACAATGTACATAATATAACATATCATGAAAGCAAAGTCAGCCATGGTGGTTTAGTAGTGATGTTCCTTGCCTCTAGTTCCGAGGATTACAGGTTCAAACCTGGCTGGGGTGATGGAATTTTAGGGTAAGAAAATTGAAGGGACAAGTCTTAAGATTTACAGGCTTATGAAAGAAACACAAACCTGAATGAAAAGACTTCTGTGCAAAATTTAACTGACCTTCATCTATCCAAATAATACCTTAATTAATAAATAAGTTGAGTCTTCACTTATATTGAACTTTTATAGGATCAAATCACTCAGAGGTTTAATTAATAAGATACATTAAAATATTTCATACCTCTCCTCATGATCGCAATCTACTTCTTCTTCTTGTTTAGTAGGCGACTACAATCTCATTGAAGTTTTGGCCTCCTCAACAATTTTTCTCCACCTTGATCTATCCTGGATACAGACTGACCAATTTCCAATTTTCATTTCTAATATATCTTTTATCCTGCCATCTGTTTTTTGGACGTCCAACTATTCTGGTGCATATTGGTTTCCATTTGTATATTCTTCATACAAGCTTGTCTTCCTGCATTCTGTTTATATATGATTTAATGTGATTTATTACATTTTTATTTTGTATTAGATTATTTAATTCAGAGTTCATTCATATATGCCATGTGCCATCGCTTTCTCTAATTGGTCCAAAAATTCTCCGTAAGATTTTCCTTTCAAAGATTAATAGTTTTTGTTTATCAGACTCCTTCAGTACCCATGTTTCACAGCGATAAGTTACAATTGATAATGATCCAGGTTGTAACTTTAGTTAATCTGGAGACAAGTCACGACCTACTTAGAAGATTGATTATGAGGAGAGGTATGAAACATTTTAATTTATCTTAAGTTGAGTCTGTCGTCATCTTACCTCATATGAGTTGTTTCTTTTAGGATATGTTTCACAACATCTCTGCTTTATCTTCAGCTTGTACAGCTGATTATCTTTAAGTTGTCAGCCTTGGAAGTCGACTCCTACCCCCTCTTTTTGTGGTCCAAAGAACTTGCATATTAATTCTGTCCTGAATCATGAATTTTGAAATTCCTGGGGAGAGAGATTTAATATATAAGTTCTTTGGACCAAAAAAAGAGGGGGTAGGAGTCGATATCCAAGGCTGACAACTTGAAGATCTTCTTAAAATCATGAGGGAGTTACATTATGGGGTTTAATTTAATATTTGAGTTTGTATTTTTTAAAATTCTTACCTCATATGTTATTTTCTTGGACGATCATTTCAAAGCTATTGCTCCATCTTCAGCTTGCCACAAACTGGTTTTTTTCTTTTCTTCAAGTTGTCGGCCCTGGATCTGTGTTCCAATTAACTTGGTAATGAGGTTCCTTTCTCCAGGCATTTCAAAGTTCATAATTTTCTCCTTGTTCTTCTGTATATCGATTTTTTCCCATATTGTGAGTTCATTGGTATTTTCTAACTGTTTTAATAATTTTGTATTTATATCTATTTTGTTTTTAGATAAATGTTCATGTGTCTTGGAGATGGCCTTGGTATTGAGCTGATCTTTCATGCAGAGAGACATTCCATGCCTTTCTTTGTTAAAAAAAAGTGCATATGTGATCCAGAGTTTAAAATCTTCTCACGACAGGTCATGTCCCTGTAAAGACTGGGAGGGATGGGCATATAAAAGTGCCTACGAAGGGAGAGGTTAATCTATGGAAAAAAAAAAAAAAGAAATAATATGAAGTTATAAATTTGTTCAATATTAGATTTTATTTTGTCTTAAAATAGGCTCTTGATGCTCTGAACAAGAAAGACTTAGCAGAAGTAAAATCATACGGACGGCCTCCTAAGAGAGTAGAACTTGTAATGGAAGCTGTAATGATTCTCAAACAAGTTGAGCCAACTTGGACCGAAGCTAAGAGGCAGCTCGGAGATCCAAATTTTTTACTCCAGGTAATTTACATATATCAATGCTCTTTACGGTTTTTTATGATTTAATTTTAATGTTTAGGATGATCGAATCATGGTGATCTATAATAGATCAAACATAGCATTTGGTGCACGGGAATTGATAGCGTATATAAGAGAAAAATTTTCATTTAGATTCGAACTTGCCCAGATAGCTCAGTCAGTAGAGCATTGGCCTAGAAAGTCAGAGGTCCTGGGTACAAGTCCCTGTCTGAACGTATAATTTTTCTCTTCAAATGTGATTTATCCATCATTGAGATGTATGAAATGAATAATAAAAACATTGAAAGAAGCCGTACTGACTTTATAATGTAATGTAAAATTCCCAAATAAATGTCTTCTTAATAAAGAAGCCGTCATTTGCAAGATAGAAGCAAAGGTTTCATAGCATTTGGTGCATGGGAATTGACAGCGTATGTAAGAAAAAAATTTGCATTTAGATTGGAACTCGCCCAGATAGCTCAGTCAGTAGAGCATTGGCCTAAAAAACAAAAAAATCCTGGGTTTGTGTCCCAGTCTGAGCATATAATTTTTCTCTTCAAATATGAAGAGATTAATACTTCAATTTCACCATCAATGTTACTAGTATTTCTTCCAGCATGTTTATAAAAGGAGATGAGTTGGCATGTTCCACCTGCCCCTGCTCCAGTCTCATTTAAGAGAGATCCATCTGTATAGATGTATGTCCAGTTTTCAGAAGGGTAATTTGTGTGCATAGTTTCTAATGCCAAAATCTTAGCATCCATAATAGTGGATAGTCACTATACTTACTGGGCAACTACTAATTGTCTCACATATGATGTTGATAATTATTAATTTTATTTGTTTACTAATTTGTGTTTTCAGCTACGAGATTTTGACAGAGATCACATATCTGATCGTACACTGAAGAAAATCAGTGTATACACTAGCAATGAAGAATTTGACCCAGAGAAAGTTGGCATTGTGTCCATAGCAGCAAAGTCATTATGTTTGTGGGTTATTGCAATGGAGAAATATGGAAAAATTTATAGGTATGTCATTGTTATAACTAGGGCTCACACCTATGAAATGCCTATAAAAGACCTTTAAAAAAAGACCTAAAAATATCCTTAAAAAAATACCTAAACACTGAAAAAAAGGATGTAAAAGGTAATTAAAATTATATTTTGGGAATATTTAACATTATGAGGTTTAATTCATAAGAATTAAATGAATCGTGATTTCTTCTTACCTCATACTTCTATGTTTTTTTAAACACAGCACTGCAGTATCAGCGACCATTGTCACCACCTTCAGCTTATCAG
Organism: Diploptera punctata; assembly: GCA_030220185.1. Classification (NCBI taxonomy): domain Eukaryota; kingdom Metazoa; phylum Arthropoda; class Insecta; order Blattodea; family Blaberidae; genus Diploptera; species Diploptera punctata. The sequence goes on from JASPKZ010010655.1 coordinate 6,653,104, forward strand.
CTGCAGTGCTGTGTTTAAAAAACATAGAATTATGAGGTAAGAAGAAATCACGATTCATTTAATTCTTATGAATTAAAATTAAATAATAATTTTAGTATTGTTTAATTTTTATTATTTCACTCACCTCATAATTCATAACTCCTCGCAAACCCAGGGTATCTTCACATCATTTGTGACATTCTCAATGCTGTGTCATGTTCACAACTGACGTCCAACGGCCTTCTATCCTGCAGACTGACCTCCGCGCCATCTGATGGCTGACCGACGAATTTCCAAATCTTTCCTCTCTCCTTATAACCGGGTATTTCAAAATTCATAGTTATATTTTCATTCTTGCATATGTAAATTTTTTCCCAAATTGTGAGTTCCTTCGGCTTTTCCAATTGTTTAAGTAATTTTGTTTTGGTTTCTATTCTATGTTTTTCTGACCAGGCATGTGCAGCTATTGCAGATTTTTCGGTTTCTCCATTTTTAACATTTCTGAGGTGTTCTTTTAATCTTGTATTTAGATTCCTTTTTGTTTTTCCTATGTATATCTTTTCACAATCTTTACAATTAATTTGATAAATTCCCGATTTTTTGCAGTCTTCAATCTTTTCATTTTTGTTGGTTTTTATTAAATTACCTAAGCTGTAATCATTTTCCGGTGCTAATTTAATGTTGAATTTGTTGAAGATTTTTTTGAAACTTGTCAAATACTAAAGGATGGTATGTGAACTTCTTGAATTTTTTTCCAATATTTTTATCTGTCATTAGTGATTTTTTGTTCTTTAAATTTATTTATTTTCTTGTGTATCATCTTCTCTTGAAAACCATTATCCTTCGCAATTTATATTATGTGTTCTTTCTCTTTATTGTAATTTTCTTTGCTCATGGGGACATTCACAAGTCTGTGTGTTAAACTATTAAATACTGCCTGTTTGTGTGAAAAATGGTTAAATCCACTAGCTTTTATATAATTGTCGATGTGAGTTTCTTTTCTGTAGATTCCAAATTCTATTTTCTTTTTTTCTCCTCATTCCTAATCAATTTAAGATCTAAAAATGGTATTTCATGATTATTTTCTACTTCCATTGTAAATTTGATTGTTTTATTTTGAATATTTAACAGTTTAATGGCATCTTCTAATTGTTTCTGTTTTACTATTGCTATGATATCATCTACCTCATAGTGTTATTTCCTGTCTATATAACTAATAATAATAATATTAGTTTCAACTGCATTTTAAATGAATGTAATAAAAATGTTTAAAAAGTACAATATTCTAGTGAAATGCAATATACATTGCAAAAAAAAGAATTGACTGAAAACGCTTCTTCTTTCATACTTTTTTTTTAATCAACATAGTTTGAAAAAAAAAATCTGTGTTAATATTATTCGTTTTTAAACATCTTAATGATGGAAAAATTATATTTGAAAAGAAAAATATATGCCTAGACTGGGGTTTGAACCCAGGACCTTTGACTTTCTATGTCAATGCTCTTCCATCTGAGGCCTAGGTTGCTCAGATGGAAGAGCATTGACATAGAAAGTCAAAGGTCATGGGTTCAAACCTCAGTCTAGGCGTATATTTTTCTTTTCAAATATAAAAATTCTGTGTTCATTAAAAGGAAAGTTCTTGTAGAATTTAGAATGAACAATTTTTCCCATCAGAATGAATTCAGTGATCCTTGCAATGGATATCAGGCGGTTCAGTAGGCTGGTTAAAAATAATGGAATATTTTCTGAGGGCATCATAGTAATAGCTTATCACTTTGTCCTTGAGGCAATCCTCTAATGAGGAAAGTTTTATATAATAAAAAAATATTAATTTAATTCAATAGTTTCTTGCAGAACAAAAGTGAAAAGTCTGTCCACCACTGTGCTCTCGAGGTAGCATGCTTCATTGATTCCTGGTTGGGATAGGCTCCTGGATGAGGTTTTTTTCAGGGTTTTTCCTTACCTTTAAGACAAATGTCAGGAAGCTTAGGGCCCAACAGTCCCCAAAAATCATCCAGCCATCACCATCATTCTTATCATTAACATCATCATCCTTCACCAGTGTGAAAAGCAATGGGAATCTACCACCCTATAATTCCCTAGTAAAGCTGCAAAGCATAGCATGAAAATGCTATGATTGCAGTGAAAGACCTGCCCTCGGGCAGAATTACTATGGATACTATGGATGGATGTGAAAAGTCTATGGGAAGTAAAAACAGTGTTTTTAAAAGAAGTTGGAATTGAGACTAGACTCTACGGATTCTTGAATTATGCAAATGGTATAAATGTAGTCAGAGAAGGTAAAGTTGCAAAAAAAGTAGTTAAGACCTAAAAAAGTCTAAAAAAGGACAAATAAGCCAAAAAAACATTGAAAAAGGATGAATAAAACCCACCATTTTCTGACCTAGAATGACCCAAAATGTATATATGTTAAGTTGGGCCTCGTCTTCAGTCATAAAAAAGAATAAAGGCTTTTTCCTCAACTTTCTAGCTCTATGGCTAATTGTATAACCATCATTTTAGGCTTTATAAACAGGTAGTTTAGCTGTTTTTAGAATTTTATATCTTCAAGTTACACTATATTAGTATTAAATTGACATATATAAAATAGTAACTTATTAAACTTATATAGGAAAAAAAATCACTATGAGGTTTAATTTAATAATTCAATTAAAGTGTTTGAGGTATTAAACACTTTAATTTATTTCTTAGTAACACATTAATTTGAACTGCAATTTTTTATGTAATCTAATCAGCTAATCATTGATTAACAATTACTCTTTGCCAAAGTTAGAGCACCAACAAAAAACATTCTTCAAGAAAATACACACCATAAAGAATACAAGTTTGATATGCAATTCTAACTAGATATTCAGTTCTCATATCTAGTTAGAATTGCATATCAAATAAAATTGTCACTTTTTTTTAATATGATCTGTTGCAGTGAACAATTATATACAAAAGTATAAGAATTAAATGAATCGTGATTCCTTCTTACCTCATACTTCTATGTTTTTTAAACACAGCACTGCAGTATCAGCGACCCATATTGTCGCCATCATCAGCTGTTTTCATGACTGTCAATTTTTTCTTTTGCCAGTAATTATCCAAAAAATTGACAGTCGTGAGAACAGCTGATGATGGTGACAATATGGGTCGCTGATACTGCAGTGCTGTGTTTAAAAAAACATAGAAGTATGAGGTAAGAAGGGATCACGATTCATTTAATTCTTATGAATTGAAACTCATAATGTTAAAAATTCCCAAATTTAATATATATAATTATATACAATTCTATATTATATGTTGTGAAATATTGTGTAATGGTTAATTAGTTAAGAGGAAAGTTAATCTTTTTTTTGAAAATAGAAATAATTTAATTTACATAGGGGCTTCATCTCATTCCTTGACCAGACCCTGAGTTAGACATGTTGAGGATATTTTTGTATAATTATTTAGAACAATTGTTGTATTATTATTCAAAATAAATCCGCTAAAATCTGGGTGAAATATTATATTGTTAATATTTAATTTTAGGAAGTTATATTTTGAGGTTATTTTAATTATATTATTTTTGGTCTGGACATCTTACCTCAATATTAATGTTGATTTGTTCTTGGACATGTTTCAAAACAATTCTCTGTTTTATCTTCAGCTTTCCCAGACTGTCTGGGAAAGCTGAAGATAAAACAGAGAATTGTTTTGAAACATGTCCAAGAACAAATCAACATTAATATTGAGGTAAGATGTCCAGACCAAAAATAATATAATTATATTGTTACATCACACTTGCTGATTGGATTATAGATAATCCAGTTTTATAATCCCACACATCAATAATAACACGCTCGCTTGTGGAAGGTCCACACTGTGTCCCTGACCATAATGTAATTGTTTTACTGCTGAGCTATCTGAGCAATCTAAATGCAAATTTTTAGAGCATTGGCCTAGGAAGCCAAAGGTCCTGGGTCTGAGCGTATAATTTTTTCTCTTCAAATATAATTTGTCCTCTAGTGAGAAGTATTAAATTGATAATAAAAACATCGAAGAAACTGACTTTATATAGTAGTGTTTAAATTCCCAATCAATGTCTTCTTAAATAAGAAGCTGCTATTTGCATAGTAGCATTTGGCACTCGGGAATTAACAATGTATAAGAGAAAAATTTGTATTTACATTGGTGTGCTCAGATAGCTCAGAGGTAGAGCATTGCCCTAGAAAACCAAAGGTACTGGGTTCAAACCCCAGTCTGAGCATGTGTTTTTTTCTCTTCAAATATAATTTGTTCATCAGTGAGAAGTATTAAATTAATAATACAGACATGTGAATCTATATTCTTAGTGTAGTCAACTATTTCCTGACAATATATTTCCACTATGAATTTCTTATTCCTATATTAAATGAATGCAATGTACAATATTTCAGCAGTATCTGAGCTCTTTCAGAAGAAGCAGATAATGAAGATTTTATGAAATGACATCACCATTGTCTATCTGAATTGCACTCTTTTCATATCTTCATGTTTTTAAAAGTAATTTAATTATAACAGCGAATGTGAATTCTGTATTTTCCCCATGAATAAACCAACTTACAAATTAAATTATAGATTGGCCTCCTTTTTTTTTTTTAACTTCTGTATCTAAGATCTCTCAACTTAAATTTGTTTGTATATGTATTTTTTATGACTAATAACTTTTTAAGTTAATATTACCTACTTTTATTTTCATGCATATTTTTTATTAGGTAAATGTTATTTTAGGATTGTAGCCCCCAAGAAAGCAAAACTGGAAGAAGCACAATCTACATTAAGAGAAAAACAAGCAGCATTGGCTGATGCTCAAGCAAAGCTGCTTGAATTAAGTCAGTACCTTGAAAGACTTGAAAAGGAATATGAAGAAAAACTTGCTCAAAAAGAGGAATTGAAGAAAAAGGTACAGTATATATATATATATATATATGTTATATTGCAGATTTTCACAGATATAAGTATGAATAAGAAAGTTTTCTTGGGTTTTCCGCATCTTGGATTCAAGTTCGGCCTCTGGCCAATGATTCCGACATTTCGGCATGATCCCACATGCCATTATCAAGGAATGATAAGTTCGAATCACAGGTTTAGATCGTATATAATTAAATACACAGTGTTTTGCTGTGGTCTATGTTAAATTATATAAGACCTAAACCTGTGACTTGAACTTATCATTCCTTGATAATGGCATGTGGGATCATGCCAAAATGTCGGAATCAGTGGCCAGAGGCCGAACTTGAATCCAAGATGCAGAAAACCCAAGAAAACTTTCTTATTCATATATATATATATATATATATGTATAAAACTCAAATTACATTTTCTCAGCTATAGAAAATGTAATCAAAATCAAAGTGAGAGGTAACACTATGAAGTATTTACAATTTATGAATGAGTTGGAGAAAATGTTTTTAATATCTCACCTCATAAAGTTGTGTGCTTCCACGATACCGGTTTAAAAAGAAAATTTTATTTTCATCTTCAGTCAAACTTCAACTGTTGAAATTTCACTGTTAACACCAACTTGGAGATGAAAAAACAGTTTGCTCTGAAAAGATATATATTAAGAAGAATAAATATAGAGCAATGAATTTTGAAATTCTCGATGAGAATAATTTGATTTTCAAGTTAATAAAATCGTCACCAGATGGCAGTTCAGAAGATGGTGTCAACAGCAAAATTTCTACTGTTGGAGTTTGACTGAAGATAAAAGTAAAATTTACTTTTGGAACCGGTATCGTGAAAACACGTAACTTTATGAGGTGAGATATTAAAAACATTTTCTCCAATTCATTCATAAAATATAGAGAAAATGTGCCCATTGTCAACTAAATTTCTTCTGTTGAACTGGCCACCCCATTTCCTTTGGATTCTTTCCTTTTAGTGGTGGATAAATGAATCTTCTCCCCAGGATTTTCAAAATTTATTAATTTGTCTCTATTCTTCTATATGTAGATTTTTCAGTTGTTTGAGCAATTTTATTCTTCCAGAGTCAGTCAACTCACAATAATAAACGTCCACAGAGATTTTGTGGTTGAGATTTTCTTGAACAATGTTTCAATTCCCAGGTCTGCAATTTTATGATTTTTTATTCAGATGTGTATAACCATTACAAATTTTTCTATTTCTGAAACATAATAAAATTATGAATAATATACTAACAAAAACATCTCACTATTATTTTTATTAAATAAGATTGATCAATATTTTAGGTGTATATACATGTGCATTTTTATGTGCTTTTATGTATACATGTGTGCAGGTCTGTACAGGATTAGTAAATTACTTTCTTTGGCTTTTTATGTCTATTATATAGTAGCTGTCTGCTGTATTATTTATTTTGCTTTGTTTATTTTATTATAGTAGTATTAATTTGAATCAAGGTTCCAAATCCCAGCAGGCAGAAATTATTAAGAAATTCTTTTTACCATCAATTATAACATCTGTATATATATATATATATATATATATATATTAATTAATTTATATTTGAAGAGAAAATTATATACTCAGACTTGGGTTTTAACCCAGAACCTTTCACTTTCTCTGTGAATGCTCTACCAACTGAGCTATATGAGAAATTCCAATCTAAATGCAAATTTTTCTCTTATACACTGTTAATTCTTGAGCGCCATATGCTACAAAACCATTGCTTTGATCTTGCAAATGCCAGCTTCTTTATGAAGAAGACCTTTTTATTGGGAATTTTACATTATATTATGAAGCCAATACAGAGTTTCTCAGATAGCTCAGTTGGTAGAGCATTCGCATAGAAAGTGAAAGGTCCTGGATTCAAGCCCCAGTCTGAGTATATATTTTTCTTTTCAAATATAATTCGTCCATCATATAGATGTATGAAATGAATAATAAAAACATTGATTAATTAAATTTGAATTGTTTTTTGACTCACCTCATATTTCTTGATTTTTATGCAGACCCAGGTTTCGTCACTGAATTCTTGACATTGTCAATGCAACACAACTGCCATCTTGCAGTTATCCCTCCTGCAAATTGATTTCTGCGCTCTCTGTTGGCTGATCGATAAACTTCCAAATCAATTCCCTTTCATTCCGGGTATTTCAAAATTCATAGTTTTCTTTTTTATTCTTGCATATGTAAATTTTCTCCCAAATTGTGAGTTCCTTTGATTTTTCAAAGTTTAAGTCATTTTTGCCTTGGTTTCAATTCTATGTTTTTCTGAAACCAAGGCAAAATTACTTAAACAGTTAGAAAAATCAAATGAACTCACAGTTTGGGACAAAATTTACATATGCAAGAATAAGAAGAAAACTATGAATTTTGAAATACCCGGTGAAAATGAGAGGGGATCGATTTGGAAGTTCATCTGTCAGCCAACAGAGAGTGCAGAAATCAATTTGCAGGAGGGACAACTGCAAGACGGCAGTTGTGATGCATCGACAACATCACAAATTCAGGGTAAAGAGGCTAACAAAGTATAAAATAAAAGATAAATTCCTGCCTGTAATTGCTTGGGCTGATATCCTCATCCTAAAATCAGAAATAAAGTAGGAATTAAACTTCTTTCAAAAACCTGGGTCTGCATAAAAATAAAGAAATATGAGGTAAGTCAAAAAACAACTCAAATTTAATTAAAATAAACCTCATAGTGTTATCTCCTACCTACCTACCTATATTTAATTGAAAAATTCATTTATTTGACGATATAATAATTGTTATAAATTGTATACTGCTAGTGGCATATGAGTGACAACATTTTGCTCATTTGTTACATATAGGCAGATATCTTAGCTCAGAAACTGGAAAGAGCAACTCAGTTAGTGGATGGCTTGTCTGGCGAAAGAGAAAGATGGATAAGAACTGTGGCAGATTTAGATAACAAGTATGATCTGTTGCCTGGAGATTGTCTTTTAGCAACAGGCTTTGTTTCCTATATGGGACCATTTGTATCAGAGTATCGAGATAAGATGGTAAAGTTATGGAGGAAATGTGTAAGTTCATATTATCTTTACTGGTATATATAATAAAAATTACATTTAATGTAAGTAAGATGTGATAGTAATAGTTGTGTTCCTTGCCTCTAATTCTGAAGGTCACAGATTCAGACCCATTTGGGGTCGATGAATTTTATAGGATGTAAAAATCCATGGAGCAAGTCCTCTGGGAAGAACATTAAGGGCTGCATGCAAATACATTAGTCTCTACTCAAATTACTTCCAATCACTGGTGAGCTGACTTTCCGTGAGCAAGTGCAAAGATCGAATTAGCTACCCACTAACTGGTAATGCATGAAAGTCATCGTTTTTGTAATATTGGCAAGAAATTACCCAGAATTCTCAGCAATAAAACCACTTCCGTTATTTTCGTCTGCTAGAGGAACGCATTTACACTTGTGCAAATAATATCATATACGACAACGTCTGCATTGCGCAATATTACGCCGATTCTCCTGTTCTTCCAGTTGAATTCTTTGGTAGACTCTATCAAATTCCTCTTCTCTGCATATACCGAAAACATGATCAAAGTCTTCAAGGTCCAACATCTTGGATAATGCAGCAAGGTATGCGGCAAGGTTTCAAACTACATCAGTTACCATCGGTTCCCATCAGGTTGCTCACGATTCGTTTCTCTGCTAAGTCACCTCGCCAGGTAGCTTAGGAATTTCAACAATTATTATTGCATGAACAGATTTTTGAGTATGCAAAAATATATTTGGATGCAACTTTCTCAGCAGAGTACAGGCAGAGAACGACTTTTACGGTCTAATGCGTTCATAGATTCGAGCCTTAGTCATTGGTCCTGAGTCTGAAGATTTTCAGGCTTGTAAAAGAACCTTAAGCCTGAAAAAGGAGGCCTCTAAGTATAATTTACCAACTTTCACACAACACTCAAACACACACAAAAATTTTCATCAAAATAGGTCCATTCATTTAGGAGTAGTTCATTGACATACACACATACAGAAGAATTATGTGTATAAAGATATATATATTCTAAATATTGTGCAATTATGAAAAATCCATAATATGCAAATACATGCACTATAAAATAAGATTTTCTGATTGAGGAAAGCATTGTTTTGTGCACACATTACATCATACACATGTTTTAACTGAATAACCCTAATAATTTTAAGTCATTAAAGAAAAGTAAACCTTTTCTAATTCCTATTTGAATATCATAGGGGAACAAAAAAATGCTATTTTCAAATATTTCAACAGATTTCAGAAGAAGAAATTCCAAGTTCCAAGGACTTTAGTGTCATCACATTTTTATCTGATCCAACTACAATCAGAGAATGGAACATTCAAGGACTTCCATCAGATGGCTTCAGTACAGAAAATGGCATCATTGTAACTCGAGGATCGAGGTGGCCATTACTGATTGATCCACAGTGTCAGGGAATGAAATGGATAAAAAATCTTGCTAAAAATATGGTAATTCTTTCAATAACATATCAGTTATATATAAGGCAAAACAATTAGTTACTGCGCTATTGTAATTTGTTCACAAGCTATTAATTGAGTAAATTGTAAATACAGTAAAACATTGAATATCCAAACACAATCATTCATAATGTCAAATATGCATAATCATATGTTTTTCTTTTAAATTATTTTAATTAAAATTTTGTTGGTACTGTACATATTTGTTGATTTTTAACATATACGAAGGTAACTCAGAAAGTTTCCGGACTCTGGCAAAATTTTAGAGATAATCTAAAACTTACCATTACATCTTCCTAAAGTACTTACCCTCAGCCTCTATACACCTGGACATCCTTCGGAACCAAGACTGGAAGCACTGATGCCAATCAACGTCCTCGATGGTATTAAGCTCCTCTCTATATGCAATGACAGCATCTTCCAGGCTTGCAAACTGCTTTCCATGCAGTCAGTTTTTCATGGAAGGGAACAGGAAGAAGTCGCAAGGTGCTAGTTCAGGACTGTTGGGAGGATGAGTCATAAGTTTCACAGAAGTACTATCCAGAAAATTAATTGTGACATTGGCTACGTGGGCAGAGCCATTGTCGTGGTGCAGTTTGATGCCCCTAAGTCCAATTCTTGGTCGCTTTTCACACACTTTTAAAAACATTCTGTGAGACAAACTCTCGTATACCACTCTGCATTAACTGTCCTATGACCTTCAAGAGGAATTGTTGCTACATGACCACTAATGGAAAAGAATGTCACTACCATTTTGTTCTCTACACACCTAACCCTCTTGACCTTGGTCGGAGGTGTGTCATCTGGAAAGACCCAGATTGATGACTGTCACTTTGTTTCCGGTTCGTACTGGTATATTCATGTTTCATCACCTGTTATGATCTCAGAAACATGGCAAGAGTTCCTTCCCATTATCATATTTTTGCAATATTTCATGGCACCCTTCCACACGAGCTACCTTTTGCCCTTCCATTAAATTATGGGGCATCCAGTGAGAAGAAATTTTCCTCACCTTTAAAAAATCGTGCAAAATTTTTTTAACATTCCCTGATCCTATATCAAGGGTTGCCTAAATATCCTTGTATGTTACTCGTGGATCTTCTTTCACCATTTTCTCCACAGCGGTGATGTTTTCCTGAGTAAATGTCATTGAGGGTCTTCCGCTTCTCTCTTCATCTTTGTGGGAAGTTTGCCCCCTCTTAAATTCTCTTTACTATTTGTTACAATGATGTTGTCTTAAAGGAACCACATTTAGAACCAGTCATTAAGTACATATATGAATACCTGAACAGCTGGATGAATTTAAATGAATGTTAAGAAGCTAAAGCTATTATTATGATTGAAATAAGTAAATTAATGAACACCATTAAATTATTATAAATCAATAGTAAAGAGAAAATTTTTTGCCTGAACCAGGAATCGAACCCCGAACCTTTAGCTTTCCGTGCTAATGCTCTGTCCACTGAGCAATCCAGGCTTCATTCCCATCCAGTAAAGCTGGATGAATCATTGCTATGAATTAGTTCAGATAAAGTTCCCAAAGCCATGCTTCATTATTGTCCAACAGGGAAGAGATCTCTGGGCTGTCTTAGGATGTGCTAGATACAACATTTGTCAGTAAGATAACAACAGGTCTATAGGCCTAAGACTTGTATGGAGGAAGAAGAAGAAGAAGACTTTAACTTTAAATGAGTTTTTCTCAAAAGAATAACATATGGACCTGGTCCACTTTTGCTCTGAACCCCTCATATCTGATCCTTACATGTTTGGATAATTGACATTCCATATACTAATATTGCACTATAAATGTAGAATGTCATAAAAAGGTAATTTCCAGTGAATCAGGGATTGCTTTTTTTTATCTTTTCTATATGTTTATATTCCCTTCAATTTCTATATTTTCTCTGTGTTTGCAATAAATATATTTATTACGCGCGGCGTCAGTTAAGCCCCGCCGTATTGATAGCGTGGAGACCACTATTGTTTAAGTGGTCTTTGGCCCGAGCGGTTGGCCTTGGTTTTGGAGGAAGAGTTCTACATTTAAACATGTTAAAACACCGTAAACGAATAATTAACATAATTTATTAAAATAAAAACAAACATAGAGAAATATTAGCTCAACACATATCAAACAAGTTATTTAAAACAGCTGAAATCGCCACATTGTCAAATGTCAAAATTATCAAAATATTAAAGTGCTAAAATTCAGAGAGAGAGAAACAATCATTTTAAAATATTCAAACTTTGTTCGTTATTCTAAGTTCCTTGGACCATTTGGTCCCTTATTTAATTCTAAGTCTGAAATGACCAAAGAATGATAAATGATACATATTACCAATGTAGTTGCCACCGTCCCGCTGGGGGGACCGCAATCGGTCCCGCTGCTGTTCTGCCTTCGGTAAAAAAATCGCGAATATTTATAAGATAAATTTTAAGTTTCTAATTGGGGAAATTTGGGTGTGAAAGTTGAAACCTTCATCTGTGTTAAAATGGAAAGCTTGTGTTCCACTTTCACATCGCGCAACTTACACTATCTTTATCTAATGTGGTCATCTTTCTTGACCAAATAATTCTGGAATCTTTTGACATGGTTTTGATCCAGGATATAGAGATCCAGGATATAGAGATATGCCTTTTTACTAGCGTTTTTTATATTATATGCATATGAATTAATATGTTTTTTAGTGTGGATCATTTTTCCTTATTTTCTGATATAATGCACATGTATATGTGTCTATCCTTTATCGCTTTTTTATATTATGTTATTATTATTGCAGTTAGGCCCTAGTATGTATAACAATATTAAAACACTTGCAAAAAAGTTAAAAAAGTATTCAACAAATTCAGTATCAAACTTGCATAAAAAATGGGTTCAGTATCAGTAAACTATCCAACTTTTATAGGAATAAATCACTATGAGGTTTAATTTAAAATAAATTCAAATGTTTCATACCTCTCCTCATAATTGATCTTGATAAATTAAGAGGAGAGGTATGAAACATTTGAATTTATCAGTAAACTAGTTAAAAGAAAACTGAAGATATAGATTAAGATAACAAAATCAGGAATTTATAGAAAAAAATATGAAGAATGTCAAAGAAATCTATGTGGGAAAACTAAAGGAAATCTGAATATTACAACGATGGAATACTTTAGAAATATAAAATATGAAGAAATAGAAAAATCACCAATAGCTGCTTTATGCTTGTGACTAAAAATCATAGAATTTAAGAGAAGTCAAAATTGCCAACACAGCTGGAAAATATATAGAAAAACCTACATCCAGAAATTTAGTGACAAAATAATGCATTTTGAAGTTCCTGGGGAAAAGGGTTTAATTCTGAAGTCATCTACCAACCACTAGAAGGATAGAATATACAAGATTTCCAATTGTCAACATGACTGGCAGACTCTAGTTTAGAATTGCAAAGATGTTTGTTGAATATGTTCCGCATGAGAAAACAAAATGTGAGGTGTACTTTTTTTAATCATTTGAAAAGAAAAGTGTATTTTTTATTCAATCTCTTAATAAATTACCTCATAGTTTTACTTCTTAACAATTTTGAGAATGTGCAGTGATCATAAAAAATGTAGTTAAATCAAGATATAGTTATTTTTCTTCTTTGGCTTTCAGGAATTAAAAGTGATAGATTTTGGTTTACCAGATTACATGAAGGTTGTTGAACAAGCAATTCAATTTGGCAAAGCTGTTTTACTGCAAAATGTGCTTGAAGAATTAGATCCATCATTGTCTCCAATACTCAACAAAGCAGTGGTGAAACAAGGTATTAATAATGTGATGTTTTTATTATTGATTTAACATTTCTCACTGAAAGATAAATTATATTTGAAGAGAAAAATTTTCGCCTAGACCGAGACTCGAACCCGGGACCCTTGGCTTTCCGGGCCAAGTGCTCTACCAACTGAGCTACCGAGGCGAGTTACGATTTAGACGCAAATTTTTCTCTTATATACGTTGTAATTCCCTATCGCCAAATGCTTTTGAAACCATTGCTTCTATCTTTGCAAATGGCAGCTTCTTAGTTAAGAAGACATTTATTGGGAATTTTAACATTACTTTATAAAGCTAGTAAGGCTTCTAAATTTTTCTCTTCAAATATAAGGTATTAATATTTTATCCATGATTTGTATATATCATGATCTTTATAGGAAACTAGATGTATTAAGAACAGTTAAATATCATAGACTACAATGGACAGGAATTTTGGCATTATGGGAAATAAAAGAGGAGCACAGAAACTTATAGAAAAATCAGAGGGAAAGCTTTCAATAAGTAGACCAAGAATAAGGTGGGAGGAAAACATGAACCATTATTTAAGCAAGGTTATATACAGGGAATAGTTGGAAAATAGCTCAGGATAGGTTATATGGTGAGCTTATATCTGCATGGCCATGAACCTCCAGATTCAATAGTGTTTTTTTTATTTTGCATATGCCCCAGGTTGTCTTTCAACATTCCTGGTATTCACTCCTGGCATGGCATACTTGTAACCCACTTCTGAGGTTGGGGCACCTGGAAGGCGGGTTACGTTGCCTCGATGATATGATGGCTGATGATGATGATAGTGGTGCGCCAGGAGAGTCCCTAAACCTAAGCTTAATCTAAGATGAATATGAATGTTGATGATTGTGATGGCCATATGATTTCGGGGACCATTTGGGTCTTAAAGTTTTCCTGACATTTGTCTTAGAGGTGAGGGAAACCCCCAATAAAAACTTCACCCAGAAAAACTGTCCCAACTGGGGATCGAACCCGGGCCCGCTGCATGACAAGGCAGTACACTACATTGAGACCACAGTGGTGGACGAGATTCAATAGTCTTGATTACTGTATATATCCGAATGTAAGGCGCACAAGAATATAAGGCACACCCCAAATTCAAGGTATAAGAAAGTTAAAAAAAATTGAATGTAAGGTTAACCTCAAAATCAGAGATGTACAACAGAAAAGTAAAGAGTTAAGATTAGATTGCGAAAATATGTCTTCTTTTGTCTTCTTCCTTCCAAGTATTAGGTCAAGGCCTGTTACGATCCTATAGAAAATTTTCCCTCCAGCGTTTCATAGGACGGCCCAGTGATCTCCGTCCTCTTGGTATATAATTATAAACAGCTTTGGGGATCCGATTTGAACTCATTCTTTCAAGATGGTGTTTCCAATTTAGTTGGTACTGTTTAATATATTCCAAAATTGGCGTAGTCTTCAATTCTTTTAAGATATCGGTGTTCCTTTTCCGATCCCATCTGGTGTAACCCGCTGTTCTGCGCATGAATCTCATTTCACAAGCCGTTTTTCTGCTTTCATGTTGTTTTCTTAGTGTCCATGCTTCACTACCATAGGTCAACACTGGTCTAGCCAAAGTGTTATATAAACGTAATCTGGTGTTTTTTTGTACAAGGGATGGTTTCATAACTTGATTAATAATTCCTAAACTTTTATTATAACTAGTAACTTTTTCAGGGATATCCTTTTCATCCCAGATAGAGAGATAATATCCAAGATATTTAAATTGATTAGATCTCTCTAAAATTTTATTCTGGAGACAGATTTTACTTTGTATGGGGTCCTTCCCATGAAATGCCATAATTTTAGTTTTGTTAATTGATATTTCCATATTAAATTTGGCACCTATTTTTTGTAAATTATAAATTGATCGTTGCAAATCATTTTCGGAAAGTGCCAGAAGAGCTAAATCGTCTGCAAAAAGAATAGCATCGAGTTTGAGGTTCCTATTGATGGGTATATATCCTCGTTGTGTTTTCCTCCATTCATTTATTAATTTATTCATGTATATAATGAAAAGCACCGGTGAAAGTCCACATCCCTGTCTTACTCCAGTGTTGATCTTTTCCCAAGAAGATAATTTGCCATCTTGTTTAACAGAGATTTCATTATCTTTATAGATGTTGAAGATATTAGTAATATATTGTTGTGGAACGTTATCATCAGCTAAAATTTGTAGTAATATATTTCTGTCTACTTTGTCAAAAGCCTTTATGAAGTCAACGAAGGCGATATGAGTTTCTATATTGAATTCCTTGTGCTTTTCTAATAGTAGTTTTAGAGTAAAGAATCCATCTGTACAAGATCTACCCTTTCTGAATCCATTCTGCTCTTCTCCAATTATATTTTCATAAATTTTTCCTCAATTTATTCTTAACTATATTAGCATAAATTTTATATCCAGAGTTCAACAAGCTAATTCCACGATAGTTATCTTTGATTTGGCGACTTCCTTTTTGAAGATTGGTATTACAATGGATTTGTTCCAGCTTTGTGGTGGTTCTTGTCCTTCCCATATCATATTAAGGAGAATAATAAATCTGTCTAAAAAATTTTTTAGTTGAAAATTTAAATAATTCTTGATTAATGTGGTCTTCTCCGGGAGCTTTGTTACTTTTTAATGATTTAACAACATCAGTTAATTCATCTATAGAAATTTGTTCCAAAGCAGTGTTATTAGAGATTGGTATTTGTAATAAATCATCCTTTTGTGTCCATAAATGATGAAAGTAGGTAAGCCAAGATTCTTTAGATATACAATTTAAATGTGCATTTTCTCTTGAATCATTATTTAAATTTTTTAAAACTTTATATATTTTTGGTTGAGGCCTAGTGATATCATTTTCCAAAAATGAGACAAATTGTTCCCAGTTTTGTCTCTGCTTTTTGCGAACTTCAATTTTAGCTATGGCTCTCTTCCTATGATACTCTACTTTATCTTCATCTTTTTTTGTAGACAGAAATTTTTTGTATGCTTCACGTTTATCATCAATTACTTTTTTTATGTTTTCATCCCATATCCGTAATCCTTTTTTTCGATTCCATTTGGTTTTGATACCCAGGCTTTCATTTGCTGCTTGTGTCAAAATACTTTGTAGAGCAAGCCATTCTTCTTCAATATTTTCACCAACCGGTGTTTCTTGAACTAGACGATCTAATCTGCATTTGTATAGCCAGGTAATAGTGGGATCTCGGAAAAGACTTACTTTATAAGTATAGTCCACTTTTTCAAATTTTACATTATTAATTTTATTTTTATTTTTCCATCTCGGTGGCATACGAATTGGACAAACAAGTAAGTAATGGCCTTATTCGATTTCAGGTCCTCTGTAAACTCTTGTATCAAGAACTTTAGATGCTAATTTTTTATTACATATAGCATAGTCAATTATTGATTTAAGACCCCTGGCTTCCCATGTATATTTGTGACAAAATGCGAAAATATGTACTGTATAAAATTATGTAGGTAGGAAATAATACTATGAGGTTTAATTTAATTAATTTGAGTTGTATTTTAACTCACCTCATATTTGTTGATTTTTATGCAGAAGTAAGTTCCGTCACTGCCTTTGTGACATTTTCAATGTAACACCACGAGTGATCGTGACCTCATATTTCCACGATCACTCGTGGTGTTGCATCAAAAATGTCACAAAGGCAGTGACGAAACTTAAGTCTGCATAAAAATCAAGAAATATGAGGTGAGTCAAAGTACAACTCAAATTAATTATGTACCGTATATCATAAGTTCAATTTTCTGGCTTCTGTTGGTTATACTGTTTCTTTTTTTTAGAGACTCTATCAAGCAAGTATTGTTGGAAGTACTTTCTGAGAACAATAATAGGAATTAGTTTTCATTATTAATTTAACACTTCTCACTGAAGGATAAATTATATTTGAAGAGAAAAAATTTTCAATTTATCCTTCAGTGAGAAGTATTAAATTAATAATAAAAACATCAATAGAAGCCCTACTGGCTTTATAAAGTAATGTTAAATTCCCAATAAATATCTTCTTAATTAAGAAGCCGCTATTTGCAAAGATAGAAGCAAAGGTTTCAAAGCATTTGGTGCAAGGAAAGTACAACGTATATAAGAGAAAAATTTGTATCTAGATCGCAACTCGCCTCAGTAGCTTAGTTGGTAGAGCATTTGGCCCAGAAAGCCAAAGGTCCCAGGTTTGAGTCTCGGTCTAGGCAAAACTTTTTCTCTTCAAATATAATAGGAATTAGGTTACCAGTAGCTAATAATAGAAAAGAAAAATTAGGGATATAGTCTCTTGATGTGGAAACAGGTCTATGGACTAACTCCATGGCATTGAAGAAGAATAAGAAAAATTAATAAGAAGCCAGAAATTAGTACATGACATTAAGTTTGTATTTAGCCTTCTTGTAACGGAGAGAATACTAACCAAGCGATTATCTTTTGATGCAAGTTTAAAAAGAAAAGTTATCTTATGTGCCAAAAATGTGAAAACTGACATGCTAGTCATACATTTGGTGTTGCAGAAACAAATGTCCAATGATAGAGACTTACCATAACCTAACATTTTATCATTTGTTTGTGAATATAAGAGGTACCCCAATTTTGAGGACCTAATAATTTGGCTAAAAGGGTGTCTTACTTTTAGAAATATATGGTAGTTAGTTGTATCATAATCAGAACCAATTGAGTCATGAATTCTTTTTACCTCATAAATCTATGTTTCTTTTAAACATAGCACTGCAGTATCGGAGAACCATCATTCCCACCTCAGCTGTTATCACGACTGTCAATTTTTTCCCTTGCTGGTAATTATCCAAACTGCTATCAGGTGTACTTTTGAAGAAGTAATTATCTAAAAGTACACCAGATGGCAGTTTGGATAATTACCGGCAAGGGAAAAAATTGACAGCCGTGAAAACAGCTGAGATGGGAACGATGGTCCGATACTGTGGTGCTGTATTTAAAAGAAACATAGATTTATGAGGTAAGAAGAATTCATGACTCATTTAATTCTTATTAAGAAAGCTCATAATGTTAAAATTCCCAAATTTATTATATTAAAGTATCATAATCATTCTGTCAAGTAGTAGACCTAGAGGCCTGAATGGTCTCCATCATCTCTTGTGGAAGTCTTCCAGTAGGTCTTTCTTCCCTGGGATATCTGTTGGAACATTCTGGTATGTTCCATTCTTTTACTGAAGTCAGTCTTGTCTATATTACTGTAGGTTATGAACAATGGATCTTATTCGGTTTATCCCACTGACGTACAGAGTCAGAGGTCTGGGGTACGACTCCTGGTTTGAACATAATTTTTCTTTCTAAAATAAAACTATATCCAAATCTGGAACATGTTAATTTAAAATATATAAAAAAAAAAAGATGTTATTTTTAATTCTTCTGCAATGTCAGTATTTCTCTTATATTCTAGAAGACTATTTTTTTATTATTATTTTTATTTATTTCCTGTAATTCCTAAATGGAATATAGGGCAGCAGTAAAGTTCCTCCAGCGTACTCTGCTTCCAGCCAGCCATTTCACTTGTTTACAACTTTTCCCTCTTTTCTTTGCTTCCTCCTCTACTGATCGCTTCCAAGTTTTCCTAGATCATCCCCTCTTTCCTACTCCTTGTGGATTCCAATCTAGTGCAGTCTTCTCAATGACTCCGTCTGGTTTTCTCAATTGTGGTGTATCCAATTCTACTTAGAAGACTAAATCCAGAAGTTATTTGTAGAAATCTCATTTTTACAGATGTTAACTATCGTTCATCTTGGAGTGTAATGACCCTGATCATACTGCCATAACTGAGAAATAAATGTGCCAAAATTTTATGTAATTTAAGTTTTGTATGTTTTTGAACTTTTTTTTAACTGGAGAGACTTTGTTAATGATTCTCAATGATCTGTTCTAATTTTAGATTTTATTAGAAATGTTACGTTCAAAATATATTTGTGTACAACCTTAAATATTTGAAGGAGTTGATTTGATACAGCATGAAATTATAGATGCAAATCTTACTTCTCACGACTCTTTTGCCTTAGAACCATTATTTTTTTAGTTAGTGTTACCATAATTTTTTAATTACATGTTGAAGAATGAATTTATAAAATTCATCCTCAACTTAAGCTTCTGTATATAAAACATCGCTAAACACTAAAAATACAAGTACAAATTTTATTATTTCAATGGTTGTTTATCATGAATTTTAAAAGTATTCATTGACTTTATGTTTTATAAAATACTTTTTTTAAATACAGTACTTACATAAATGTTTGTTATCTTAAGGACATGATTTTAATCTACTTAACTTTTTTTAATAGGAGGACAGCTGTTAATTAAATTGGGTGATAAAATGGTGCAGTTCAATGAAAACTTCCGTTTCTTCATAACAACAAAACTGGGCAATCCTCATTATGCTCCTGAAATTTCAACAAAAACAACATTGGTTAACTTTGCAGTAAAACAGCAAGGTGAATTAACAGTTTAACTTTCACAGAAAAAAAAACACTATGAGCTTTAATTTAAGAATTAAATTAATGTTTTATTACCTCACCTCATATCCTTTTTTCTTCTAGACTGCAGTTTCGGATCCAACATCAGTAGCCTCTGGTCGATCGGTGTTATGTCGTTTCTTGGCGGTTTTCTTCTTCCTTTAGACTGCAGTTTCAGAACTTATCTCTATCATCAGTAGCCTCTGGTTGACCGGTGTTATATGGTTTCTTGGTGGTTTTCTTCTTCCTTTCAGAAGGAAGAAGAAAACCACCAAGAGACGACACAACCAGAGGCTATGGATGTGTAGATAAGCTCTGAAACTGCAGTCTAGAAGAAAAAGGATATGAGGTGAGGTACTAAAAACATTAATTTAATTCTTGAATTAACAGTGTTACTTTTATATTAAATAAATGTTGGGAAGTAAACATTATAAGGTATAATCATTGAAATTTGTTGGAGAACATTTTTTTTAAAACTCACCTCATAAATTTTGTGTTTTTCACGAAACTGTGGTTTCAAACGTAATCATGTCCATCTTCAGCCACAACTCTGACTGATGAAATTCACGCTTTTGTGAAAAACACAACATTTTTGAGGTGAGTTTTCAAAAAAATGTTCTCTTACGATTTTTAATTGTGTTACTTTTGTTTTATTTTTATGTGGTTAGAGATATTTCCAACATTTTAGGTCATATGATCAGCAAATCTTTTAGGAATGTATAGTCATTCCATGTCAAATAAATTTAACACAGGCCCCAACCAGACTGCTTTCAATTTTAACATAATTTTGCAAAATTGAAGCTAGTATGAAGTTAAATATAATATTGAATCCCTATGTCAAGTAGGACTATTTTTTTTGTAATAGGTATTTCACTAATAAATAACATTCACAATTAATTCCAAAACATATTTTAAGAATTTTAAAATACAAAAGAAGTCACATTAAGGGGTTTGTTTAATAATTAAAACATTTGGTCTGTTCATTCTTACCTCTTAGAATTGTTTTTGTCGAACATATGTTTCAGAGCTTCTTAGCCCCATCATCAGCGATTACAGACTCTGTAATTGCTGACAATGGGGCTAAGAAGCTCTGAAACATATGTTCGACAAAAACAACTCTAAAAGTAAGAATGAACAGAGTCTGTAATCGCTGACGATGGAGCTAAGAAGCTCTGAAACATATGTTCGACAAAAACAACTCTAAGAGGTAAGAATGAACAGACCAAATGTTTTAATTATATTTTAAGAAATTCACTTAATTTTGTTAGGTTCCAATGGGGCAAGTTATGGTAGTTCACATCAGATTAGTTAATAATTGATTAAATAATATGTATGTAACTTATTTAGTTATGAAGGGGAAAGTTGGCGTACATACTTTTCTTATAAACATGTTTGGGAATTTATTGTGAAGGTTGGTCATACCAATTTCGCAGATATGTCCTTTCATTTGGTGGATGTTACATTAAGCATTCATGCATGCACATTGCAATTCTGTAAAACTTAGAAAAATTCATTAAGTAAGTGAGTAACGTATTCTGAAGTTTTTCCAAAAAATTTAATGATAGGTAGGTCCTGTAGTAATGTCACAGACAATTAAATTTAATCTGATCCTAATGAATCAAATCCCATTTCAAATGGTATACTTGCTATTTGTTCATACCAATGGAGTTACTGCGAAAATAATCCAACAATTTGAAACTATCCCCAAACAACTTGTGAAAATGTTTTGATAGAGTTATGTTCCATTCTGTATTTATTAAATCCTAAATTTACATAATTTTCTAATCTTGGCCTTAGGATTAGAGGCCCAGCTTTTGGGTATAGTGGTCCAGAAGGAGCGTCCTCAGTTAGAAGAACAGAAGAACAATCTAGTTTTAGCCATAGCTGCTGGTAAAAGACAGCTAATTGACTTAGAAGATGAGCTATTGAGGTTTGTAAATTACATTTTGCTTATCACAAGAAAATGTTTTAATATTACATTTTGTGTACTAGTACATTAATCCAATTTTCAACAGGGAAATGATTTTTGCTGCGGTTTTCATTTTTATTAAACATTATCTTTTAGTTTTGATGTTATATTTAGTTTAACATACCATATTCCAGTCCTGGTCAAATTTATTTTTGAAAAGAAAAATTAACACTTGAACTTGGAATCGAACCCCGGAGCTCTGACTCTTTATGTCAGCATGCAGTCTATTACACCATTCAAGACCTGATACAACTGTTAATATTTCTGCTTACTTATACAATTCTCGTAGTCTGAATGCAGATAGCTCATGCTATTAACAATTCCTGGTTCAAGCATCAATTTTTCTTTTAAAAAAATAAGTCATATTTTAGGTTTCATTTGTAGTAAATGTGGTTATGGAGATGATTAGCAAAGATTTGTGTCATTTAGACACATTTGAATAAGTCTAACCTTTTAAGAATTCCGAACTCCAGCAGGATACTATATAACTTCTCCCTCTTAATTGAATTGTATGCATTTGAAGTCCGTATAAAGTGGATGCACAATGCCATTATATTCCCATTTCTTTTCTAAAATCTGTGTTATACTAAAAATCTGATCTGTTGTAGACCTGTTTCTTTTAATTCACATTGTTTTCCAAGCTAATTAGCCAAAGAAAATATTTAACATACTATCTTCAACATTGTGTAACAAAAAAAAATATCTATATACACATGTCCAAAAAGATTGTACCACCTTCTTCTTTTTCTTCTTCTCTTAAAGTCCACAGTCTGTTCCTTCCAGAAATTAAGAGTCCCTTCATCTCCTTTCCGGTCTTCTAAGTGATCTCTTCCTATCTGCAGGTAAATTGTTCCTTGCCACACGTACAGTTCTGTCTGATGCCATGCAAGATACATGTTGATTCCATTCAGTTCATCTTCTATCCATCCAATTACCTATTACTTCAATATTTAATTGATGGTAGATTGAACCTTTTACAAGAAAATATTCTAGGTTCTCCTGTTGTAATATTAGAGTCCTTTTTATAGTAAAAGTAAAGATATCTTAAAATTTTATTTACCTTATGAAGAATTAATATGTCCAGGGCCTTATAGTTTTAAGATCATAAGTGGATACCAGTATCTTGACATTCTCCAGATATGAATAATGCCACAACTTCAGGTGGACTGCCATGATTTTTGCTCCACTTCACTGCCATCAAGACATTAACATCTTGCACAGCAGTGATAAGTCACAATGATAGATGATGAAGTATTTTAAGATGTCTGCAGTGGCTCCAAATATGACTCTGCATGATTTATTCTTATGGGAGTTCATCAATGAGAGAATATTTGTCTTACCATTGCCTCAAGACCTCATGAAGTTGAAAGGGCGGATCAATGGAATTTTTGCTGCTGTCTCAAGAGACATATTGGATTTTTTCATAGTTAAATATGAGAAATAACATTATGAGGTTCTTAATTCAATGAATTTTTGGAATATATTAAACAGTACCAACTAAATTGGAAACACCATCTTGAAAGAATGAGTTCAAATCGGATCCCCAAAGCTGTTTATAATTATATACCAAGAGGACGAAGATCACTGGAACGTCCTATGAAATGCTGGAGGGAAAATTTTCTATAGGATCGTAACAGGCCTTGGCCTAATACTTGGAAGGAAGAAGAAGAATTCAATGAATGAATGAATGAGTAGTCAGTCATAATATTGGTTAAAAATGAGAGGGATGTCCTCTTGAAAACAGTAGTTCCTGTGTTTAAGAAAACATAAACTATAAGATAAGTTAAGAAGTGACTAATTAATTCATTGAATATTGGATTTTGTTTGGGAATAAATTAACTATAGAACAAGGATGTAAAATTGAGTCTTTATAAGGTTAATGAAACTTTTATATACATGGTGCGGCATAAGTCAATTAACCGCTGCATATGGTTGCAAGGAAAAAAAAAAACAGATTGGTTGAAACTAAGATTTGAATGCTGGACCTTTAGAATATAATCTCAAATACTAGTGCTTAAACAACAACGGAGGTCACTTTGAAAATGTTGGTAGTTTATTGACTTGGGCTTTCATGACCAGAGTTATTATGATGATCTTGAAGGAGATTTCAGGGCTGTAGGCCATGGTCACGAGACTTGAAGTTCCTCGACATATTGCCAGAGACTGCATCTGGCATCCTCAAGGGTTGTCTTGAGACTGGTAATTTTGTCCACTACCTGTCCTATTTGTACCATTCACCATGATGTGTTCTCTGCGTGTTCCGTTCCTTCGTAAGTTATATCTACCTTCTGATTGGTTAGCAGTAGGGACTTCCATTACGCCAATGAGGTTGCTGTTTTGATGGTCTAGTAGACTGTTCTTGTAGAGGTTTGCATATTGCATTTTTAGAGCTGGTATCCTACTTTTTTGACTTTTAATGATTCCCCTTTTCTATTAAAACTGTTTTTATGTTTGAATATCTCGATGGCTTCTCATTGTAGATGGGTAAAATAATGTGTGCAGTTAGATAATATGTCTGTATTCTGGTATTGTACTATGTGGCCATCAAGTAAAAAGTGTTCTACTACTACCGACTTATCCACTTATCCCTTGAGGATGCCGGATGCAGTCTCTGGTGAAACGTCGGGGAACTTCAAGCCTCAAGACCACAGCCTACAGCCCGGAAATCTTCTTCAAGATCGTCCTAATTTCGGCAGTTGTTTTTTTTATAGATGTTGTAAGCTACAGAAAATAATATATTTGCATTATCGGTTAACTAATCTATGCTGCAACCTGTATAATCTTTGTTTTGGTATAGAAAGGATCTTCTTATAACATCAGGGAAACTGAGAGTATTTTATTGTAAGAGATAAAATATTTTTTGGATGCAGTATATTTTATTAAATAGAATTTATAAGTGTATTCTATGGATTATAATCCATGTTACACTAATTATCATATGCTTGTGTTGTTAATGAAACATGTACCGGTAAGAGCTTAAAACCCACATATATTATTTAATAAAGTATATTAATTTTTCTTTCAGGTTATTATATGAAACTAAAGGTTCTCTTCTTGATGATTTAGATTTATTGATAACTTTGCAGACGTCACAATCAACTTCAATTGCTGTTACAGAACAATTAAAAGTTTCAGAGACAACAGAAATTGAAATTGACGAAGCACGTGAGGTTTGTATGAACCTTAATAAATTACAATAGGAACTAACATTATTAGGTTCTTCTTAATAAATAAGGTGAATCTGGAGTCATCTTACCTCATAAATTGTTTTTTTCTATTTGAACATATTTCGATATGCCATGAATACCATCATCAGTTTTTCCAGACTGTTGAATTTTTTATTACTGGCCCTAAATGTTGACTCCCACTCCGTATTTTGACTGACCGAAGAGCTTACAAAACAAATTTTTTCCTCAGGAATTTCAAAATTCATATCCCTATTTTTGTTCTTCTGGATGTAAATCATCTTCCAAATGGTTAGTTGTTTTGCTTTTTTTTTTCCAATTGTTTAATAATTCATAGTTAAATATGGGAAATAACATTATGAGGTTTTTAATTCGTAAATTAATGAGTCATTTTTACATCTTACCTCATATTTCATGTTTCTTTACACACGAGAGAAAAATCTCTCTCGTTTTCAACTGACATTATGACTCAATAATAATCTTGTGCTTACATTGATTTTCTGCTTTTCATACCAGATGTGACTAACCACTGCAGATTTTTTACTTCTCCATTTTTTACATTTATCTTTTGTTTTAATGGTCAAGTTTCTCTTTAAGAAGTTCAGCATAAAATTGATGTAAACACAAAATTATTAAAACAGTTGGAAAATACAAAAGAATTCATTATTTGGAAGATCTACATACAGAAGAACAAAAATAGAATTATGAATTTTGAAATTCCTGAGGAAAAAGATTTAATTTGCAAGTTCTTCAGTCAGCCAAAAGATGGAGTGGGATTCGACATCCAGAGCTGACAACAAAAAAAAAATCAACAGTCTGAAAAAGCTGATATTGGTATGCATGGCATATCGGAAAACATGTTCAAATAGATTGAGGTAAGATGATTCCAGATTCACCATATTTATTGTATGAACTTTGTTTATCTCTATCTCAAGGAAAAATCAAGTTTGAGATGTATGCACGCAAATGGATGACATGGCTCTGGGCACTATTTCTTGACATTCATGTCTATATTGCTTTTTTTTGGTACCAACAATCTTTGTTTTGAAAGAAAGTGCTATTAATATCCTTAGGATAAGATCAACAAAAGTGCATGTTAAATTATATTTAAAGAGAAAAACTTTCGCCTAGACCGAGACTCGAACCCGGGACCTTTGGCTTTCCGGGCCAAATGCTCTACCAAGTGAGCTACCGAGGCGAGTTGCGATCTAGATGCAAATTTTTCTCTTTATACGTTGCAATTCCCTCGCTCCAAATGCATTTGAAACCATTGCTTCTATCTTTGCATATGGCGGCCTCTTAGTTAAGAAGACATTAATTAGGAAGTGTTAAATTAATAATAAAAACATTAAAAGTGCATGTGTGTGTTTTTTAAACCAATATAGTGGATTTTTTGGCTGAGATCTACAATTTGTCGATCACGATTTTCCATACAACATTCTTATGCCACTGTTGCACTACACACTTTTACCATTTGTAATAATGTTTCATACCACTTTAAACATTTTGGAACGATTCTATAAACATTCCTTATGATCAAGTTTTTATTTTGAGTCTGTACTATCTTACTCAATTTAATGTTGATTTCAACATTAAATTGAGGTAAGATAGTACTGACTCAAAATAAAAACTTGATTAAAAGAACCTAAAAACATTACTTCCTAAAAAAAAATTAATTCCTTACGATTTTTAAATATTTATATAATTACGTGAATATATTGTGAATCAGATTCTATAGACGCGCAAATGCTTAATATGACTTATGCTAGATGGCTCTCCAATTGGTGTTACCAACATTTGCAATTAATTCCAAACCATGTTTCAAGAAATTAACTTCATTCTGTTAGATTCCGATTAGACAAGTTAGTGTACATAAGATTAGTTTATAGTTTATTAAATAATATGCATGTATGTTTTTATTATTAATTTAACATTTCTCAATGAAAGATAAATTAAATTTGAAGAGAAAAATTTTCGCCTAGACCGGGACTCGAACCCGGGACCCTTGGCTTTCCGGGCCAAGTGCTCTACCAACTGAGCTACCGAGGCGAGTTACGATCTAGACGCAAATTTTTCTCTTATATACGTTGTAATTCCCTATCGCCAAATGCTTTTGAAACCATTGTTTCTATCTTTGCAAATGGCGGCTTCTTAGTTAAGAAGACATTTATTGGAAATTTAACATTACTTTAAAAGCCAGTAAGGCCTCTAATGATGTTAATGATAGGGAATTACAACGTATATAAGAGAAAAATTTGCGTCTAGATCGTAACTCGCCTCGGTAGCTCAGTTGGTAGAGCACTTGGCCCGGAAAGCCAAGGGTCCCGGGTTCGAGTCCCGGTCTAGGCGAAAATTTTTCTCTTCAAATTTAATTTATCTTTCATTGAGAAATGTTAAATTAATAATAAAAACATCATTAGAGGCCTTACTGGCTTTTAAAGTAATGTTAAATTTCCAATAAATGTCTTCTTAACTAAGAAGCCGCCATTTGCAAAGATAGAAACAATGGTTTCAAAAGCATTTGGCGATAGGGAATTACAACATATATAAGAGAAAAATTTGCGTCTAGATCGTAACTCGCCTCGGTAGCTCAGTTGGTAGAGCACTTGGCCCGGAAAGCCAAGGGTCCCGGGTTCGAGTCCCGGTCTAGGCGAAAATTTTTCTCTTCAAATTTAATATGCATGTAACTTGTTTTGTTAGGTTAAGAAATGGAAAGTTAGTTTACGTCCATTTTTTATAGATGTTTGGGAATTTTTTCCGACAGTTGGTAACTCTGATTTCAGAGCCATTTAACTGAAGCTACATTAAGCATTAGAGCAACTTGTGCATGCGCACTGTGATTCTGTAGAACTTTGATGAATTCATGGAGTAAATGATCAACAAATAGTGGACTTTTTCCAATTTTTTCATGCTTTGAATTCTGCACTCAGCATGAAGAAGGTATTAATGCAATTATTCTCCAAAGGTCACCTTATAAATTCCACAAGAAGTAAGGTTTGGGTCAGTTATATAAAGAAATTTAAAATGTGAATTTAATCATCATCATCCTCCAAATAAGTTGAAGATCCAATGCCTGTTAAGGTTTCAGTGAAACATTCTCAGTCCATATTTTTCTAGGATGTCCCAAAGAACTCATCCCTTGAGGATGGTATAAAAGCATGACTTTTCCAATATTTTCTGTCCTCCCATCCTATGACAAATCAGTGTTTTTATAATTACTAGCATTATTATGTATCATTTATCATAATTCTTATTGTATGTATAATTTAACACTGGTGAAGTGGAAGAGAAGACCTTAAGGTCTTAACCCCATCAGGTAAAATATCATCATCATCATCATAGTACATTCACGAATTTAGGCCATTTGTTGACCTGTTTTGGCCTCAAGAGAAACACCATCCAAAAGTCTTTAGTGGATGTCCTGGTCTTCTTCTTCCTGCAGGTTGTTATCTTAACATTTGTTTGGGTATTCTGTGATCTTCCATTCGATGAACATGTTGCATCCATCTTGACTTATAATCAGAAATTTTGTTTTCTAAAGGTTCCATGTGTAATTCTTTCTTGTTGAGACTTGAAAGTAATTTTGAAGTTCCTTAGGACGGGTTACTGGCCCGACGCTAAGTAGTCCAGTGGTAGGGCTGCTACCGTTTAGTCTCTGGACAGACATTAGGATACCGCATTTACTCAGTACTCAATGGAACGGTTATACTGCCGTGATTTGTTCCTCAGAGCCTCGTTTGTGAAAATGGGTTGTATCACGAGAAGGTGAGGATGAGAATTGGGTAGGAGAGGTTATACACACGTCACTACCCCTTACAACCTTCAGGTAAAATAAATAATTAAAAAAAAAAAATAAATCTCCCTAAAAATGCTGAATTACTCCATTCAAATGTTTTTATACCATTTATTTTTTTACAGGGTTATAGATCATGTGCTAAACGTGCGTCAATATTGTTTTTTGTACTAAATGACATGAGCCAGATAGATCCAATGTATCAGTTTTCTCTGGATGCATATATCATGCAATTCGTTCAGTCTATTGAAAAGAGTGCAAAAAGTCCACATCTGGAAGAGAGAATAATCAACTTGAACGATTATCATACTTACTCCGTGTACAGGTAAAAACCTAATGTCTGAAGTAATGGAAGATGAAAGAGTAGTGTGCGACATAATACAGTAAAAGAGCAACAGTGTTCAAATGTTTGTGTATGTTAAGTTGATTTACTTGATTTAATTAATAATTCAGATATCAAATAGATTTTTTTAAAACTTTTATAGGAATTAATCACTGTGAGGTTTAATTCATGATAAAATCAAATGTTTCCTACCTCTCCTCATATAAATCTTCTAAGTAGATTGCGATTTCGAGACCATAACGGTCTCATCTTCAGTACAATCTTGGCAACTGATTGTACTGAAGATGAGACCGTTATGGTCTCAAAATCGCGATCTATTTAGAAGATTTATATGAGGAGAGGTAGGAAATATTTGATTTTATCATCGAATAGATGTTTTGTTTTTTCCTCTATATGTGTGGTAGTTTCAACATGTGTCACTACCAGTATATTCTATAAATTTGGTAACTAGAAAAACAACTATAGAATATATAACTTCCTTACTTATTTTAGGGATTCTCACTATGAAGTATATTCATTAAGGTAGAATTTTTTATCACTCACCTCATATTGTTCTTCTTATTTGACTATAAACTAGTTTTGGAACATAGTATGGAACAGAAACTATGTTCCGAAACTAGTTTATAGTCAAATAAGAAGAACAATATGAGATGAGTGATAAAAAGTTCTACCTTAATAATATAACTTCCTTGTTCAAATAATACTGATTTTTCCAGAGACTGTATTTATTTTTTCCTTACTTTCTGAGCCTTCATTTTATAGCCATTATGACTAAAATTAATGCCCTAAAGTTTTAAAACTTTTTTTTGTTAAATCAGTGTTATATTGAATCAAAATACAGAAGAGAGAAAGAAGCACTTTTAAAATTATTGCATCCAATGCATACCCTATATGTAGAGATCCATGAAAGTGGTTTTATTTTTAGATAAAATTCGTTTTAAAATTTCAAGATTTCGATGTTATTGGGAATTTGGCGGTGTTATTCTGAAAAAATGTAAATTTGAGTCTTTTTAATCCTAGTTTAGTATATTAAACATAATAAGAATGATATATCCAGTAGTTTAAGGTCAGTTTTAGCTTGTACAATTGATATCGATTTTAATACAATAAAATGCATACAATTTTAATTGTAGTCACTAATTTGTAAGCACAATTTACTTTTTAAGAAAAAGCAACCATCGTTAGTATCTCTGCATTCTCAAGTTTCAATTTCCACCTTCGATAACTCACCCCAACACCATATTGAGAAATAGATATTTCTTGAAATTCATATTGGCCATAGAACTTAAAATCTATGAAGAGACCACATTTGAGGATGAGAAGGACAGAAAATATTACCACTAGGTTGTGAACTGTGTTGCAACCATTTCCCTTTGCAATAGTTCATGGATGAAGCAGATATGGCAGTTAAAAAGAAGATGGAATCCGAAAACAGTGTTTAAAAATGCATTATGAAAATTTTGCGAATATAACAAAAAAATCTCCAGAATTCGTTGAAAATTTTAAATTTCGGTGTTATTTTGCATTATTTTGCGATTCATAAATGCTTTTTTGAGGTTATGGGAAGTGGAGTTAAGAAATGGTACAAGAAAATGACAAAAGTAGAGCATTTCACAATATTGTGACTCGCTAATTTCATGGATCTCTACCCATAAGTCAAACCACCACAAAGATAGTTTGCATGGTATGTGTCAAATCTGCCTGAGAGGTTAATATAGATATTGTAAATATTTCCATGTTGTCAGATATGCTGAATGAGTGTATTGATTGATGGATTGTTAACATTCAGGGAATATTTCTTTCTTATAAGTTCAAAAAAAAAGATGTACAGTTGTATACAGCAGAATGATTTTATACATTACAGAAATACTTGCAGAGGATTATTTGAAAACCACAAATTGCTGTTTTCATTTCATATGTGTGTGAAAATTCTTGATGATATTGGAAAGATTAGTGCAGCTGAGTATAACTTTCTGCTCAAAGGTGGAGTGGTGTTGGATAGAGAAAATCAGTTAGATAATCCATGCCCAAGTAAGTAATCTAAACAATGGTGAAATTAAATGTTTCTTACCTCTCCTCATATAAATGTTCTATATAGATCGCGATTTCGAGACCACAACGGTCTCATCTTCAGCACTTTCTTGGCGACTGATGTTATGTCGATCGGAAGAAATTCTTCTTCTTCCCTCTTGGTGGACCGATGAACCTCTGGATCAGATCAAAATTTGCGGGAATTTCAAAGTTCATAAGTTTTCGATGTTCTTATTATTAATTTCATACATCTCAATGATGGATAAATCATATTTGAAGAGAAAAATTATACGCTCAGACCGGGACTCGAACCCGGGACCCTTGATTTTCTAGTCCAAGTGCTCTACCAAGGGTCCCGGGTTCAAGTCCTGGTCTGAGCGTATAATTTTTCTCTTCAAATATGATTTATCCATCATTGAGATGTATGAAACTAATAATAAGAACATCGAAAAAAGCCGTACTGGCATTTATAATGTAATGTATAATTCCCAAACATGTCTTCTTAATATAGGAGCCGCCATTTGCAAAGATAGAAGCAAAGGCTTCAAAGCATTTGGTGGGCGGGAATTACAACGTATATAGAGTTGCTCAGGTAGCTCAAATGGTAGAGCACTTGGACTAGAAAACCAAGGGTCCCGGGTTCAAGTCCCGGTCTGAGCATATAATTTTTCTCTTCAAATATGATTCATAAGTTTTCCTTTGTTTTTCTGAATGTGGATCTTTTCCCAAACCGTGAGTTCCTTTTGTTTGTCTATTTGCTTAATTAGACTGGCTTTTCATTCAATTAAATGTTTTTTGGACCAAGCATGAGCAGCTACTGCTGACTTTTTCACTAAAAGTTCTCTGATGAATTTCTACATTTTTGTATGTTTTGTTTTCTTGCATGATTCTTATTTTCAGATTGGCTCTCAGATTTGGCCTGGGATAATATTACAGAGATGGACAAAATTGCTGGATTCCATGGTGTGGTTACTTCCTTTGAACAATATCCAAGAGATTGGCAAATTTGGTATACTAGTAAAGAACCAGAATCCTTACCTCTCATAGGTATGTTTGTCATTAATTCAAATAATGTTACTGCATAGGAAAAAAAGTTTTCAGTTATCTATTCTTCAAGGAACTACACTAAATATTGGAAATTTATATGTGTAAGAGAAAAATTTGCATTTAGATTGGAGGCCTTGGATAGCTAACCTTCAATGAGAAATGTTATTTTTATAATAAAAACATCGAAAGAAGAGCTTTATTGCCTTTATAAAATAATGTTAAATTCCCATTAAAGGTATTTTTAAATAAGAAGCTGTCATTTGCATATTGAGGAACAGTTTGCAATCCTTTGGCGCTCTCTGGAATTGATATGTATAAGAGAAAAATATATTGTACAGGTTGTGACTGGCTGTTTAATTCAGATTATTCTGTGAAATTTGTGTAGCCTCTGATTGCAATGTGAGATGGGCATTAAAGGGAGAGGATATTAACACAGGTTTTATTGGAAAATTAATGTCTTCCAGAAAGAAAAAAATAGTGTTTTTGTGATCATCTGCTGTTCAAGCAGATTTGACAGTAATATTATCCCCAATGCATCAGCATCACTGTTTATTTCATCAGTCGTAATCTAGGTCTTCCTCTTTCCCTTTCCCTCTGGCCTCCCACATCCAGTAACAGTATTTTATTTTATATTTAATTTTAGGAAGTGATATTTTGAGGTTATTTTAATTATATTATTTTTAGTCTGATCATCTTACCTCAATATTAAGTTGATTTGTTCTTGGACATGTTTCAAAACAATTCTGTTTTATCATCAGCTTGTCCAGACAAGCTGACAATAAAACGGAATTGTTTTGAAACATGTCCAAGAACAAATCAACATTAATATTAAGGTAAGATGATGAGACTAAAAATAATGTAATTTTATTTTATATTTATTCATCCTCCATCCTCATCAAATGTCCAGCCAACTTCAGTCTGCCAATGACATTTAATGGTAATGAGGCATTTATTTATTTTCAGGTGACTGGGAGAATGTGTGCACAGAGTTTCAGCGTATGTTGTTTGTGCGATCTCTTCGTTCAGATAGAGTATCGTTCTGTGTAACAAAGTTCATAATTAACAACTTGGGTCCTCGTTTTGTGGATCCCCCTGTTCTTGATGTTAAAGCAGTTTTAGAAGATTCCACTCCACGAACTCCTTTGATATTTGTACTCTCACCTGGTGTTGATCCTACAGGTGCCCTTCTGCAACTCGCTGAGTCTTGTGAAATGAGTGAACGTTTTGGTTTCTTGTCTCTAGGACAAGGACAGGCTCCTATTGCTACCAGGTAAATGCAGATATCAATAAACATGGTGATTCAGAATTTCAAATCTGATATGCCTAGAATCCTTAGGAAAATTTTTGGACCAAAGAGAGATGAACAGACAAGTGAATGTAGAAGATTATATAACAGTGAACTATATGGTCTTTATAGGAAGCCAGATATAATAAGAACAGTTAAGTCTCTAGACTGTGATGGGCAGGACATGTGGCACAAATGAGGAATGAAAGATGTGCATGGAAGCTTCTTGTAGGAAAACCAAAGGGAAAACATCCAGTTGGGAGACCAAAAATGAGGTGGGAGAACAACATTAACCATGATTTGAGGGAAGTAGATTATACAGGGAATGATTGGAAAACATTACCTCAGGATAGGGATGTATGGAGAGCTTATGTCCGTGCGGCCATGAACCTATGGATTCGATAGGCCCAGTAAGTTAGAGTTAGATGTGCCAAGAATTAACAGCAGAGCGGAAGAAAGTCATTGACCAATAAAATCTCATGAACATAATCCTCAAACCAAGTGAACAGATTTTTTAACTTCAGTTGTAAATAGAATTCATCCATAGTAATTCTGCCTGAAGGCAGGTCCTTCACTGCAATCATAGCATTTTCATGCGGCTTGCAGCTTTACTAGGGAATTGTAAGTGTGGTAGCTTCCCATTGCTTTCCACACCGACGAAGGATGATGATGATGATAATGATGATGGCCATATGATTTCGGGGACCGTTTGGGCCTTAAAGTTTTCCTGACATTTGTCTTACAGGTGAGGAAAAACCCCGATAAAAACTTCACCCAGAATAACTGCCCCGACCGGGGATTGAACCCGGGCCCGCTGCGTGAAAGGCAGCATGCTACCTCGAGACCACAGCGGTGGACATAATTAGAATAACATGTAATAAAAAAGGTGAGTCTTTTCATAGCTAAATATGGAAAATAACATTATGAGGTTCTTAATTCAATGAATGAGTCACTTCTTATCTTTCCTCATAGATTTTGTTTTTTAAACATGGGAACTGCAGTTTTCAAGAGAACATCTCTCTCTCTTTCAACCGATATTATGACTACCAGATTTTCGTTGGAAATTTCATCTATAACGTTGCCTTCTGATGTTGATTTGATGAACTTTTAAAAAAACATAAACTCTGAGGTAAGATAAATAACTCATTCATTTATTGAAGGCGAGTCTTATTTATCTTACCTCATAAAACGTTATGTTCTTTTGGACATGTTTCAATACACCTGCATATCATCATCAGCTAGTTCAGACTCTGAGGTAAAATGAATCAAATTCACCTTTTACTTTTTAGGAATTAACACTATGAGGTATTTTTTTAAATGAAAAATTAACACTTGAATCAGGACTTCATCCCTGGACCTCTTGTTCTCCGTATGAGTATGCTGTCCATTACACTATTCAAGCTATGATACAAACGTTAATATTTCTTTATTCATATACAATTCTCAAATCATCCGAAAGGCAGATAGATGTTGCTACTAATGGCTGAAGGCTGACTTCTATTGAAATATTTTTAATGAGAATTCTATACTACCTTTTTAAGCAGTAAAGCTTAATACTATAGGTATTAAGATTAAATTAAAATGCTTCATACCTCACCTCATATCCAGTCTTCTACATAGACCGCGGTTTCAAAGCCTTGGCGGCTTCATCTTCAGTACTTTCTGATCTGAAGTAGTTCTTCTGATCGACATAACATCAGTAGATTAGAAAGTACTGAAGATGAAGCCGCCAGGGCTTTGAAAC
Source organism: Diploptera punctata (assembly GCA_030220185.1). Classification (NCBI taxonomy): domain Eukaryota; kingdom Metazoa; phylum Arthropoda; class Insecta; order Blattodea; family Blaberidae; genus Diploptera; species Diploptera punctata. Next base: position 6,688,206 of record JASPKZ010010655.1, read on the forward strand.
CACAGTCTACATAGAAGACTGGATACGAGGTGTGGTATGAAGCATTTTAATTTAATCTTAAATTACACCTCATAGTGATTTTTTCCTATAAAAGTTCACTATAGGTATTATTTATTTAAGAAAAATTGGATTACCTCACCTCATATCCTTCTTACTATACCTGTTTTGGGACTTAATTAGGTTCCATCCTCAGTACTTTCATGACCATTGTTATGTTGTTTTGAAGAGCTGCTTCCTACTTCCTCTCTTGGTAGACTGAAGATCCTTGAAGTCAAATCACTTTCCCCAGAAATTTCAAAATTCATTAATTTCTCCTTTTTATTTATTTGAATGTAGATTTTTTCCCAAACTGTGAGCTCTTTAGGTTTTTCTATTTGTTTAATTAATTTAGCCTTTCTTTCAATGTTTTTCAAAACTGACAAAATTTTAAGACTCTGATATAAACACCTCACCTCATAATTTATAGCATGCTTGAAAATCTAATAAATTCTTCAGAACATGTTTTAGAATGCTTGCATTCTATCATTAACTCGTACTGACTTTTGAATTGATGGTTGGCGATCCTGTAGGTTGCTTCCTCTTCCCTCTTTAAGTTGGCCAATGAACCAAGTCAAATCCTTTTCCCTGGATATTTATAATAATATATTTATTAAACACAATGTGTACATCAAATTAAATTTAGCTTTTTACCAGTCTTTAATTAAATTGTTTAGAGGCAGAGTCCTGTTTTTACACTTCGCTAGATGATATTTTGGACATGGATAGTTGCATAATTTACAGATGCAGTCCTCCTTGGGTTCATGGTACATGTTGTTCAGGCATATATTCCCATGAAATCCATGGGCTGCGAAACGTGTGTACAGGTGCCGAAGTTCGAAATTCGGTTGCTTCCAGGTTTCTGTTTTCATTGCGTCTGTTTCCATAATTTCTGTCGGTATCTGGGCGGCTTTGTTCTGTCTCTCCTCGATGACGATTCTGTATGCTTGCGTTTCCGGTAGTCTGAAACAGTGTCTGATATCTTCGATGAAGAAGGATTCCTGGGCTATTGTATAGGCATAACTATTTCTTGTATATTTTGAAATTGACAGTGCTCTTTTGAGAAACCTTGATTTAACGTTCTCCAGTTTCTTAAGATTTTTCACTGTCAAGTAATTCCATATAAGCTGGATTCCGTATTTTGCGGCCGGCATTACTTTAAGGTTGAAGAGTTTCATTGCAGTTGAGAGGGGATAGTCTTTGGAGTTTTGGGATATCGTACATGGCTTTCATTGCAGCTGTTGCTCGATCCTGTATATAAAGTGAGAAAGCGGTTCCAGTTGTTTGTAAGGTGACCCCCAAGTATTTGTAGCTTGATACGAATTCTAGGGTTTCACTTCCGCATATAAGATGGTCCTTATTAGCCAGCCTTCCTCCTTTCCTGAATTTCATTGCCTTTGTCTTGGCGCTGTTTATTTCCATCGAGTTTTCAAGTGCCCATATCCTAATGTTCTCCATGGTTGTTTGGAGAGCTCCTTGATTCCTAGAGAGGATGATCATGTCGTCTACGTACATGAGTAGCTTAACATTTCTTCTGTCTATAGTCTCTCCGATGTCTGACGTCATTACATTAAAGAGTACGGGACTCATCGGGTCTCCTTGTAGGACCTCCCTTGTTTGAGTAACACTTCTCGACATCGATATACCATCACTGATTGTCAGGTAGTTTGTGGTAAGGATTGATTTAATTGTTCCTAATTCGTTGCTTGAGCTGCCTAGTATGCTCTCTAGCTTCTGGATGAGGATTTTCCTGTCAATACTGTCGAATGTCTTGGAATAATCTATGTATATCACATACAATGGTGTAGCAGGTTGAGCTAAGGTCGTTATTATTTCTTGTATGAGTTCTATTTCAAAATTCATAACTTTTTCTTTATACTTTCTGTCAGTTTTATTATTTCAGTTTTCCTAACTCATAATAATTCAGTTTTCTTGCTGATAAGAACTGTTTATCTATAATTGAGTAAAAGATAGAAAAAATTATGTCTTGATTTAACACTTTTAATGATGGTAAATCTATATAAATGTAAAAGCAAATTAATGTCTTAGTATAAATATTTATAATGATTTTTTAAAAATAATTTTTCAGGTTAATACAACAAGGAGCAAGAGAAGGTAATTGGGTATTTCTTGCAAATTGTCATCTATCTCTTAGTTGGATGCCAAAATTGGATAAAATCGTGGATACACTTCAGGCCAGCAGAGTTAATAAAAATTTCAGGTAAAATTATGTTATAAAAATTCATTATTTTTACCATCATCTTTTTTATCTTGTATGTCTATTTATTTAGAGCCATATACTGTTAATGTTATTCTATGGTGTTTCAATTATACCTCTTCTCAGTGGAAAAATATATGTTTGATTTACTCCTTTAAAGATTATTTATATTATTTTTCTGAATGAATGTCAAGTTGAACTTGAGTAGGAAGTTGTCTTCACCACCAACTATAGTGACCAGTCTGAAGGCAGATAGCTAGGATTTCATAATATATTTTATGATAGTCTTATAATACTTAGGGCCGCATACAAATACATTAGTCTCTGGTGAGCTGAGTTTTCCGTGAGCACGTGCAAAGTTCGAATTAGCGAGTCGCTGACTGGTCATGCATGAAAGTAGTTTTTTTGTAATATTGGCAAGAAATTACCCAGAATTCTCAGCGATAAAACCACTTCTGTTATTTTCGTCTGCTAGAGGAATGCATTTACGCTTGCATCTCGCAAATAAAACCGTATATGACAACGTCTGCATCGCACGATATTACACTGATTCTCCTGTTCTTCCAGTTGAATTCTTTGGTAGACTATATCAAATTCCTCTTCTCCGCATATACCGAAAACATGATCGAAGTTTTCAAGGTCCGACATCTTGGATAAAGCAGCAAGGTTTCAAAGTACATTGGTTACCATCGGTTTCCATTGGGTTGCTCACGATTCGTTCTCTGCAAAGTCACCTCGCCAGGTAGCTTAGGAATTTCTACAATTATTATTGCATGAACAGACTTTTGAGTACGCAAAAATATCTTTGGAAGCAACTTTCTCTGCAGAGAACGACTTTTACGGTGTAATGCGTTCATAGATATGACCTTTAGTGTGTAAAGAGGTGTAACTCGTAAATTAATTAGTCATTTTTATATCTTACCTCATAGTTTATGTTTTCTTAAATATGGAAACTGCAGTTTTCAAGAGAACCATCTCTCTCATTTTCAACTGACATTATGACTCAAAATGAGAGAGATGGTTCTCTTGAAAACTGCAGTTCCCGTGTTTAAGAAAACATAAACTATGAGGTAAGATGTAAAAATGACTCATTAATTTATGAATTAAGAACCTCATAATGTTATTTCCCACATCTAACTATGAAATGTGTAACTCAGTTGGAAATATTTCTCTTTATACACCCACACGAGATTTGTTTATTAGTTAGTGGGGTAACTAGTAATATGACTTGTATTCTTTTTTTTAACTTTATTCTGGATTATATTAATATTAAAATTAAATATTATTTATTCTGGATGTTCATGAATAGATTTACAGTTTTTACTTTTTTTTTTTTTCAGGTTATGGTTAAGTTCAAGTCCACATCCAGATTTTCCTATTTCTATTCTTCAAGCTGGAATAAAAATGACAACAGAACCCCCTAAGGTAACATAAAAGCAACATTTACTGTATTATTGGTTTATTATACTTAATTAATTTTGTAGAAATTTGTTAGCACAATCTCTCAACTGTTTTGCAAACATAGCTCTGTTTTTTAAATTGTTTTAATACGAGCTAGTAGAATGTTCTTTTCATCAATTTGATAAAGTATATGAATGATGTTTTTTATTATTAATTGAACACTTCTCACTGAAGGATAAATTATATTTGAAGAGAAAAATTATGCGCTCAGACTGGGGTTTGAACCCAGGACGTATGGCTTTGTAGGGCAATTCTCTACCACTAAGCTATCTTTTAAATTAATAATATAAACATCAAAAGAAGTCCTACTGGATTTATAAAGTAGTGTTTAAATTCCCAATAAATGTCTTCTTAAACAAGAAGCCGCCAATTGCACGATTGGTCAAATGCTCGTAGCATTCGGGCGATCGAGAATTAACAGTGCATAAGAGAAAAATTTGCTTTTAGATTGGAGTTTCTCAGGTAGCTGAGTGGTAGAGCATTAGCCTAGATAGTCAAAGGTCCTGGGTTCAAACCCCAGTCTGAGCGTATAATTTTTCTCTTCAAATATAAAGTATATAATATTCAGTTTCATATTAATTATGTATGTAACGTATGACTTTATTGGGAATTGAGTCCAATACGAAATTGGTATCTCTAAACAACACAATATAACAATATGAATAAAAATATAGTCCTTAGAGCACAATTATTTTACACAACTTTATGTACCCAGCAATTTATTAATTCTCAAATCTGTGAAGTCTTATTTTGTTTTATATAATATATTTTGAAAATAAAACAATATACCTTAGTGATAATTCCACTAAAAGTATATTGTTTTATTTTTTAATTTGTATTTCACAAAGTTATACATGACTCCATTAATCATATAATGTACTCGTATAATGTAAATAGACTAACAGCATTTAATATGTGAAGGAAGCAACACTATGAGGTTTTTTTAAATTATTATGAATTAGGAATTTAGACTCACCTCATATTTTTTTTAAATTTTCTTGCAGACCAGGGTTTCTTCACATCTCCATGATATTGGGAAGCATTGACAATATTATGGAGATATGAAGAAACCATGGTCTGCAAGAAAATTAAAAAAAAAATATGAGGTGAGTCTAAATTCATGACTCATAATAATTAGACTAACAATATATTTATTATTTTATATTTTTTACAGGGAATCAGGGCTAATTTACAAAGATTATATCAATTGATAACTGAAGAAAAGTTTACACTTTGCAAAAATCAGACCAAGTATCGCAAGCTACTTTTCTGTTTATGTTTCTTTCATGCTATCCTGTTGGAGAGAAAGAAATTTCAGCAACTTGGATGGAACATAATATATAGTTTCAATGATTCTGACTTTGAGGTAATATATTTGCAACTAAAATAATAAGTAAATAATTTTGTTAATTTTTCACATTTTCCATTTTATTAAGCATATTTTAATAAGCGTGTTATTCATATCTACTTATTGAAATCTAACCCAAGTTTACATTTTGTTATTTAGGTATAAATAGTTATTTGTTCTGAAGTTATAGCTATCCTGCAAGAACTTATTTTAATAATTTTTTGAGTAACTGAACCCCTGTCAATCCATGAAGATTGAATTAATAATTGTGGCAAATGTATATCAGATAAGATTTAAATTTAAATATTTTATACCTCACCACATCTTGGATATTATCTATCTGGGATGAAAAGGATATCCCTGAAAAAATTACTAGTTATAATTAAAACTTTGGGAATTATTAATCAAGTTATGACACCATCCCTTGTACAAAAAAATACCAGATTACGTTTATATAACACTTTGGCTAGACCAATGTTGACCTGTGGTAGTGAAGCACGGACACTAAAAAGACAACATGAAAGCAGAATAACGGCTTGTGAAATGAGATTCATGTGCAGAACAGTGGGTTACACCAGATGGGATCGGAAAAAGAACACCGATATCTTAAAAGAATTGAAGACTACACCAATTTTGGAATATATTAAACAGTACCAACTAATAATGGCGGTTGAAAATGAATGACAAGATCATTTGAAAACTATAGTTACCGTGTTTGAAAAAACATGAAATATGAGGTAAGATGTTAAAATGACTCATTAATTTATTAGTACCAACTAAATTGGAAACACCATCTAGAAAGAATGAGTTCAAATCGGATTCTCAAAGCTGTTTATAATTATATACCAAGAGGACGAAGATCTCTGGCCCATCCTATGAAATCCTAAATACTAATAAATTTATTAATTTTATTTCATATTAGTATGTCATTAAAATTAAATTAGTGAATGTTTGCAAGAAAAAAAATAATACATAATACCATTGAATAAAATCACAGATTCCAGCTGATATGGTATTAGATTTTAAAATCTAAAAATAAGAATAAAAATCTAGATTAAGAATAATATCCATTTTACACATATTTACAGGTATCAGAGAACTTGCTATCAATATACCTTGATGAATATACTGAGACTCCCTGGGATGCATTGAAGTACCTGATTGCTGGAGTGAACTATGGTGGTCATGTAACAGATGACTGGGACAGAAGACTTCTTACAACTTACATTAATCAATACTTCTGTGATGAGGCCTTAGAAGTCAATTTCTATAGGTACAATGCCAGTTTCATTATTTAACAGTGAAATTATTGAAATTAAGCTGTATTTGATTATATCATAAGTTATGAGTGCATTTAAAATAATATACTTTATGATGAAAAAAAGAGTAGATGGAGAATTCTTGCTTTAGCATTGTCATATTTTAATACATCTCAATGATTGATAAATCATATTTGAAGAGAGAAATTATACACTAAGACTGGGTTTTGAACCCAGGACCTTTGCTTTCTAGGCCAAGTCTCTACCGACTGAGCTACCTGAGCAAGTTACAATCTAAATGAAAATTCTTCTCTTATATAAGCTGTTAAATCCCGCGCACCAAATGCTATGAAACCTCTGCTTCTATCTTGCATTCTAGAATGCATCAATAATGTTGCATAGATGTGACGTAAGTATAGTCTGCTGAATATAAAAAAAAGTATGACATGAGTCAATATAACTCATAATAATAAAGAGATTTGGTCTGAATTTTAATGCCTTGCAGTTAAAAATGGCAAATTATTTTTTTGGACAGAGCCTTGGTATATCACAATGCTTCTCTGAAAGAAATTTCAGGATAGGTTTTGGCATGCAATGGCTGGCAGTTCCCTTGTCGGAGTCCTTGGAACCAGAGGTGAGTATGGTAACCACTGGTCGATCAGGACTGACACACACTTTAGCAAATTATTTCTGATGAATTTAGTTAATGTATTTATTATTAATTTAATACTTCTCACTAAAGGATAATAATAATAATAATAATAATAATAATAATAATAATAATAATAATAATAATAATAATAATAATAATACTAATAATAATAATAAACTAAAAAGACAACATGAAAGCAGAATAATGGCTTGTGAAATGCGATTAATGCGCGGAACAGCGGGTTACACCAGACGGGATCGGAAAGGGAACACCGATATCTTAAAAGAATTGAAGATTACACCAATTTTGGAATATATTAAATAGTACCAACTAAATTGGAAACACCATCTTGAAAGAATGAGTTCAAATCGGATCCCCAAAGCTGTTTATAATTATATACCAAGAGGACAAAGATCTCTGGGCTGTCCTATGAAACGCTGGAGGGAAAATTTTCTATAGGATTGTAACAGGCCTTGGCCTAATACCTGGAAGGAAGAAGATAATAATAATAATAATAATAATAATAATAATAATATCAAAAGAAGTCCTACTGGCTTTATAAAGTAACCTTTAAATTCCAAATAAATGTCTTCTTAAATAAGAAGCTGCCATTTGCATAATCAAGCAAAGGCTCGTAGTATTCGGTGCTTGGGAATTAATTTTTTATTTTATATTTGTATTTATTTATTTTAGCTGATGGATTTAAGACCATAAGGTCTTCTCTTCCACTTCACCAGGGTTAAATTAACATATAATAAAAATTATGATTGATACATAATAGATATCTTCTTCTTCTTCCATCCTTCCAAGTATTAGGCCAAGGCCTGTTACGGTCCTATAGAAAATTTTCCCTCCAGCGTTTCGTAGGACGGTCCAGTGATCTTCGTCCTCTTGGTATATAATTATAAACAGCTTTGGGGATCCGATTTGAACTCATTCTTTCTAGATGGTGTTTCCAATTTAGTTGGTACTTAATATTTAATTTTAGGAAGTTCTTTGGCCAACCACAGGATGGAGCTGACATCGACATCCAGGTGGTGCAACATAATGCAACATAAATAAAACCAGTCTGGGAAAGCTGAAGATAAAACAGAGAATTGTTTTGAAACATGTTCAAGAACAAATCAACATTAATATTGAGGTAAGATGTCCAGACCAAAAATAATATAATTAGTTGGTACTGTTTAATATATTCCAAAATTTGCATAGTCTTCAATTCTTTTAAGATATCGGTGTTCCTTTTCCGATCCCATCTGGTGTAACCCGCTGTTCTGAGTATGAATCTCATTTCACAAGCAGTTATTCTGCTTTCATGTTGTCTTTTTAGTGTCCATGCTTCACTACCATAGGTCAACACTGGTCTAGCCAAAGTGTTATAGACTACACAATATAAAGTTGATAAGGGTAAGAAAGAAAAATAATAATGATAATACCAAAAATAATAACCTATAATTAGATTAAGTAAATGGCTTGGTAAAGAAAGTTTAAAATATAAAGGAATAATAAAAGTATACATGGAATAAGGAATTAATAATGTATAAGAGAAAAATTTACGTTTAGATTGGAGTGCTAAGATAGCTCAGCTGTAGAGCATTGGCCTAGAAAGCCAAAGGTCCTGGGTTCAAGCCCCTGTCTGAGCATATAATTTTCCTCTTCAAATATTAGTTAATGTAGTTGTTGAAGCAAATAAGAACCTTTGATTAAAATAAAATATTAAATGTTATTGTTTATGAAAGAGTATCTCTTTACAGATTATCTTCCTTACCAACATACACAATACCTCGAGATGGTTCATTGCAGTCTTATAAAGATTACATAAAGTTTTTGCCAGTTATTGATCAGCCAGAAGCTTTTGGACAACATTCTAATGCGGATATAACATCTCTTATTATAGAAACAAGAGTATTATGTGAAACTCTCATGTCACTTCAGATACAGCGCTCATCTGCTGAAGGAGAGAGTCCTGAAGATAAGGTAAATTTAGATGTTAGGGTATATTTTTTACATCTCCCTAGTGGTAAATGTGTGAACTCTTAATTTGACAAATCTCAATTTGTGATGCTAGTTCATTGAAATGTGTCATACAATACTGCAGTGACTATAGTTACATATGTTGCTGAAACCTGGATAATGACAAAAAGAGGTAAAGTGGAATTGAATCAAGTGAAACAAAATAATTATTATGAGTTATGGTTTTAGACTCACCTCATATTTTTTTTTAAATAATTACAAGAAACCTCATAGTGTTACTTCCTCCAAATATTAAATAAATGAAATAAAAGAAATTGATATTAATATTATTCGTTTTTAAACATCTTAATGATGGACAAATTATATTCCATCTGATGGAAGAGCATTGACATAGAAAGTCAAAGGTCCTGGTTCAAACCCCAGTCTAGGCGTATATTTTTCTTTTCAAATATGGTTGGTATCTAATGTCGAGCACTTGATAATGAAATCATTCGCTCTCTTGCACTCCAATATTTAGCAGAAAGGCTGGTCTCTTCTACAAAAGCTGGACAACGGAGGAGATGGTTTCTTTCCATATCTTCATTTAAATTGCAAAAAGGGCATTTAGGTGAATCTGTTATGCCAATTCTGTGTAGGTGTTTATTCAAGCAGTCATGTCCCGTTAGCAGTCTGAATGTTGCTACTGCAGATTTTCTTTGTAATGTAGTAATGTCATAAGCTTGTAGATTTTCCCATTCCTTTCCAGATGTTTTGGTGGTGTATTCTTCTCTAAGTTTATTGATGTATTTATTTGAGATAATTCTTTTGATAGAGTGAAAGGAAACTGGAGCAGAAATTGCCTTTTCAAATATAAAAGAAATTGAATTGGGAGCCTGGTAGTTCAGTGTCATAGTGCTGGTGTGTAGAACCAGAGATATTGGATTAAAGTCCCAATTTAGGCATCTATATTTCTATGTTTTTACCATTAATTTAATACATCTCAATGATTGACAAATTATTTGAAGAAAGAAATATATAAATTAATGAGTCATTATTTATTAATTAAGAACCTCATAATGTGTTTCCCAATTTTAACTTTGAAAAAGAAATATATGCTCAGACTGGGGTTTGAACCCAGTACATTCGACTTTCTATGCCAATGCTCAGTCTGAGCATATATTTTTCTTTGAGATGTATTAAAACATAAAAACACCAGATTACGTTTATATAACACTTTGGCTAGACCAGTGTTGACCTATGGTAGTGAAGCATGAACACTAAAAAGACAACATGAAAGCAGAATAAAGGCTTGTGAAATGAGATTCATGCGCAGAACAGCGGGTTACACCAGATGGGATCGGAAAAGGAACACCAATATCTTAAAAGAATTGAAGACTACGCCAATTTTGGAATATATTAAACAGTACCAACTAAATTGGAAACACCATCTAGAAAGAATGAGTTTAAATCAAATCCCCAAAGCTGTTTATAATTATATACCAAGAGGACGAAGATCACTGGGCCATTCTATGAAACGCTGGAGGGAAAATTTTCTATAGGATCATAACAGGCCTTGGCCTAATACTTCGAAGGAAGAAGAAGAAGATGTATTAAATTAATAATAAAAACATTGAAAGAAGCCCTACTAGCTTTATAATGTAATATTAAATTTCCCAATAAAAGTCTTCTTAATAAAGAAGCTGCCATTTGTGTGATCATGCAAAGGTTCGCAGCATTTGACGCTCGGAAGTTAATAGTGTATAAGAGAAAAATTTGCATTTAGATTGGAGTGCTCAGGTAGTTCATTTGGTAGAGCATTGGCATAGAAAGCCAAAGGTCCTGGGTTCAAACCCCAATCTGATCATATATTTTTGTAAGAATTAAATTAATATTTTTATTACCTCACCTCATATCCTTTATACTTACTTCTAGACTGTAGTTTCAGAGCTATATCTCCATCCTCAGTAGCCTCTCATCGACCGATGTTATGTTGTTTCTCGACAGTTTTCTCCTTCCTTCTGAAGGAAGAAGAAGAAGAAGAAGAAGAAAACCGACAAGAAACGACATAACACCGGTCGATGAGAGGCTACTGAGGATGGAGATATAGCTCTGAAACTACAGTCTAGAAGTATAAAGGATATGAGGTGAGGTAATAAAAAATTTATCTAATTCTTAAATTAAATCTCATACTGTTTTTTTTTTCCCAGTTCTCTTCAAATATAGTATATTTTCCTCTTCAAATAAAATGAATTATCTGATTTATGTTGAGTTGTTTTTGACTCATCTCATACTTCTTAACTCCCTCGCAGACCCGGGTTTATTCACTGTATTTGTGACATTCTCAATGCTGTATCACATTCACAACTGATGTCCAATGGCCTTCTCTCCTGTAGACTCCAAAAACAACTCAACATAAATTAAAATAAACCTCATAGTGTTATTTCCTACCTACCTAACTTAATAAGAATTATCTGATGTCTCTGGATCTGTACACCAGCGCTTTGATCACCAAGTTACTCCAGATTCAAATGCATATTAATTCTCTCCTTTGTGTGAATTCCCGAGTGCTGAGGCAGTGAATTTTTCATTCTACACAACTTATGCTGCTTCTTTAACAAATAGACTTTATTGGGAATTTATACCACATTTATAACACATTTATAGCTAGTTAAGCTTATTTTTGATCTTGCATATTAGATTTATCAGTTCTCACATTTACTCAACAGGTGATGCAGCTTGCAGTTGATGTTTTATCAAAGATCCCTGAACCCATAGATTATGAAACTACAGAAAAAACAATAGGTGTTAATAAAACTCCATTAGATGTTGTTCTTTTACAAGAGGTAAGTCTATTTTCACTGGCTATTTAACTCATGCCCCAAATGGGAGTCAATGAGCAATCGTGTTTCAATGATTTCAGTTTTACAACCAATCACAGTCATGTTTCACCAAATATTTATCAATATTAAATTTACCATATTAAAGAAAACTCCTCCTTTTTAATATTCTGAACAGGTCTGACCATTATTTTGCAGTGACTGACTCTGTAAGAAATATGGCTACCAGATTGTATATATAGTGCATGGATGTCAACACATAGCGCTTGCAGGAGTTAATATAAAAACATTTGTAGCAATTGATTATACCACCAAAAAAAGAAACCACTGTTTGCACTTTCTTAAATGTATTTTTTCCCAGGTAATAATCCAGAAAAATGTAATTGTCATATTTACATCATACGACATCAGAAATGAATTAATATACAGTTTGATGTGTTTCATTTTTTCTCCACTAGAGAGTATTCTTACAATATTGCATTCCTTTGGCAATAAATAGTATGATCTGGTTGCAGTGATAAACAAAAGAAGCAGATGAAGCATACCAATCGTTTCTCATTTGTTTTCAAACATCGCCATTTACATTAAATATATAAATATTTTAAAATAACTACAGTTAAATAATGATTTGTGAGTAAACAGCTTAATTTTATTCGTTAAATAGTCCTAACAAATGCCACTCTTGATTTCCAAATTCTCTAGATAAATTGGAAATCACTCGTGATATTACTTATGATAAATTGATAGATGTCTTACTTCAAAGACAACACAAAAATCCAATATAAGAGACAATATCATACAATGTAAGTAAAGTAAATTTTACTTCCATCTTCAGTCAAACTCCAACTGTAGAAATTTCATCATTGACACCATCTTTGTTAACATGAGATGGCAGTTCAAAAGATGGTATTAACGGCAAAATTTTGACAGTTGGAGTATGATGAAGATGGAAGTAAATTTACTTTTGAAACTGGTATTGTGAAAACATGCAATTTTATGAGGTGAGATATAAAAAAGCGTTTTCTCCAACTCATTCATAAATTGAATCTTTCCCCAGGAACTTCAAAGATCTTTATTTTGTCCGATTTTTTTTTTTCTGGAAGAAGAAATAAATGTTGATGTTCACGAGGAAAAGTATTCTAGCTGGGTTTGTCCATGAACCTCAGAACAAGAGAGAAATTGCTGTTCTTTTATTTGTGTTTACAGATAACTCGTTATAATGCTCTTTTGATAGAAATGCATCAGTCATTATTAGACTTGCAGAGTGGAATACAAGGCCTTGTTGTCATGTCAGCTGAATTGGAAGATATTTTTATATCCATTTATGAAGGAAGAGTCCCAGCAGGCTGGTTGAAAGGTTTGTTTAACTCTATCATTGTATTGAACTTCTATAAGAAAAATCACTATGAGATTTAATTAAAACTTTTTATACCACACCTCATATCTAGTCTTCTAATTAAAGTGGTTTCAAAACCTAGGCAGTTTCATCTTAAGAATATCTCGACCGACGTTATGCTGTTCAGGAGAACTGCTGGAAGTACTTTGTCAGAGCCACTGATCTGCACACAGAGCAGTTTTGAATGTTTAGTACACACATTGAATGTTAGCACAACATGAAAGCAGAATAACGGCTTGTGAAATGAGATTCATGTGCAGAACAGCGGGTTACACCATATGGGATCAGAAAAGGAACACCGATATCTTAAAAGAATTGAAGACTACGCCAATTTTGGAATATATTAAACAGTACCAACTAAATTGGAAACACCATCTTGAAAGAATGATTCAAATTGGATCCCCAAAAGCTGTTTATAATTATGTACCAAGGGGACGAAGATCACTGGGCCGTCCTATGAAACGCTGGAGGGAAAATTTTCTATAGGATCATAACAGGCCTTGGCCTAATACTTGGAAGGAAGAAGAAGAAGAAGAAGAAGAAGTACACATTCCCAGTCAGCGGCACTGATACATCTGGTTACATCAGCACTGCTAACAAAATGTTCTCTAACATTACAATTTGACTTCTGAGACCTTATTCCTTTTATATATTAAATTTGGGAATTTTTAACATTATGAGGTTAAATTAATAAGAATTAAATGAATCATGATTTCTTCTTACCTCATACTTCTATGTTTTTTTAAACATAGCACTGCAATATCGGCGACCCATTGTCACCATCGTCAGCTGTTTTCACGACTGAAAACAGCTGACGATGGCAACAATGGGTCGCCGATATTGCAGTGCTGTGTTTAAAAAAACATAGAAGTATGAGGTAAGAAGAAATCACAATTCATTTAATTCTTACCTTATTCCTTATCGAAATATATTCGCTCTGATGTCCTCTATCTCCTGTATTAATTGGAAAAAAAAAGTTTTGGAACACCCTGTATATGGTCTGATAATGCCGTTTTTAATTCTGAATTCTGCACAACAGGAATACTCTCACACATTACAAGGAAGAAGAAATAAAGAATACTTTAATAAGTTTAAGATTCAAATTAAAGTTTCATACCTCACCTCATGTCCAGTCTTCTATGTAGACCACGGTTTCGAAGCCTTGGCAGCTTCATCTTCAGTTATGTGTTGATCAGAAGAACTACTTCCTCTTCCCTCTGTTGGTGGACCGATAAAACCTCTGGATCCATTCAGAATCCGTGGGAATTTCGAAGTTCATAAGTTTTTCTTTCTTGTTTTCTTTAATGTGGATTTTCTCCCGAACTGTGAATTCCTTTTGTGTTTCTATCTGTTTAATTAGACCAGCCTTTGATTCAGTTAAATGTTTTTTGCACCAAGCATAAGCATTAATCTTAAATTAAACCTCATAGTAATTTTTTTCCTATAAAAGTTCAACTTTAGGTTTAACTCTGAGCAGAGAAAATTTCCAGAAATTACATTAATAAATACTGTATATTGGAATATATGACACATACTTTTTTTCAGAACTATTTTCATAGGAGAAATGTGTCTTACATGCCAGCAAGTATGGAAAATATTTTAATATTTGTTTCCATTTTGTAGCATATCCATCACTGAAACTATTAGGTTCGTGGACACGAGATCTTGTTCTCCGAGTACAACATTTTGGTAATTGGGCAAGAACAACACATGCTCCAATATTATTCTGGCTCGCAGCATTTACTTTTCCTACTGGATTTCTAACTGCTGTTCTCCCAGGTATGGCAAACTAGAAGCTTTCTAGTAAAAATTAACATTAATTAAGAAGGTGAATTAAGGGGCGTTGATTGTGAAGAGGGTTAAAGAAATAATTCATAATAAAAAATTTATTTTTTCTGATTTTTATTATAATATTCTCAACTCATGTCCAACTCAAGGTCGGATCGAGGGATGTGATGAGATCCCTTAATTTTGTTTTTTCTTTTAAATTTTTGTATTTAAATTAATGTTGGGAAGTAAACATTATGAGGTTATATCATTAATAGTGAGTGGAGAACATATTTTTAACGACTCACCTCATATGATTTCAAATTTCTTTGATACCGACAGTTTTAGACAACATCTTGTCCCACTTCAGTCATGACTTCCACTAGTCACAAACCGAACAAGCTGAAGATGGAGCAATAGCTTTGAAACGATCGTCCAACAGAATAAACATATCGTCGCTTAAGAAATAATACTGCGTAACTAACAAAATACAAATTTTACACGAGAAACAAAAAACTGTTTGTTTTTCTCCTTACTACCTATAGATTGAAACCATTGTATCTATAAGTTTAGCGAGGTCATGGTACAAAATTTCATCCTAATCTATGTTTGAACTGAGCACACTTCTTCAGTGATGCTAACAGTATAAAAATGTCAATTTTGCCGAAAGTGTCACTTATGCGGTATTGTTTCTTAAGCGACGATATGAGGTAAGAATGTTAAAGAATACAACTCAAATATTAAATTTAACCTCATAATGTAAGTTCCTAATGATTGTAAAATGCTATCCATTACACTATTCATACTACAATACAAACTTTAACATTCCTTTATTCATATACAATCCTCAAATCGTCTGAAGACAGATAGACGTTGGTACCAAAGGCCTATGGTTGGCTTCCATTGAATTATTTTTAATGAGAATTTTACACTACCTTTTTAAGCTGTAAAGCTTAATATTTTGATGTGATGTTTTAAATTTAACATTTTCCATTACTGGACATTATTATTTTGAAAAGAAGAATTTAAACTCGAACCAGGAGCATTAATTTTTCTTTTCAAAATAATATTGTCCAGTAATGGAAAATGTTAAATTTAAAATATCACATAAAAGATGAGATTCTACGTAATAAATAAGTTTGTTCTGCCTTCATCTTACCCAATAATTCGTTGTATCTTGTAAGACATATGTTTTTAAAGCTTCTTAGCTTCATCGTCAGTTGGAACAGAAGATCAGTCTGTATCAACTGATGAGGAAGCTATGAAGCTTTAAAACATATGTCTTAATAGAAACAACGAATTGAGTACCTGAGCGAGAGAGGGAGCTAAGCCGGTAAGAGGGAGAAATGAGATATTTTGACTTTTGTGTTTATGTTTATAATTAAAAATTTAAGAGGTTAACATTCATTTTTTTCTTGTACATTTTAATGTTCACGTATTCAAGTGTTTAAAAAAATTATTTCAAATAATTAATAATTATATATGTATCCTCGGATAGGCGTGCAAAGAGCATCATCTGAAAATAAAAAAGAAAGTAGTATGAAGAAAATTCTTTACGGTAGTTTTCATGTGCACACATGATTAACTAAAATTATGGAAATATCAAACAAGTCACAAAATGCCTTCCTACACACTCTCATCAACTGTCCTTGTGAATTCTTTATATTATAAGAGAATGACAAGTTCCTTCTGCTTATATCACTGTCACTTCTTTTTGTTCCATACATCTTGCTGCACACTTGGTGACTTATGAGTCCGAATAAAAATGAATTTTGAGAATTATAGTCCCCTAATTTAAAGAAATGTGTAAAAATATTGTCTTTTCGTCAGAAGTGAGCACATGCTATTTACATCATTTGAGATTAGCTGCATCAGTTCATACACTACAGTTACAACCACTTCCTATTTAATAGTGAGTGGAGAACATATTTTTATAGAATCACCTCATATAATTTCAAATTTCTTTGATACCGATGGTTTCAGACAATATCATGTCCCTCTTCAGTCATGGCTTCCACTGATGAAATTCTGTGATTGTTGATTTCTCTAATGACATCACCTCTTGTGCTGCCATCTTTGGTTGGGATTATAAACTTTGTAATTAAATTTTTATCCACCGGAATATTGAAATTCATAGATCGATATTTATTCTTCTGAATGAATATCATTTCTCAAATTGTCAATTCCAATGGTTTATCCAATTGTTTCAAAAGTTTTGCCTCTTTTTCAATTTTATGATGTTCTAGCAAACTATGTGCAGCAATTGCTGATTTTTCAATTTCACAATTTTGAATATTTCTAAAATGTTCTTTAGTGTGTGTTTCCAAATTCCTTTTTGTTTTTCCTATGTATACTTTGCTACAATCATTACAATTTATTTGATAAATTCCAGATTTCTTACTGTCTGGGATGTTGATTTTTTTATTGGTACTTAAAAGTTTTTCCAGACTAAATTTATTTATTGGTGCCAAAGTAACGTTGTGTTTGTCAAATATTTTTTTAAAATTTCCCTTGCACTATTGAATGGTAAGTAATTTTCTTGAAATTCTTCTTTTCTTTACTAACAATTTGTAGGGTAGAGCATTCTTTAAGTTGTTTTATCTTTCTGAATTTCTTTAATTTGTTAGATATTATACTCTTATTTCCCAATATTAATTTAAATATCACTTTATTTGTTTTGTCACTCACATATTGTAGCCCCAAATTTCTACAAACTCTTTCTCTTCCAATTACTTTCATTTGTCACGCACTTTTTCAATTTTTCACAGCTGCTTAGTAACAATTCACATTTACCATCTGCCATCACTGATCACGTGACTGAAGAGAGATATGGTATTGGTGAAAGTGGTCATAAGCGGCTAACAGAGCTTTCTGCTATGGACAAGATCTTGTTTTCCAGCCGGCATAGCTCCCTCTCTCACAAAGAAATATGTGCTTTGAGAATTCCTCTAAACTTTTGTTCTAAAAAATTATGATCAAAGAAGCCATGGAAATTGTTAACATTATACAAGGAGGCATATTGGGAATACAAAAATGTTAATAACTCAATTTTGATAAAATGTCGGGTTAGCTCCCTCTCTCGCTCAGGTACTCAATTATGAGGTAAGGTGAAGGCATACCAAATTTATTTATTATTAATTTATTCTTAGAATTGTTTATTATAAATTAATTAACTTACAATATGGGTTTGTCCATTTACTTAGGTTCTGTTTACAGTATTAGTTTCTTTGTGTATTTCTTTTTGTCACTCTTATAATTTTTAATAATTGAATTCAAAATACTTATTTCATTGATTTACAGACCTCTGCTCGTCGCTCTGGTGTGTCTGTAGATGCATTGTCCTGGGAATTTACAGTTTTCAAAGTAGATGACAAAGTGATTGTTGAAGCTCCTCAAGTAAGTTAATATAACGTTACTGAAATAATATATATATATATATATATATATATATATATATATATGCACAGATTTTAAGTACAAAGTACATACAGAGCGAACAGAACTTTATGAACAAATTTTCACAAGTTTTTCATTAACACTTCTGCGACGGCCTCTGTGTGTTGTATGGATCTACGAGTTATCATATGTACGTGGTACCGACGGTACTGACCCAAACTGCAAGTTCTTTAAACTGCTTTTGTGGCCAGAGTTTTTAAGATATCTCAATTTAACTAAAATGTCAATAAAGACGGGAAACGTAGCTCCCAGAATATATATATATATATATATATATATATATATAAATGTTTGCATCTGCTAATTATTACTTTTATTAGATTATTTGTATTCTCCACTGATGAAAACTGAATTTTGACTTGTATGTGTGGTGCAGTCTTCATTTTTCTCTGAAAAAAAGTGGGAAAAAAATATAAAATGAATAATATAGTTCAGTTCTGGCTTCTGTAGCCACTTTTGAGGGGTCTATGTTGTATGGTGCGATAAGAGAGAAGGGCGAGTTGCAGGTGCTGCCAGCAACTAAACTCAGTTTTGAAAACATAATAATTACTACACATTGAATTTTTTTATCTATGTAGTTCTGTGTTAGTGAATACTTATGTTTTCTCATATGTTTGGAGTGTTCATTATACAGTGTGATTATAAAGTCCCAGTACATTTTGTGGATAACGTAGCGCAAATAAAACAAAAATTATAAGGTAGTTTCTACTATCAAGTTAGTGTTCAACATAACCTCCATCAATCTCAAAACATGTTTTCCAATGATGCACCGTTGCCCGGAAAACATGCACCAACATATCCTCTGTAATCATTTCACTCGCTTGGCATATGCGTTCTTTCAGCACTTGCAGATTAGGAACCTTGGTTCTGTACACCTGTTGCTTGATGATCCCCCAAGTAAAAAAGTCCATGGGTGCGAGGTCTGGTGAACGAGGTGCTCAGATACGAGGAGATGCCCTTCCAATCCACCTTTTGGGAAACCTGTCATTGAGATATCAGCGTATAGCCAGAACAAAGTGTGGTGGTGCTCCATCTTGTTGCAACACCACTGTATCAATGATATCATCTTGCTGTAACTGTGGCTGTAAGAAAAGTTGCAACATATCAAGATACATGTCTCCCGTGATGGTTTCCTTTGGAATCTGCCTCTAACTTCCTCTTACGACTGGCCTCTTAAATGCGCAGCAACAATCTCTATCCGCTCTTCAATGGTGAACATATTTGTATCTTTCGAATGGCTGTAACAGAAATACGATATGTAAGCGATTTCTTTAAAATGTACTGAGACTTTATAATCACACTGTAGAATAGTGTTATTTTTATAACAATTTATTTTATTATTATTATTAATAAGAAAATGATTTTTTGCATAGCTACTATTTCCTTCCCCACTTGCAAATGTTCCCACATGCCACATGCCTTAGGATTCATCAAGACGGCTACAGTTACTAGAACTGGACTATATAAATATTAACATACCTTCACTAATGTATTGGGGAATACATTATGATTGACAAGATGATGATACAAACTTTGAGACAGTTATTTTATTAACCATGACAACTGCTGCACAGTGACTGATTTGAAATCACTACCTTGAAGCTGAATCATGTATTATATATTATAATACTAGCTAATACTTCTAAATAAATGTTAATGTATTTTTACCACCAGCCGTGCACTTATCCCGATCTTCTTGTCATCAATAAAGACAAAGATGGTTATTGTGAGTTATCTGTAGAAGATAAACATATGCTGCCGCAGGCTTTTTTGTAGAGTTTTTTTGAGATGTTCAATTCTGTTTACATTAATTTGGTGTATTTGTTATGGTTTAGACAGTGTAAACGATTTAAGCTTCAAAATAGGGACTTTATTTCACATTTTTCACTACAAATGGTGATTTTTAGGGGTGAAGGGGTTGAGTATTACAACTCTCTTATAGCCTATGTTCATCTCGGAATCTCTTGAACATTTTTCAAAAAGGCCCATCTCAATCGGATGAATGGTATGGCAGAGCACGCTTGCCCGGGAATCTACTTATCCCGATCTTCTTGGTATCGATGAAAGACAAAAATGGTTATTGTGAGTTATCCGTAAAAGATAAACATATGCTGTTGCAGACTTTTTTGTAGAGTTTTGTGAGATATTCAATTCTGTGTACATTAATTTGGTATATTTGTTATGGTTTAGGCAGCTTAAGCCATTTAAGCGTCAAAATAGGGACTTTATTTCACGTTTTTCACTACAAAGGGTGATTTTTAGGGGTGAAGGGGTTGAATATCACAACTCTCTTATAGCCTATATTTATCCCGGGAATCTTCTGAACATTTTGCAAAAGACCCCATAAAAATCGGATCAACAGTATGGCTGCGCATAGAATATGAACGAACAAACAAACAAACAAACATTGATTTTTATATATTAGATTCGAACTTAAAATACAAGTCAACATTTCAATCTCAACAATCTCACGAATAATAAATAAAGTGATGATCTTTTTACGTCCTAGAGGACTTCTCATATATTTATATTTCATCTGGCATCGCATATCTTCAGTTTGTACTTAGTTTAAGTTTACCATGGCAGCTGGTGGATTTAGATGTTTGAATGAAACTGAAATAGGATTTTAGATAAATGTAAAGTGTCTAGTGAATCTGTA
The DNA here is from genome assembly GCA_030220185.1 of Diploptera punctata. Lineage (NCBI taxonomy): Eukaryota > Metazoa > Arthropoda > Insecta > Blattodea > Blaberidae > Diploptera > Diploptera punctata. Next base: position 6,709,245 of record JASPKZ010010655.1, read on the forward strand.
ATTGAGAAAAATAAATCTAAAGATTCAAGTGGTATTACATTATGTCTCTAGGAGGAAAATGTTGTATTTCTCTCCACAGTTTGGTAGTTTAGAAACCAACATTTAGACCATATTTTGGAAAAAACATAATTTAATAAATTATTATGCATTTCACTAAGTGGAAGTTTTTTTTTTCAGGGAGATTTGTAAATAACTAATTTTATTTAATTATTGAATTTTGATTAACAAATATAAATGAGGCGCAGAAAGAAATTAAACCTAGGGTTAACTTGCTATTATATATTTAAATTAATATTGGGAAGTAAACATTATAAAGTTATATCATTAATAGTGAGTGGAGAACATATTTTTAATGACTCACCTCATATAATTTCAAATTTTTTGATACCGGTGGTTTCATGAAATTATATGAGGTGAGTCGTTAAAATATGTTCTCCACTCATTATTAATTGCTATTATATGTTAAGGGTCCACCGCTGTGGCCTCGAGGTAGCGTGCTGTCTTGTCATGCAGCAGGCCCGGGTTCGATCCCCGGTCGGGGCAGTTTTTCTGGGTGAGGTTTTTATCGGGGTTTTTCCTCACCTGTAAGACAAATGTCCGGTAAACTTTAAGGCCCAAACAGTCCCCGAAATCATATGGCCATCATCATCATCAACATCCTTATCATTATCATCATCATCATCATCCTTTACAGGTGTGGAAAGCAACGGGAAGCTACCACACCTACAAAATTCCCTAGTAAAGCTGTAAGCATAGCATGAAAATGCTATGATTGGTGTGAAGGACCTGCCTTCGGGCAGAATAACTATGGATGGATATGTTAAGGGACTCTTGCCATCCTAAATTCCCACAAAAAATATAGAGAACAATAATAATTCTTCCAGTTATATTATTTGTATGCAAAATGTGGTTTCTTACTTTAAAAAAGGGGAACAGATTACGAGTATTTGGGAATAAAGTGCTTAGAAAAAATTTTGGAACAAATATACACAAACAGATAGATGAATGGAGGAAACTACATAAGTTTTATCCATGATCTCTATAAGAAACCAAATATAATAGGTCTTGTAATCTGCAGTGGGCAGTACATGTGGAACAAATAGAGAATGAAAGGAGGACACAGAAACTTCTTGTAGGAATACTAGAGGGAAAATGCACATTAGGTAGGTCAAGAAAGAGGTGGGAGAATAACACCAATCATGATTCAATGGAAGTGAAATGTACAAGAAATGATAGGAAAACATTAGCTCAGGATAGTGATGTATGAAGAGCTTTTGAATTTATTAATAAATTGCATTATGAGTGATTTATTTTTGAGAAGCTAACACTATTACTATGTTAGAAATAAGTATATTAATGAACACAATTAAATTATTGTAATCAATAGTAAAGAGAATAATTTTTGCCTGAACCGGGAATCGAACCCCGAACCTTTAGCTTTCCATGCTAATGCTCTGACCATTGAGCTAATTCAGGCTTCATTCCCATCCAAACATAAGAACCTTTAGCTTTCTGTGCTAATGATCTGACCACTGAGCTAATTCAGGCTTCATTCCCATCCAAACATAAGAACCTTTAGCTTTCCATGCTAATGCTCTGACCACTGAGCTAATTCAGGCTTCATTCCTATCCAATCATAAATCCTTCCTTTATGCTTGAATGGGAATGAAGTGGTCAGAGCGTTAGCACGGAAAGCTAAAGGTTTGGGGTTAGATTCCCAGTTCAGGAAAAAAAAATGTTTTCTCTTTACCATTGATTACAATTTCATTATGAGTTTATTAGCTCCTATCTTATTAGTAAATACTGCGAAACGAAAATTTGACGAAAAGAAAAACCCACCTTCACCAAGAAAAAACAAACATTTTATTTCAGGAAGGTGTATATGTGCGTGGTTTATACTTAGAAGGTGCAGCTTGGGACAGAAAAGGCTCATGTCTCATTGAACCACAGCCTATGCAACTTGTCTGCGCCATGCCTGTTATCCATTTTAAACCAATGGAGATTCTGAAAAAGAAGACAAAAGGTAAGTGTTAAATATATAAATTAGTAAGTAAACTTATTAACTTATTTTTTTTATTATTCATTTCATACATCTCAATGATAGGTAAATCATATTTGAAGAGAAAAATTATACGCCCAGACTGAGACCTGGGTTCAAGTCTCAGTCTGGGCGTATAATTTTTCTCTTCAAATAGAACTTATTAACTCTTTAACTTTTTTTTAGGAATTAACACTATCAAGTATTATGTATTTAAGTAAAATTTTATCATCTCACCTCATATTGTTCTTCTTCTTAGGCTCGAATCTATGAACGCATTAGACTGCAAAAGTCGTTCTCTGCCTGTACTCTGCTGAGAAAGTTGCATTCAAATACGTTTTTGCGTACTCAAAAATCTGTTCATGCAATAATAATTGTTGAAATTCCTAAACTACCTGGCGAGGTGACTTAGCAGATACATGAATCGTGAGCAACCCAATGGGAACCGATGATAACTGATGTAGTTTGAAACCTTGCCGTGTACCTTGCTGCTTTATCCAAGATGTCGGACCTTGAAGACTTCGATCATGTTTTCGGTATATGCGGAGAAGAGGAATTTAATAGAGTCTACCAAAGAATTCAACTGGAAGGACAGGAGAATCGGCGTAATATTGCGCGATGTAGATGTCATTGCATAAGGTAGTATTTGCGGGATGCAAGCGTAAATGCATTCCTCTAGCAGACGAAAATAACAAGTGGTTTTATCGCTGAGAATTCTGGGTAATTTCTTGCCAATATTACAAAAATGACGACTTTCATGCATGACCAGTTAGTGGGTAGCTAATTCGATCTTTGCACTTGCTCACGGAAAGTCAGCTCACCAGTGATTGGAAGTAATTTCAGTAGAGACTAATGTATTTGCATGCGGCCCTTAGTCCGGTTTCAAAACCTTCATTGGTTCTATGTTCAGTATTTTCATGACTGTTATGTCATCTTGAAGAGCCACCAAGTTCAAAAGATAAACATTTATTAATCAAAGTACACTTCTAATAGAAAAGCAAATAAACATAAAATTAATACAATAAATTTGGGAATTTTTACATTATGAGGTTTTCTTAATAAGAATGTTATGAATCATGATGTTACACTGGACATTAAGCCCAGCCGTAAACCTAGCGTAAAAAGAATCTTTATGCTTTAAGTGATCTTTGGCCCGAGCGGTTGGCCTTGGTTTTGGTGATGATCCCTCATATAAAAAACACAGTAAACAATAAAATAACATTATTTATTTGAATGAAACAAACATAAAGAAATATTAAAACAAAAACATATAAAACAACTTATTAAAGCCAACTAAAATCGCCATATTGAAAAGTGCCGAAAAGACTAAAAACTTGATAAAACTCAGAGAGAGAAAACTATTTAAAACAATCAACTTTGGTTATTATTCTAAGTTATTTGACCTTTAGGTCTTCTTAATTTCATGCATTCTCAACATCAATGAAATTATTCTAAGTTCTCTGGACCATTTGGTCCTTTAATTAAATTTATGTTTGAAAATGACCATTTAAAAAATATGATAATAAAAAATTATATTATTTTTGGTCTGGACATCTTACCTCAATATTAATGTTGATTTGTTCTTGGACATGTTTCAAAACAATTCTGTTTTATCGTCAGCTTTCCCAGACTGGTTTTATTTATGTTGCATTATGTTGCACCACCTGGATGTCGATGTCAGCTCCATCCTGTGGTTGGCCAAAAAACCTCCAAACAAGGTCACCCTCCATCGGAATATCAAAATTCATAACTCTGTTTCTGTTCTTCTGAATATAAATTTTTCCAAATAGTCAGCTCTTTTGTATTTTCTAACTGTTTTAATAATTTAGTGTCTGAATTTATATCATGTTTTTCAGACCAAACATGAGCAGCAACTGCAGATTTTTCAATTTCTCCATTTTTAATATTTCTTATGTGTTCTTTGGTTCTAATTTTTAGGTTTCTTTTTGTTTTCCCTATATATATCTTTTCACAACTCATGCATTCAATTTGATATATATCTGAAAAACATAATATAAATTCAGACACTAAATTATTAAAACAGTTAGAAAATACAAAAGAGCTGACTATTTGGGAAAAAATTTATATTCAGAAGAACAGAAACAGAGTTATGAATTTTGATATTCCGATGGAGGGTGATCTTGTTTGGAGGTTTTTTGGCCAAGCACAGGATGGAGCTGACATCGACATCCAGGTGGTGCAACATAATGCAACATAAATAAAACCAGTCTGGGAAAGCTGACGATAAAACAGAATTGTTTTGAAACATGTCCAAGAACAAATCAACATTAATATTGAGGTAAGATGTCCAGACCAAAAATAATATAATTAAAATAACCTCAAAATATAACTTCCTAAAATTAAATATGATAATAAAAAGATGCTTCTTACCCATGTAGAGCTGCCTCTTCCACCTGGAGGACCCCATGGCCCTCCAGCCCGTTCTCCCAGGAGGACCTGAAGCGAATGCTCAGGTCCTCCACACCATCCTCAATTTGTTAGAAAAATCGCGAATATTTATATGATAATTTTTAAGTTTCTAATCGGGGGAAACTCGGGTGGAAAGTTAGCTTTTCTCTTCAATACATGTGGGGTTTTTTCATCGGTTTTCACTTACAACTTTCACATGATATAGTTCAAAACCTTCATCTATGTCAAAATGGAAAACTCTGTTCCACTTTCACTTCTTGCAGCTCAAATTCACCCTTATCTAATGTGGTCATCTCTGGTCTTTCTCTCAAAACAATGTTGATATGAATTTACATCCTGGAATGTTGTGACATGGTTTTGATCCAGGATATAAAACATTATAGATTTTTACTCGCTTTTGTATATTTTAAAAGCCCTTTGAGTATGACTAATTTGTATTTCAATGTGGTTATTTATTTCCTATCTTCTGATATAATAAACAAGTATATATGTATATGCTTTATCGGTTTTTTTATAGTATTTTATTATTATGGCAGTTAGGCCCTAGTGTAGGCGTAACACATGAATTCTTCTTACCTCATACATCTATGTTTTTTTAACACAGAACTGCAAGTATTGGGAAATATGTCATCTGGTAGACAGCAGTTTAGAAAATTACTGGCATAATGAAAAAATTGACAGTCATGAAAACAGCTGAAGATGGGAATGATGTTTTTTCCGATACTGCAGTTCTGTGTTAAAAAACATAGATGTGTGAGGTAAGAAGAATTCAGAATTCATTTAATTCTTATAAACATAACATTAAAAAAATTCACATATCATCCATTGAAGCACCGGTTTAATTAGAAGACTGGAAATGAGGTGAGGTATAAATAATTTTAATTTAAATCTTGTGTTATATTGTTGATGTAAGATGTTTCTGAGCTCTTGCTGAATTCTTCTTCTGCTGGATTGAACAGCAAGAAATTATGGAGCGCAGACCTTCAACGTTCCAGAGGATACAGTTCAGGTCGTTATAATCAGATCCGAAAGGAGCGAAAAGTGATGCCTTCTGGCCAGAAGTCTGTATTGAATATCTTGTTTTGGTTTTTGAAGGGAACTCCCACTTTAAACGCTCTATTGTTTCCTCTTGTGTTAAGCATCTCACAATCGGTTACTTTATCTATGCCTTTTTCTTTGATGCAATTGGTTATATCATCTACTGAAGTTTCACTGCTGAGCCTGCCAATGTAGATCCACATATTTTTCTCCTTCTTCTTCCTTTCCAGGATTAGGTCAATGTGACCTGTTCTGGTCTCAAGTCCATTGTTTCCTTGGCCGTCCCAAAGATCTTTTCCCATGTGGTTTGTAGGTGTTGATCTTTTGGGTAATCTTGTATTGTCCATTCTGTCTGAATGTTCTTTCCATTGGTATTTGTGCTCTTATAGTTTATCAACAATTGAAAATATTATATTTGAAGAGAAAAATTTTCGCCTAGACCGGGACTTGAACCCGGGACCCTTGGCTTTCCGGGCCAAGTGCTCTACCAACTGAGTTACCGAGGCGAGTTCAATCTAGACGCAAATTTTTCTCTTATGTACGTTGTAATTCCCTCGCGCCAAATGCTTGAAACCATAGCTTCTATCTTTGCAAATGGCGGCTTCTTAGTTAAGAAGACATTTATTGGGAATTTAACACTACTTTATAGCCAGTAGGGCTTCTATTGACGATTTTTATTATTAATTTAACACTTCTCATAGAAGGATAAATCATATTTGAAGAGAAAATTTTTTAAATATCTCCAGTTCATTTCTTATTGATTCATTGTGTAATCTATCCATGAGTGTACATCCTTTTCACGGATCTTAAAAATTTCATTTCAGTGGCCTGAATGTGTGTCCAAGATTCAGATCCATATAAAAGAACAGGAACAGCCATAATTTTATAAAACCTGAGCTGAGTTTCTCTTCAAGTCTTTCGGAGGTTTATTCTTATGGTGCGACACATCATTTGATATCGGTTTAATTTATTATGTATATCACTCAGAAGTCTCAAGTGTGAATATTTTTCTCCACTGCTTTTAATGTGCCAGCTAGCGCGGTGCCCTTCTGGGTTGCAGTTAGTCTTTTTGGATGGGGTTCATTATTTTCATCCTTTCTACGATTACGTCTGACTACTTCTATCCAAGGTTATAGAACAGCAAGAAATGGTACCATGTCTCACCAGATGCAATTAGCCAATTACACAATAATCTGACGTGCATTAACATATTTTTTGCGCAATAGTGCATTGGCATCCATGATTGAAAGTTCAACTTCCTACATTTCGGGGTTGTCAACCTAAGTACGTAACTATACTGTAATAAAAATAACTATAGGCCTACTGTATTATTACATATTACAAACACGTGTGTGGGAAGCAAAACCACTGCCCTCTATGTATACTACATACAATGTATATACAAAAAATATCCAAAAGGTAGTGTTAATATACATTATATGAAACAAATCACTGTATTTTAAATGAAATGAACTTTATTTGAAACAATATAAAATAATAAATACATAGTTGCCGCCATTTTATCACTAATTGGTGTTACGGTCTCCTGTTGTTTCAACTAATAAATATTGCCCACACTGTTAACTTTAGTCAATTGTTTATAATGAACGCAAATATTTCCAACAAAGATGTTATTATGTTACTATTATTTATTATTTTGGAAACACCATTGCACAAAAAATAATGTACAATGAATGTTTATGTAGTGTTTTACAGAATCTTGGAAATTAAAACCCAAGCAATTTGCTCGGTTCTTAAACATTTTTCTCAATTCTGTAAAAACCACTTCCAACCTTGCATCGTAATCCACTATTCTTACTTTTTGTAGGGTTATACGTGTGTCCAAGTTATTATTATCCACAACGCAGAGGTGTTCAAGGAAGACCTGCATTTGTAGTTGCTGTTGATCTCAAGAGTGGTAAAGAAACTTCTGACTTTTGGATAAAAAGGGGAACAGCTCTACTTCTCAGTTTGTCAAATTAAAGATGGTGTGTTTTATGTTCATGAACTTACACATGTGTACTATTTTATACTTTTTGTGGGAGTTGGTAATGTTCTGTTTGTTTCTTTCAATGTTTTAAAAGTTATGAGTTACAGAAATAAAGAAGGAATCTAAGTTTGAGATCTTGAATATTATGTTCAGAAAACTTCAATAATAAATAAAAACATTTATAACAAAATAAACTGAAACCGGAATCTTCTGGGTTCACATTTCTTAAAAACTTTTTTTTTCATCATCATCATCCAAGTATAATCCCCTTCCATCTCTTCAAATGTCAACACCCAAATATATTTTTGCTAGAGGTACATATCTAAGGATTTGTCAAGACAATTGGAAATGATCCATTGTGTTGACATGTAAAGCTTCATGGTGTAGGAGAAATCCCTTGGCCTGAGATCTGGCTAGCTGCTTGCCTCATATCCACATGTGCCCTTTACAGAGGTCGATGATCATCTAGCCAGTATAGGAGTGACATTTGATCAGAATGTCTGGACTCTCTTTTCTCAACCTGGAGCCGCTACTTACTTTTGCTTTAGAAATCCCAGAACCATTCTGTGAATGTATTTTTCAGTTTTAAACCTATAATATTATGTGTGTATATATATATATCTATATATACACACACACACACAGGATGGCCCACTTAAAACTTTCACCTCTCATAGTTTGTTAAATGTTTCTGAAAAATAAAAACCAACAATCACAACTAAAATGACATCGAGGGGGACATCAAATATACATAATGATATTTTTCGAAAGTAAGTAATTTTCAAGATATGAAGGTCAACTTTTATTTATATTATTTTTGGTCCCAGACTGGGAAAGCTGAAGATAAAACAGAATTGTTTTGAAACATGTCCAAGAACAAATCAACATTAATATTGAGGTAAGATGTCCAGACCAAAAATAATATAATTAAAATAACCTCAAAATATAACTTCCTAAAATTAAATGTCAACTTTTATTTTTTAAATGGGAACCAACTAGGTTTTGTGTCGCAAATTTTGAGTCTAATAACAACTGACTATGTTACTGATTTTTTCTGTGTCACTGAGATGCGTAAACATAAACAATGTCTGATGCACCCTTCCTTTTGTCTAGTTCATAATGTTGACATTGAAGATCGAACACACCCATACCACACTACCCAGTAGTTCTGATACAACCCTCATTTCTTCAGTTCTGTAGTGTACAACCGAAGACAACGACATTGGTGAAGAGTTTCATGAACGGCTCTCAGTTTTACTTGTGTGTAGGTATGTTATGCTACCTTTCAGTAGTGTACTCTAGTAAGTGCAGTAATTAATACAACATTTTTAATGCAATTTTAATTCATTCTGTCCATAATTTCTAGGCATTTGAAATGGTTTTCACAAATGTAGAAATGTTTGATATGCTATTAATTTATGGGGAATGTTTCCAAAATGCCAAACGATCAGAAATGCCAAACTTAGACATGTATACAGCCTTACTGAACGTAATAATAACCCAGAAATTTGGAAAAATCTGAATAAAATGGGTGTAGGAAGGAAAGACACACAGGTAGAAAAACTACCTGTTTCTCTGGACACACCCAATGACTATTTTACAAGCACATTCTTTACTCCTAAAGACAAAACACAGACAATAAGTGAACTATTACTGACGAATCCACCAGACAGAGAACATTTCCATTTCTCATATCTTACAGAAAATGATGTAAAGAAAACTCTCAAATGAATAAAAACAAAAGCAGAAGATACTGACCGTATAAATATCACTTTCCTTAACAAAATAATCGACGTTATACTACCTACCATAACTCATGTTTTTAACTCCTCGCTACAAACATTTAAATATCCCACATTATGGAAGCAAGCAATTGTACGCCCACTCCCAAAAGTAAAAACTCCCTTAACTCCTAACGATTTTCGACCCATTAGTATTTTACCTACCCTTTCAAAAGCTTTGGAACAATTAGTCCATAAGCAACTGACTGATTACCTAACTGAACACGACCTTTTAGATCAATACCAATTAGGCTTCAGGACAGGACACAATACAAATACTGCTCTACTAAATATATGTGAAGACATACACAAAGCATCTGATAATCGAAAACTTACTATTCTTACACTACTTGACTTTAGTAAAGCATTTGACACGGTAGACTTGGACTTATTGTTACTTACTCTCACTTTCTGACAGCGTCATGCAATGGTTCAACTCCTACCTTCATGAGCGCCAGCAATATGTTTTGGAAATTCTACATTATGCTTCTTCTTGGACCTACCATAAAGCTGGAGTACCCACAGGGTTCAGAGCTCAGCCCTTGCTTTTTTCAATCTATATAAATGACATATCTGACTCCCTAAAACATTGCAAACATCATTTATTTGCGGACAACATGCAGATCTACTTTCACTCAGACAAATATTATTTAATTGATGCGGTAATCAAAATTAATGAGGACCTTGACTCGTTAACAATGTGGACAGAGAAATATGGACTTCAATTAAATCCTAAAAAGTCACAAGCAATCATTATGGGTCATCAGAGATTATTATCCTCAATTAACACAAATATGGTATTACATGTGTCACTCAATGGGGTTCAAATCTCTTATAGTGAGGCAGTAAAAAATCTAGGAGTATTTATGGATAAAAATTTAATTTGGAATAAACAAATAACATTTGCAAAACTATCTTCTCAATAATACTCATTAAATTGTATAAGAAATTGTTTACCATTTGCTCTAAGGAAAATGTTAGTAGAAACACTTGCAATCCCCATTTTGATTATTGTGATACTCTTTTTACTGACCTAAATACTTTTCTTACCCAAATATTTTAACGTGTTCATAATTCTTGCATATGTTTTATTTGTGGTATACGCAGATTTGATCACGTTACGCCATCCCTGGAACAATTGTCATGGCTTCGTCTACAAGATGATAGAACCATCCATTCCCTATGCCTTCTCTATAATATATTACACACATCATTACCTTGTTATTTATCACACTGCTTCACTAGACTCTCTGATACACATAAATTAGATACCCAATCCCTTGAGCACATTTTCCTTTATATCCCTCCTCATTACACTACCTATTATTCAAAATCTTTTACAATTTCTCTTGCTAGAACATGGAATTGCCTTCCACACTATGTCAGAGACTGCCAAACTTTACCATCTTTCAGAAACAAATTGAAATTCAAATTATTAACAGAAACAACTCACTAATATTACTTTTTAATAATTAATAATTTGTTTTTTTCATTATTTGATAAAAATAGTTTTAAGAATTGTCAATATATTTACCTAATGCCTTGTATAATAAGCGATAGATTAATTCATTATAGTTTATTACTTTCTTTGTATTTTTTCTTTTCTTTTTATGTATAGTAGATTCGAGCTGTTATTCCTTTCTGTATACATTCTCTCATTAGTTTAATTTTAATTGTATTTAATTTTATTGTATTATTAAACATTTTTTATTATTCAATTAGACAGATAATTAATTGTTTAGTATGTACTATTATTTTAATTTTTTGTATTTATATATAACATATGTTTGTCCCGGTGAGTGGAAGAGAAGGCCACATGGCCTTAACTCCACCAGGCTAAATAAATCTATCTAAACAAGCAGAACAGCGGTTTGCTGAACGTTTCCCCAAGAGACGTCATCCAACCCATCCTACCCTCACTAATATTGTTAGTAGACTTTGAGAGACTGGAAGCTTGAGCCCACGAAAGCAGATTCGAAACAAAACTGTGACAAATGAAGCAGCTGAAGTAGCTGTTCTTGCAGCTGTTGCAATAAACCCTCATGCTAGTTCTCGCGAAATAGAAAGAGAGATTGGAATCAGTCGCACAAGCATGCTGCACATTCTTCATTGGTATCAATTCCATTCATTCCACATCTCTCTACATCAAGCACTTGACGACAATTACTTTCAAATTCGTCTGGAATTCAGCCAGTGGGTTCTGCTTCAAGGACATAACTTCATGAGTAGGATATTGTTTACCGATGAAGTCACTTTTACAAATCATGGGAATGTAAATGCACACAACATGCACCTCTGGGCAGTAGAAAACCTGCATTGGCTTTGCCAGGTACAACATCAACGTCAGTGGAGTGTTAATGTATGGTGTGGTATTGTAGGACATCACATCATTGGCCCATATTTTATTGATGGGAGACATAATGGGTGAAGTACAGGTGATTCTTGAGATGTACCTTACCTGTACTGATGGACTGATGGAAGATCTACTGCTGAATTTGCATCAAGTGATGTGGTATCAGCATGACGAATGCCCTGCTCATAATGCTATAATAGCAAGAAATGCACTCAACCAACAATTTCCAAATTGAGGATAGGACGTGGTAGTCCTGTTCAGAGATTTCCAGTGCGATCGCCTGACCTCACTCCTCTAGATTTTTTTCTCTGGGGACATGTGAAACATGTGGTGTACCAGCAGATTCCAACAACAGTGGAAAACATGAAAGAGTATGTTACCGCAGCATGTGCTGCACTAACACAAGAAACACTGACAGAAGTTGGTCGATTAGTGATAATGCATGCACAAAGGTGTTGTGAAGCTAATGGTCATCTCTCCAAACATGAATTTTAAAGTTTGTGTTTGAGGAATCTGATTGCAAATACGAGATACGTATTGTTGTGTAGCATGTTGTGTTTTTATTTTTGACACTGATCTTTATTTTTGAGATTAATCATGTTTATTTTTTATTCACCCCTGCCAACACTTTAGTTACTCCTATTCACATTCAACCAGAATGATACTTTTTATTTGCCTACGCCATTTTACGATCAATCCCCAATAAATTAGGGGGAGTAATTACCCTCGTAATATCTATTGTTATCATATTCATCCTTCCTTTCTTTAACTCCAACTTCCGAAGAATCCAATTTTATCCTATCAACCAGATTATATTCTGGATTATAGTAAATAGTAATTTTACTAACATAAAGCATTTGACAGCATTAACAGAAAGTTACTTTGCCACAAGCTGGAGAATGCACTGGGCAGGTCAAGTCGCGAACTGGAGACAATAAAATCGATTCTCAGCACCAACTATGAAGCAATCTACGATGGCATATCAATGTCAAAAGAAATTGCTCAAACACGAGGAGTCCTACAAGGAGACCCACTGAGCCCAGTCCTCTTTAACATTATGACGGCCGATATTGGACAAGCTATAAACGCAAGAAATACAAAGCTATTAATGTATGCCGATGACATGGCCATCCTTTCCAAGAGTCCTGAAGATCTGCAGGAGGCCATGAAGAATATCAGAAAATGGGCATCAGAAAATTCAATGGAAATAAATAGCTCCAAAACAAAAGCAATGAAGTTCAGAAGAGGAGGCAGATTATCAAAAAATGACCACTTTATGTGCGGCGACTCAGCCCTAGAAATAGTCCCCAACTTTAAGTACCTGGGAGTGACGCTGCAGACCACTGGAACCACGTTCACCATGCATATACAAGACAGGACCACAGCGGCAATAAATTCGATGTTCGACATCCCCAAGCTTGAGAGACTGTCCCTGCCAATGGCGATGGCACTGTTCCAACTCAAGGTATCACCAGCGGCCACATATGGTATTCAGATAATTTGGATTCACCTAACAGCGAAAAACCTCAAGAAATTGGAGAATGTCAAAGCCAGATATCTCAAGAGGGCCTTGTCACTCTCAAAGTACACAAGAAACAGCTACGCCTACAGAATAGCACATAAATCCTACTTCATTGAGGACATCAAGCTTCGCTTCAATCTACCAGAAACCCAGACATATAAAGACGCCATCAAAGAGAAACAAAACAAAGCCAATGCAATACCGATGGAAATAATGGACACAGAAACAATGAAAACCGATGTGTGGAAAGGACCCAACTTCCAACTTCGCCACCTATACACACGCTTCGCCGCGCATGGTTTCCACTGGAAAATACGTCATAATCCGTCATACCACGACCCGAAAGAGGACTGCAGATGTAAGCTTTGCGACGAGCCATGCTCCAGGTACCACCTAATGAAATGCCAAAGCAGAACTCAGCCTCTCACCAAAATTACAAAAGACTGGTGAAAATTCTAAATGTACACATTGTGTTTAATAAAATCAATTCCAATTTTACTAACATGAATCGGAGCACGACTTGTAGAAGACCCCTACATTATTACAGGACAATTACTAACAGTATTATACTTCTTATATTATATTATATTATGGGGTAGCATAGTGGTTAAGGCACTGCACTACAAGTCGGAAGGTCGAGGGTTCGAGTCCCGATGGGGGCAAGATTTTTAAACTGACCCAAACCTTCTGGCGGCACTATGGCCCTGGGGTCGACTCAGCCTCTAACTGAAATGAGTACCAGACGCTTGTTCTGGGGTAAAGGCGGCCGTCACGCAGGGCTGACAACCCGGCTGACATCAAGTGCCGATTGTCAAGAAAAAGTGGGAGCCTTAACCTCCTACTACCCCAAGGGCCTTCGGAGGCCTGTAGTGGGATCACTTTACCTTTATTAATCCTTTAACTATTAAAACATGACATACCTTAGTTAAGTAAAGTTAAATCTTAGAAAGTACTGTGTTTTGAAAGCACTAATTAGAGGTTTAATTCTTCTTTTAACTTTCTATTATTTTGTAACTACTTAAAAATGTTCACTAAGTAATAAGCGAAATAAAAAAAAAGCTTAAACCCCATAAAAATAATAAATAATTTAAAGATAAAGGCAAGAAACTCTTTCATGCTAGATATATCAATTTATCATAACAGTAACGGGGTAAAATTCCACGCACCTAAATAATTAAAAATGAAATAAATCTTAATTTAAGTAAAATAGTAAAGAAGACACATCACACCCAAGTAAGATTACACAAAAAAATATACTTATAAATTAAATTCTTGCATACTGAGCCAAAAAAATTAATGCAAATCCCCCTCTACTATACTCTACATTGAATGAATGAAAGTAAATGCGCACAAATGTGCAAATTGTTAGTAAATTTAGTCTAAGCAAAACTTGTTAAACGATAATTGTCTTTCCGCACACTTTTCGACGTGATATTGTTCACATAGTTTGTTGCACAGTTCGCATATGCATTCTTGGTTTGGCTCGTGGAATCTCTTTGTGCTGCAAACCTTGTGGTGAAAGCCATGGATTGCATACCGTGTTAGGATGTGCCTCATCTCGTAGTTTGGTCGTGCCCACTCTCTCGTACACATAGCCTCTGTTGTGTAGAATTCGCTGCAGATATCATTCCTTTTCTCCTGTGGTCCGTGCATTGTTGTCTCATATGCGCAGGTGTTGGGTAGGAGTAGCTGCCGTCTAATGTCTTCAATGAAGAAGGTTTCTTTCATTAAGACGTACGTCATTCTTGAAGGTGCTGTTTTTCCAACTCCCAGAACTCTTTTCATGAAGCGTGCTTTTACTGTTTCTATTTGTGTCAAGTCTCTGTTTGTGAGTTTGTCCCATATTATGTTAATTCCATGTTTTATACTCTACATTAAACCCAGAAACCAGTTCTGATTCCCCCTCAGCAAAATCAAAAGGGGTTCGATTAGTCTCAGCTAGACAAGAGGTAAATCATACTAAAGCCAAAGTTATAGTTAAAAAGAAAACCATAAATAAGCTTGAAATGTATTAAATATTATTAAATTATAACTTCCTACTAGAAAAATAAAAGATAGTAAAATTAATACCAATCTTACCTCATAAGAGATCTTTAGATCTACCGCCCATAGCCCTCCCAATAAAGAGTAATTAGAATTAGAGGCCCATCCAGCAATTATTACAGTATAAACACCTAATCTAGTGCAACTAAAAAAAAGTAAAAATCCTAACTCAAACGAATATAAGCCTCTTAAATAAGGAAAAATTATTCATAGTAATAAAGATAAAAAAAGCTAAAAATGGGAGCAAAATAATAAGATATATAATTAGAACTTAACGGAAATGTCTGTTCCTTTCTAAACAATTTAATGGCATCTCTAAACAGCTGCAAAATACCAACAAATCCAAACTTATTAAGACCTTTACGAATATGAACATACCCTAGAACCCTATGCTCTAATAAAGTAAAAAAGGCTAAGTGCACTAAAACACAGATTAATAAAATTAAGCTAATAATAAATATTATAAATAATTCCAATACTACCTATAAATAATATACATGACCAGATTCTAACTCTGGGGCACTTGTCTGCCTAAATCTTATATATAAAAATGAATGTTTATTTGTATATTTGTTTGTTTGTTTGTTCGTACTTTATGCGCGGCCATACCGTTGATCCGATTGTGATGGGGTTTTTTGCAAAATGGTCAGGAGATTCCTGGGATGAACATAGGCTATAAGTGAGTTATGATACTCAACTCCTACACCCTTAAAAATCGCCCTTTGTAGTGGAAAACGTGAAAAAAGTAGGTCTTTGGACGCTTAAATGGCTTATGCTGCCTAAATCATAAGAAATACACACAATTAATGTACACAGAATTGAATATCTCAAAAAGCTCTACAAAAAAGTTCACGACAGCATATGTTTATATCTTACGGATAACTCACAAAATAACAATTTTGTCTTTCATTGATGCCAAGAGTCCCTTATCTCTTAGAGATAACTCACAATAACCATTTTTGTCTTTCATTGATACCAAGAGTCTCGCGCCGTAGCCGAGTGGTTAAGGCAAGAAGTCTTGGTGCAGAACTATGGGACTTACGCTGGTTCGAGTCTCTACGGGGGAAGACATTTTTCTTGTAGTATGTCGGCCAGTATGGGTCAGAAATGAAATCTAGCTGGGGGGGGGGGGAAACTGTTTTGACTCACTCTCAATTTATCTTTTTTATTCACTATAATGCAATTGTTATATGACGGTTCTTAACTTATCTGCAAAGGAGGGTACAATTCTAATGTTTATGACTATGTGACGTCATCATTCACACTTCTTGAGCCACAACTGAAGGCAGTAAGAGGTTTTCTTGCGAACTTATTTAATAATATCTAATTATGTCCTAATTTCTGAATTTTATGGTAAAAAAGTAACATATTTTTATCGTCTGCCCAAGGCATGAGAATTGAACGTTCGGGCAGGACAACGTCTGCTGGGTACGCTAGTAGTTAATAATATACAATAGTTAAAAATTATTTTTAATACCTGGTCCTTTCGTACTAAAGTATTATAAAATTTAATAGATGGAAACCAACCTGGCTCACGCCGGTCTGAACTCAGATCATGTAAGAATTTAAAGGTCATACAGACCTATTATTTAAGCTGCTACACCTAATAATATTCTTAATCCAACATCGAGGTCACAATCTCTAATGTTGATATGAACTATCAATTAAAATTATGCTGTTATCCCTGAGATAATTTAATCTTTTAATCAAAATACTTGAGTCAATCAACCATAAATACGTGAAAATAAAAAAGAGTTAAATATATCTCCTCATCGCCCAACAAAATAATTTAAAAAATTGAAATAGTAACCCAACCAATTAAATTAATAAAATTATTAAACTCTATTTTAATTTGGCGCAACAAACATATGTCAATAGAAAGCAAAACCCGCATATACAAAACGATAGTTCGACCAGTTGTCGTATATGGAGCAGAACTAGGGCTGATACAACAAAAACTAAACAAATAATAAGCACATGCGAAATGAAAATCTTAAGAACTATTCAGGGGAAAACATTATTTGATAAAATACACAACACAGAAATTAAGGACAAATGCCATATTCAAGACATAACCAAATTTATTATAGATAGACGAAAATATTGGAAGGGTCATATAGAAAGAATGGAAGAAAACCGGCTTGCAAAAAGAGCTAAAGAAGATAGACCAATGGACAGGAGAAGAACAAGAGGAAGACCAGCCAAGAGATGGATAGACAGTGAATGCACATCCAGTACGTCTTCCTCCGAGGAGTGATTTTGGAAATAAACAGGATGAAGATCGTACAAATTAAGTTTAAGAAGAAGATTAAACTCTATAGGGTCTTCTCATCCCATAAAATTATTTAAGCTTTTTAGTTAATAATTAAATTAAATTTTATTAAAATAAGACAGTATTTACTTCATCCCACCTTTAATTCCAGCCTCTAATTAAGATACTAATGATTATGCTACCTTTGCACGGTCAATATACCGTGGCCATATAATTAAATCATAGGGAAGGTAATACTTCATATTGTACCATGAAGTAATGTTTTTATAAACAGGCGAGTAAACCTTTGCCTAATTCCTTAAAATAAACCACCAAATAAAACAAATTAATACTCCATATACTAATTTAATGATTATTACTATTATTGCTATATATAGATAGATCATCGGTTGATTAATGTCTTCGACATAGTACGATTCTCAATAGCCAATTTTGTCGGTACATCCAATCTCCTGGTTGTAGATGTTTCTCCTTCACATATAAATATATTCCCTGACTCCAGGAGGATTTAGGTCTTCCTCTGCCTCGTCTTCCCTCAGGTTTCCATTCCAAAACAGATTTTGGTAGCCGATCCTCTTCCATTCGCTGGACATGTCCATAACATCTTAATTGCTGAGTTTTAATATAATCTAAAATAGTGTCTTCAATCTTCATTTTCTCCCTTATAAATGAGTTCCTAATTTTTTCTCTTCTTGAAATTCTTGCTGTCCTTCATATAAAATCCATTTCCGTTGCCAAAAGATACTTATTTGTTTTTGTTGTTAATGGCCAAAGTTCTGCTCCATAAGTAATGATGCTTTTAGCAATTGTATGATATATATTCATTTTATTTTTATTACTTATATTTTTATCCCACAATATTTCATTGAGGCAAGCAATTACAAATTTTCCTTTATTATTTCTATTTCTTATTTCCTCTTCATAATTCCCATTTTTATTTATTTTAATTCCTAAATATGTGATCTCACTACAAGATTTTATTGTTTCTCCAGTCTCCAAAATTAAATTTTGTTCTGGTTCACCAATTGATAAATATTTTGTTTTTTTTTTTCATGTTCAAAATTAAGCCCCATTTTTCATATTCTTCTATTAATTTTCTAGTCATATATTCTAAGTCTTCATAATCTTGTGCAATTAATAATTGATCATCTGCAAAATGTAAGTTGTATAAAGTTTTGTTTGAAATAGAATATTATTGCTATAATAATTAAAACATTTCAGTAAGATTTTAAAGTAAAAAAAAGTCAAAACATTTTAAGTAAAATTTTAACATACTTAAATTAATACCTGGTTTTAAATTCATAATATTATAAATTTTTTCTGCTTATAAAGCATATAAACAAGTTTATCCCTATCTATATTAAACTAAACTCAAAAATCAATTAATAATAAAAAGATTAAAGGAGAGTTTTAAATTGAATTCTTTTCCCGTAAAACTAGATATCTCACTTGTCGTTTAACATGTCACCACTAGCAAGCTATTACTAATATTTCTAAAACAATAAATTAATTAATTTAATAGCTCCAAATACCTCGAGACTACTCTTATCAAAAATATATATTTTAATTAACCCTGATACACAAGGTACAAAAATGACATAAACTTTTAAAATAAATATTATCCTTCACTGGATCCCAATGGAAAGGGGGAAGCGAGGAAGACCGAAGAAAACTTGGATAGAAGGGGTACAATCAGCTATGAATATCAGAGGACTGGAGGAAGATCCGAGGTAGCGTGCTGCCTTGTCACGCAGCGGGACCGGGTTCGATCCCCGGTCGGGGCAGTTTTTCTGGGTGATGTTTTTATCGGGGTTTTTCCTCACCTGTAAGACAAATGTCAGGAAAACTTTAAGGCCCAAACGGTCCCCGAAATCATATGGCCATCATCTTCATCATCATCCTCCTCATCCTCATCATTATCATCATCATCATCATCCTTCACCGGTGTGGAAAGCAACGGGAAGCTACCACACCTACACAATTCCCTAGTAAAGCTGCAAGCATAGCATGAAAATGCTATGATTGCAGTGAAGGACCTGCCTTCGGGTAGACTTACTATGGATGGAGGAAGATCAATGGATGGACAGAGAGGAATGGCATTTGGTTTCCGGAAGACGGTGGCAGCTGCCATGATACTGGATGATGATGATTATCCTTCACAGTACAAATGACTATAATAATTCTTATTACAATTATATTTAAAATACTATTTATTCTCAATTAGGTATTTATAAAATTAATAGAAATTAAATGAAGTTATATTGAATTGCACAATAAAACTTTCAATGTAAATGAAACCCCTAACTCTTAGAACAACTTGATTAACTAATACTCCTTAATTAAAACATTTTGTCTGTTCATTCTTACATCTTAGAGTTGCTTTTATCGAACATATGTTTCAGAGCTTTCTTAGCCCCATCGTCAGCAATTACAGCGATTATATCGCTGACGATGGGGCTAAGAAGCTCTGAAACATATGTTTGACAAAAACAACTCCAAGAGGTAAGAATGAACAGACAAAATGTTTGAATTATTAAACAAACCTCTCAATAAATTAAAAATCATCGGAGAACATATTGTTTAAATAACTCACCTCATAGGATTCATGCTTCCATGATATCGCGATTTCAAACATAATCATGTTCATCGTCAGCCATAACTCCGACTCTGACGATGAACATGATTATGTTTGAAATCGCGATATCATGGAAGCATGAATCCTATGAGGTGAGTTATTTAAACAATATGTTCTCCGATGATTTTTAATGATTATACCTCATAATGTTTACTTCCCAACATTAATTAAATATAAACCTCTCAATGTTACTTCCTATTGTATTTTAAAATAATACTCCTTAATTAAAATAATCATTCTAGCTGCACCTTCCGGTACACCTACTTTGTTACGACTTATCTCACATTATAGCCAGAGTGACGAGCGATGTGTACACACCTTAGGGCCAAAATCAAATTAATAATCTATATAATATTACTATTAAATCCTTCATATAAAATTTAACTTCATATTACGTTTAATTAATATTATATTGTAATCCATCACCACTTAAATATAAATTGCACCTTGACCAGAAATACTATCTATAAACATTTCTACAAAATAGCGCTATAAAATATTTTCATATACGGCGGTATAAAAACCATACATTTAAGTAAGGTTCAATGTGGATTATCAATTATAGGACAGATTCCCCTAAATGGACTAAGGTACCGCCAAATACTTTAAGGGTCGTATGTTAGAACATTACTCTCTACTCAAATTACTTCCAATCACTAGTGAGCTGATTCACCGTGAGCAATTGCTGAGAACGAATTAACGACCGACTTATCGGTAATGCATGAGAGTCGACGTTTTCGTAATATTGGCAACGAATTACCCAGAATTCTCAGCGATAAAACCACTTCCGTTATTTTCGTCTGCTATAGAGGAATGCATTTATGCTTGCATCCCACAAATAATACCGTATACAAACACGTCTGCGACACGCAATATTACGCCGATTCTCCTGTTCTTCCAGTTGAATTCTTTGATAGACTCTATCAAATTCCTCTTCTCCGTGTATACCGAAAACATGATCGAAGTCTTCAAGGTCCGACATCTTGGATAAATGTTGGATAAAGCAGCAAAGTACATCGATTACCATCGGTTCCCTTCGGGATTTTAATTTGAGTTGCTCATGTAAGCTACCTCCGCAGGTAGCTTAAAAATTTAACCAATTATTATCGCATGAACAGATTTCTGAGTAAGCAAAATCGTATTAGCATACAACTTGCTCAGCAGAGAAGTCATTTTACTGTCTAATGCGTCCAAACATGCGACCCTAAGTTTCTGGACCATAACTATTACTACTCCAGTATAAACTTTTAATTCATAAATAATAGGGTATCTAATCCTAGTCTACTAATTAGATTTCATAGCCTCATCAAAAATAATACAAGATAAATTAAAACTAAAATTTCACCTAAAAACTTTCATCTTAACTCCTGAACTAACTATTAACTAAAAATATTCACTTACATTCTATGTATAACCGCGACTGCTGGCACATATTTTATCAATATTCAGGAAAGTAACTATTTCTAAATTAATTGCATTAATAATTAATACCTTCCACTGCACAATTTATTCAATAACCTTCAAGATTATATTAAATTAGAAAAATCTAACATATAAAAATACATCAAAGTAAATACTATAAACAAGAATAAAACTTTACAGGGACTATTTAACTCATGCCCCAAATGGAAGTCAATGACCAATCACGTTTCAATGATTTCTGTTTTACAACCAATCAGAGTCGTGTTTCACGAAATATTTATCAGTGTTATAATTACCATATTAAAGAAAGCTCCCCCTTTTTAATATTCTGAACAGGTCTGGCCATTATTTTGCAGTGACTGAGCCTGTGAGAAATACGGCTACCATATTGTATATACAGTGCATGAATGTCAACACATATATAAAAACATTTGTAGCAATTGATTATACCACCAAAAAAAGAAACCACTGTTTGCACTTTCTTAAATGTATTTTTTTCCCCAGGTAATAATCCAGAAAAATATAATTGTCTTATTTACATCATACGACATCAGAAATGTATTAATATAACAGTTTGATGTGTTTCATTTTTTCTCCACTAGAGAGCATTCTTACAATATTGCGTTCCTTTGGCAATAAATAATATGATCAGGTTGCAGTGATAAACAAAGGAAGCAGATGAAGCGCACCTATCGTTTCTCATTTGTTTTCAAACATCGCCGTTTACATTAAATATATAAATATTTTAAAATAACTATAGTTAAATAATGATTTGTAAGTAAACAGCTTAATTTTATTCGTTAAATAGTCCTAACAAATGCCACTCTTGATTTCCAAATTCTCTAGATAAATTCACTCCTCACTTCGTGAGTCGTGAATTTATCGATAATTTGGAAATCACTCGTGGCATTACTTATGATAATGAAAATAACTGAAACTATCTTCTTCTTCTTTTTCTTCTTCCTTCCAAGTATTAGGCCAAGGCCTGTTACGATCCTATAGAAAATTTTCCCTCCAGCGTTTCATAGGACGGCCCAGAGATCTTTGTCCTCTTGGTATACAATTATAAACAGCTTTGGGGATCCGATTTGAACTCATTCTTTCAAGATGGTGTTTCCAATTTAGTTGGTACTGTTTAATATATTCCAAAATTGGCGTAGCCTTCAATTCTTTTTGTAAGAATTGTCCTTTTTCATGCTTTGGTCGTCATAAGTTTGATCCTTCCGGGAAATTCTCGTATAAGACTTGGAAGCATCATAATAGTCCCTTCGATTGGTTGCTGGCCAAAGGAAGGCAAGATCAGTGATGGGGCTGCCATCTTATAGCTTCTGGTCAAGTTTTTCTGGAGAAGGAAAGAAAATAAAGGAAAGGAGAAATGGAAGAAAGGAAAGACTCCCTAGCCCTCGGATGCCCTAATAGCATTGGGGTCGAAAAAAACAAGAGTTAACCAAGAGAGGTTAGATAGTAAAGTTAAGAATGCAAAACACAAGTAAGTGGAAGAAATGTTTTGCTCAGCGTGGGCACCTTGTGGTCGCCATCCACATATCCCCTAGATGAGGACCCGTGTAACAGAGAATATATTATACTGTCAAAAAAATAATTTATTAATAATACCCCGACGGAGATATATTCCAAATTAATTTTATCCCCTGTTAGATAAAAACTTAAAATATGTTATGAAATAATTAATTAATATTAATATTCACGTATATATAGGCCTATATATATCCATCCATAGTAATTCTGCCCGAAGGCAGGTCCTTCACTGCAATCATAGCATTTTCATGCTATGCTTGCAGCTTTACTAGGGAACTGTGTAGGTGTGTGGTAGCTTCCCGTTACTTTCCACACCGGTGAAGGATGATGATGATGATAAGGATGATCATGATGATGATGGCCATATATATATAATTTTTAATAAATTTAATAATTATTAATCCATATGTGCTTGTAAGTTTATATATATATATATATATATATATATATATTATAAATAATTTAATTATATATAATTAACTTATTCAAATCTAATATCTATTATATAACTGCATGTCATATATATTGCTAATTATATAAATTATTATATAATAAAGATATATTTAAATCTAAGTGGTTTATATTAAAATTTCAAAAAGTTCAAAAATACGATCTTGAGGGCATGTCCGGGTTATCTAATGTAAAAAATCCGATCTAAACCTAAAATTTCAAAATTGAGTTTTCAAGGCTATAATCATCGTGTTTTTCCTGAAAATGTAAAAATTTTCGAAATCTGAAAAACTGCAAAAATACAATCTAGAGGCTGTGTCCGGTATTTCTAATGCAGAAAATGCGATCTAAATCCAAAATTTCAAAATTGTGTTTTCCGAGGCTAAAATCTAGGTGTTTTTTCCAAAAAATGTCAAAATTTTCTAAAATTGAAATCCTGCAAAAATACAATCTAGAGAGTGTGTCTGGGATTTGTAATGCAAAAAATCCGATAAAAATCCAAAATTTTAATATTGAGTTTTCCAAAAACTGTAAAAAATTTCGAAATTTCGAATAACGGCTAATGTACAAGCAAGAGGGGGTTGTGGGTTTCCCGGACTTCTAGTGCAAAAAATCTGGGTGTCAATCCATATGTTCACAATTGAGTTTTGTTTTTTCGCAAAAATGTCCAAGATTTACACGAAATTTCAAAAACTACAAAACTACAAAAACTACGGCGATTTCTAAAATGCAAAAAAACAAATTCGGTCTAAATCCAAAATTTCAAGATTTGAGTTTTTACCAAGGCGATATTGTTTTTTTGTGGTTCCAAACAGATATAACAAGTTTCGAAATTTCAAAAACTACAAAATAACAATCTCGAGGCTGTGTCTGGGATTTCTAATTAAACATCCGGTCAAAATCCAAAATTTGGAAAAATTGAGTTTTTCCATAAAATGTCAAAATTTTTTCGATATTTCAAAACCAACTCAAAAAATAGAATCTAGAGTGTGTGTCCTGCATTTCAAATGCAAAAACAATCCTTTCCAAATCCAAAATTTTCAAAATTGATTGAGTTTTCCAAGTTCACCAAATTCTAGGTGAGATTCCCTAAAAGTGATGGTTAATTAAAATTTTAGTATTGTATAAAAAAACTGAAAAATTACAATCGAGAGAGTGTGTCTTTGATTTCTAATGCATAAAATCCGGACTAAATGCAGAATTTCGTAATTGAGTTTTCAACGATATAGTTTTGATGTTTTTCCAAAAAGTGTAAAAATTTTCGAAATTTAAAACACTGCAAGAATACAATCTAGAGGGTGTGTCTGGGATATCAAATGCAAAAAATTCTATATAAATCCATAATTTCAAAATTGATCAATCTTGCTGATTTCCCAAAAAAAAGTCAATATTTTCGAAATTTCCAAAAACTGCAAATATACAATCTAGATGATGTGTCCGGAATTTCTAATGCAAAAAAATCCGGTCAAAATCCTAAATTTCAAAATTGAGTTTTCCAAGGCTATAGTCTTGAAGTTTAACCAAATAATGTCAAAATTTTCGAAATTTAAAAAAACTGCAAAAGTACAATCTAGAGGGTGTGTCCGGGATATCAAATGCACAAAAAGTTCGATATAAATCCATAATTTCAAAATTGATTTTTCCTAGGCTATAATCTTGCTGATTTCCCAAAAAAAGTCAACATTTTCGAAATTTCCAAAAACTGCATATATACAATCTAGAGGATGTGTCCGGAATTTCTAATGCAAAAAAAATCCGGTCAAAATCCAAAATTTCAAAATTGAGTTTTCCAAGGCTATAGTCTTGAAGTTTCGCCAAATAATGTCAACATTTTTGAAATTTCAAAAACTGCAAAAGTAAAATCTAGGTAGTGTGTCGGGACTTCAAATACAAAAAAAACTTATCCAAATTCAAAATTTCAAAATTGAGTTTTTGAAAAAATGTAAAAATTTTCGAAATTTCACAAACTGCGAATATATAATCTACGTGGTGTGTCAGGGATTTCTAATGCAAAAAATCCGGTCTAAATCTAAAATTTCAAAATTGAGTTTTCTAAGGCTATTTATTAGTTTGGTGTTTTTCCTGAAAATGTCAAATTTTTCGAAATTTCAAAACTACAAAAATAAATCAAGTGGGTGTGTCCGCGATATCCAATCCATAATTTCAAAATTGAGTTTCCCAAAAGATGTCAAAATTTTCCAAATATAAAAAAATTGCAAAAACGCGATCTAGAGGGTGTGTCCGGGATTTCTAATGCAAAAAATTCGGTCTAAATCCAAATTGAGTTTTCCAAGGCTATATTCTTGGTGTTAAAAAAAAACACAAAAATTTTCAAAATTTGTAAAACTGCAAAAATACAATCTAGAATCTGTGTCTGGGATTTCTAATTCAAGAATCCGGTCAAAATCCAAAATTTGAAAATTGAGTTTTCCAAAAAATGTCAAAAACTTTCGATATTTCAAAAACTTCAAAAAATAGAATCTAGAGGGTGTGTCCGGGATTTCAAATGCAAAAAATCCGTTCCAAATCCAAAATTTCAAAATTGGTTTTCCAAGTTCACCAAATCTTGGTGATATTCCTAAAAGTGTTAAAATTTTAGTAATTGTAATAACTGAAAAATTACAATCGAGAGAGTGTGTCTGGGATTTCTAATGCATAAAATCCGGACTAAATGCAAAATTTCGTAATAGAGTTTTCAACGTTATAGTTTTGATGTTTTTCCAAAAAGTGTCAAATTTTCGAAATTTAAAACACGGCAAAAATACAATCTAGAGGGTGTATCCGGGATTTCAAATGCAAAAAATTCGATATAAATCCATAATTTCAAAATTGATTTTTCCTAGGTTATAATCTTGCTGATTTCCCAAAAAAAAGTCAACATTTTCGAAATTTCCAAAAACTGCAAATATACAATCTAGAAGATGTGTCCGGGATTCCTAATGCAAAAAATCCGGTCAAAGTCCAAAATTTCAAAATTGAGTTTTCCAAGGCTATAGTCTTGAAGTTTCACCAAATAATGTCAAAATTTTTGATATTTCAAAAACTGCAAAAGTAAAATCTAGATAGTGTGTCCGGGACTTCAAATGCAAAAAAAAAAAACCCCATCCAAATCCAAAATTTCAAAATTGAGTTTTTGAAAAAATGAAATTTTTTTTTCGAAATTTCACCTGCGAAAATATAATCTACGGGGTGTGTCAGGGATTTCTAATGCAAAAAATCCGGTCTAAATCTAAAATTTCAAAATTGAGTTTTCTAAGGCTATTTATTAGTTTGGTGTTTTTCCTGAAAATGTCAAATTTTTCGAAATTTCAAAATCTGCAAAAATAAATCAAGTGGGTGTGTCCGCGATATGTAATGCAAAATTTCCGGTCTAAATCCATAATTTCAAAATTGAGTTTCCCAAAAGATGTCAAAATTTTCCAAATTTAAAAAAAAATGCAAAAATACGATCTAGAGGGTGTGTCCGGGATCTACTAATGCAAACAATTCGGTCTAAATCCAAAATTGAGTTTTCCAAGGCTATATTCTTGGTGATTTTAAAAAGAAGACAACATTTTCAAAATTTGTAAAACTGCAAAAATACAATCAAGAGAGGGTGTGTGGGAATGCAAATGCAATAAATCCGGTCTAAATCCAAAATTTAAAAATAGATTTTTCCAAAAAAATTGCCAAATTTTCGAAAATATAAAACCTGCAAAATTAAAATCTAGTGGGCATGTCTGGGATTTCTAATGCAGAAAATCCGGTCTAAATCCAAAATTTAAAATTGAGTTTTCCAACGCTATAGTCCAGGTGTTTTTCTTAAAAGTGTCAAAATTTTCGAAATTTCAAGAACTGAAAATTATAATCTAGAGGGTGTGTCTGGGATTTCAAATGCAAAAAAATCCGGTCTAAATCCATAATTTCAAATTGATTTTTCCTGGGATATAATCTTGGCGATTCTCAAAAAATTAAAAATTTTCAAAATTTCAATAATTGCGAAATTACGATCTAGAGGGTGTTTCCGGGATTTCTAATGCAAAAAATCCGCTCAAAATTAGGAAATTCTAACTTGAGTTTTCAAAGCTATAGTCTTCCTGTTTTTTCCAAAAAATGTCAATTTTTTTTTAATTTCAAAAACTGCAAAAGTAGAATTTAGAGAGTGTGTCTGGGATTTGAAATGCAAAAAATCCACCCAAATCAAACATTTCAAAATTGAGTATTCCAATGCTATAGTCTTACTGTTTTTCCAAAGAAATGTTAAATTTTCGAAATTTCAAAAACTGCAAAAATATTATCTAGAGGGTTTGTCCGGGATTTCAAATGCAAAATACCCTATCTAAATCCGAAAATGTCAAAATTAGGATTTCCAGAGCTACAGTCTTATTGTCTTTCATAAATGTGTCAAAGCTTTCGAAATTTCAAAAACTGCAGTAGTACAATAAAGAGCGTGTGTCGTGATTTCAAATGTAAAAAATCCGGTAAAAATCCATAATTTCAAAATTGAGTTTTCCTAGACTTATAATCTTGCTGATTACCCAAAAGATATCAATGTTTTCGAAATTTTAAAAACTGCAAAAATACAATCTAGAAGGTGTGTCCGGGATATGTAATGCAAAAAATCTGGCCTAAATTCAACATTCCAATATTGAGTTTTCCAGGGTACATTCATGATGTTTTTAAAAAATGTTAAAATTTTCGAAATTTCTAAAACTGCAAAAATACAATCTAGAGATGTGCGGGAATTAAAATGCTAAAAATCCGGTCTAAATCCAAAATTTCAAAATTGAATCTTCCAAGACTATAGTCTTCTGTTTTTCCAACAAAAACCCAATTTTCGAAATTTCAGAAACTACAAGAATACATTGTAGAGGGTGTGTCCGGGATTTCTAATGCACAAAATGCGGTCTAAATCCATAATTTCAAAATTGAGTATTCCAAATCTATATTCTTGCTGATTTTCTAAAAAATGTCAAAAGTTTCGAAATTCTGAAAACTGCAAAATTACAATCCACAGAGTGTGTCTGGGATTTCTAATGCATAAAATGCATAAAATCCGGTATAAATCCAAAAATTTCGTAATTGAATTTTCCAACGCTGTAATCTTGATGTTTTTCCAAAATGAGTCGCATATTTCTAAATTTCAAAAACTACAAAAAACACAATGTGTGTCCGGGATTTCAAATGCAAAAAATCCGGTCTAAATTCATAATTTCATAATTGATTTTTCCTAGAAAATAATCTTGCTGATTTTCCAAAAAAGTCAAAATTACAATGTAGAGTGTATCCGGGATTCCTAATGAAAGAAATCCGGTCGAAATCCAAAATTTGAAAATTGAGTTTTCCAAGGCTATATTCTTGCTGTTTCTCTAAAAAATGTCGAAATGTTCAAAATTTCAGAAACTGCAAAAGCAGAATCTAGAGAGTGTGATCGGGATTTCAAATGCAAAAAACCGATCCAAATCCAAAAATTTCAAAATTGAGTTTTTGAAAAAGTGTAAACATTTTCGAAAACTGCAAAAATATAATCTAGAGAGTTTGTCCGGAATTTCTAATTCAAAAAATCTGGTATAAATCTAAAATTTCAAATTTGAGTTTTTCAAGGGTACGAGATTGGTGTTTTTCCTGAAAATGTCAAATTTTTCGAAATGTCAAAAACTGCAAAAATACAATCTAGAGTGTACATCCACGATTTCTAATGCAAAATTTCCTGTCTAAATCCATTATTTCAAAATTGAGTTTTCCAAATCCGGTCTAAATCCAAAATTACAAAATCTTGGCGATACTTAAAAAAATGCTAACATTTTCGAAATATCAAAAATTGCAAAAATACAATGTAGAGGTTGAGTCCGGATTTTAAAATGCAAAAAATCCAATCACAGTCCAGAATTTCAAAACTGATTTTTCGTAGGCTATAATCTTGGTGATATTTGAAAAAATATAAAAATTTTCGAAATATCAAAAATTGCAAAATACAATCTAGAGGGTGTGTCCAGGATTTCAAATGAAAAAATCCGGTCAAAATTCAAAATTTCAAAATTGAGTATTCCAAGACTATAGTTTTACTGTTTTTCCAAAAAATGTTAAATATTCGAAGTTTCAAAAACTGCGAAAATATAATCTAGGGGGTGTGTACGGGATTTCAAGTGCAAAAAATCCCATCCAAATCCAAAATTTTAAAATTGAGTTTTCCAAGACTACAAAATTTGCTTTTACAAAAAATGAAAAATTTTCGAAATTTCTTAAAGAGCAAAATTACAATCTAGAACGTGTGTCCGGGATTTCTAATTCAAAATATCCGGTCAAAATCCATAATTTCAAATTTAAGTTTTCCAGGGAATTTTTGCAAACATTGTCAAAATTTTCAAAATTACTAAAACTGCAAAAATACAATCAGAAAGATGTGCCCAAATTTCTAATGCAATAAATCCAGTTTAATGAGGGACATGATTGGAAACGAGCACCCCATTGTTGGAATAGTACACGACATAATGAGGCGAAACTGGTTACAAATAACAGATGAGGTTGCGGCATCAGACGAAGTTATGCAAACTAATGGGATACTATAAGGAGACCCCATCAGCCCGCTACTATTTAGCATAAAGACGGCTGACATTGGGAACGCAACAATCGGGACCACGCTGGTAATGTATGCGAACGACATGGCCATTGGGGCAGAAAACAAAGAAGAATTGCAAAAAGGCATAAATGGGATACAACGATGGGCTATGGAAAATGAGTTCAAGATAAACAGCAACAAGACCGTACAAATGGTTTTCAAGAAAGGAGGAAGAACAGCGGCAAGTGATAATCTAAAACTAGGAGAAGAACCGATAAGAATGGTCAACAAATTCAGATATTTAGGCATAACACTGCAGCCAACAACAAAGTCTTTCAGTGCACATGTGCAGGGGAGAGCAGCAGCAGCTATAAGAGCTATGTGCAGTATCAAAGACATCACATTGTTAAAATTAGTCACAGCCATGAAATTATTCGCATCAGTGATCACCCCGATCGTCACCTACGGAATAGAACTGACATGGGATAAACTATCGACCAGCGATTTGGAGAGGTTAGAAAAAGTAAAACCAAGATTCATCAAAAATGCATTAGGTGCAAGCAAATACACACCAAATAGAATGGCCTATATGCTAGCCAGAGAAACCTTCTTCCTAGAGGACCTGAGGCAAAGGATACTATTGCCAGCAACGGAGCCATATAAGAAAGTCATCGAAAAAAAGGAACAGAGAGAAAAAGAGATCGACGAAGATTTCTACGCCTCAGATGCCATGGTAAACACAGAGTGGACTGGAAGTAACCAACCACAAAGGCACAAAATCATAGGCATAGCAACACACAGATATCATCACAAAATGTGCAAAAATACAAAATTCCACCAACCGAGTGATTCGTGGAAATGGAAGCTTGGCGACCAAAAGTGTGAGCGATACCAATTACAAACAATGCAGAATATGAATCATGGATCACTGAACGAACTCATAAAAGACAAAATCATTAAACTTATAACTTATAGTTCTCTTTTCGAGTGCCTCTTGCCAACTTTTATTATTAATAAATCCAGTTTAAACCCAGCATTTTCCTTATATTCAGAGTGGAGGTTTGCAATTGTCTGTACTACTGTTGTTCTTTTTTTAAATGTCAGAATATTTCGACAATTAAAAGACCGTCAATATATAAGATCAGGAGGGTTGTGCCGAAAATTTCTAATGGCAAAAATCCGGTTTTAATCCAAAATTTCAAAATTTTGTTTTCCAGGGTTATAGACTTTCTGCTATTATTCGAAAATATGTACAAACAGATTTCGAGAATTAAAAAACTACGGCACAATAAAATCCGAGAGATGGGGTGTCCGGGTTTTCTAATGCAAAAAATTCGGTCTAAATACCAAAATATCAAAATTGAGTTTTCAATGCCTATCATAAGAGTGTGGCGAGTTAAAATAAAAAAGGGGCCACCAAATTTTGATAAGTTTAAAAACTGCAAAATAACAATCCAGAGAGTGTGCCACGGATTTTAATACATACAATCCCGTAATAAATCCAAAAATTTCATAATTGCGTTTTCCCAACGCTATCTACAGTCCTTGCGTTTTTGCAAAAACAAGAGTCAAAGTTTTCGAAATTTCAAAAACTGCTTAAAATACATTCTAGAGGGTGGGTCCGCGATTTATACCTGGAAAAATTGGTCTCAAGTCGTGTGATGAATTTGAAAATAGAGTTTTTTCAAGGCTAGAGTCTTTTTTTTTTTCAAAAAATGCCAAAAAAATTTAGAATTTTTTGAAAACTGAACAAATACAATCTAGAGGCTAAATGTCCGCGACTTATAATGCAAAAAATCCGACCTAAAGTCCCGGAAATTTGGAAATCCGAGTTTTGTTCCTAGGCTATAATTTTGGATTTTTGTCCCCAAAAAATGACCAATTTTAAGAAAATTTGATAACTGCCAAAATACAATCTTTAGAGGGGTGTGTCGCGATATAAATAAATTAAGAAATCCGGATCTACGTCGAAAATTTGAAAATCGAGTTTTTTCATGACGACTGAAGTAGGTGGGTAGATATTTTTTCCCATAAATGATATACATTTAGATGATGAATTTTGAAAAACTGCAAAAAACCCATTACTATCTAGGGTTGTTGTCCGCGATTTAAATAATACAAACAATACCGGTCTAAATACAAAATCCGGAAAATTTCGTTTTTTTTTTAAATGTCAAAATTTTCGAAATTTCAATTGAAAATTCTGCAAACATATTATAAAGAAGCTCCTGTTCGGGATTTATAATGCATAAATCCAGTCTAAATCCAACATTTAAAAATTGAGTTTTCCAACGCTGTAGTATTGGTGTTTTTCCAAAAAATGACAAAAATTTAGAAATTTTGAAAACTGGAAAAATACAATCTAGAGGCTGTGTCCGCGACTTATAATGCAAAAAATCCGACCTAAGTCGGAAATTTGAAGATCGAGTTTTTCCGAGGCTATAATTTTGGATTTTTTCCCCAAAAAATGACAAAATTTTAGGAAAATTTGATTAATATTGCAAACATACCAATCTAGGAGGGTTTGTGTCGCGATATATAAATCAAGAAGTCCGATCTACGTCGAAAATTTGAAAATCGAGTTTTTCCTGGACTATAGTCGTGGATATTTTTTTCCATAAATGATAACATTTAAGAAATTTTGAAAACTGCAAAACTACTATCTAGAGGGTGTGTCCGCGATTTATAATACAAAAAATCCGGTCTAAATACAAAATCCCAAAATTTCGTTTTCCAAGGCTATATAGTCTTGGTGTTTTTTTTAAAATGTCAAAATTTTCGAAATTTCAAAAACTGCAAAAATACTATCAAGAAGCTCTGTTCGGGATTTATAATGCATAAATCCAGTCTAAATCCAAAATTTAAAAATTGAGTTTTCCAACGCTGTAGTATTGGTGTTTTTCCAAGAAATGTCAAAAATTTCGAAATTTCAAAAACTGCAAAAATACTATGTAGAGCTTGTGTCCGACAATTGTAATGCAATAAATCTGGTCTAAATCCAAAATTTCAGAATTGAGTTTTCCGAGGCTATAGTCTTGGTGTTTTTCGAAAAAAGTCAACATTTTCGAAATTTCAAAAACGACAAAACTACTATATAGAAGCTCTGTCCTGGATTTATATTAGCAAAAGATCCGGTCTAAATCCAAAATTTCAAAATTGTGTTTCCAAGTCTATAGTCTTGGTGTTTTTCCAAAAAATATCAAAATTTCCGAAATTTCAAAAACTACAAAAAACTATCTAGATAGTGTGTACCGGATTTATAATGCAAAAAATCCGGTCTACATCCAAAATTTCAAAAATGAGTTTTCAAAGGCTATAGTCTTCATGTTTTCCAAAAAAATGTGAAAATTTTCTAATTTGAGAAAATGCCAAAATACTATCTAGAAGCTCTGCCCGGGATTTATAATGCAAAAAATCCGATCTAAATCCAAAAATTCATAATTGAGATTCCAAGGCTATAGTCTTGGTGTTTTTCCAAAACGTCAAATTTTCGAAATTTCAAAAACTGCAAAAATACTGTCTGTAGTGTATCTCCGGGATTTTTAATGCAAAAAATCAGGTCTAAATCCAAAATTTCAAAATTGCGTGTTCCAAGGCTATAGTCTAGGTGTATTTCCAATAAATGCCAAAATTTTCGAAATTTCAAAAGCTGCAAACATAGTATCTGGCAGATGTGTCCGGGAATTATAATATAAAAAATTCGGTCTAAATCCAAAATTTCAAATTGCGTCTAGGTGTGTTTCCAAAAAATGTCAAAATTCTCGAAATTTAAAAAACTGCAAAAACACGATATATAAGGTGTGTCCAGGATTTATAATACAAAAAATCCGGTCTAAATCCAAAATTTCAAAATTGAGATTTCCAAAGCTGTAGTCTTGGTATTTTTCCAAAAAAATTCAAAATTTTCGATATATAAAAATTCTAAGAAAACTATCTACTTAGGGGGTGTGTCCGGGATTTATAATACGAGTATATAAACCCGGTCTAAATCCAAAATTTCAAAATTGCATTTTCCAGGCTGTAAGCTTGTAGTATGGTGTGTTTGTTTTTCCAAGGAAGAAATGTCAAAATTTTACCGAAATGTCGAAAACTGCAAAAAACACGATTAATAAGGTGTGTCCGGGGATTTATATTGACAAAACAATCCGGTTCTAAATCCAAAGGTTCAAAATTGAGTTTACGAAGATTGGTGTTTTTCCAAAAAATGTCAAAATTTTCAAAATTTCAAAAACTGCATAAGTACTATGAAGAGGGTGTGTTCGACAATTATAATGCAATAAATCCAGTCTAAGTCCAAAATTTCAGAAATGAGTTTTCCAAGGCTACAGTCTAGGTGTTTTCCAAAAAGTGTCAATTTTCAAAATTTGAAAAACTATAATAATACTATCTAGAAGCTCTGTCCGGAAATTCTAAGATTCAAAGTTGAGTTTTCGAAGGCTATAGTCTTGGTGTTTTTCCAAAAAAATGTCAACATTTTCGAAATTTCAAAAACTGCAAAAATACTTTGTAGAGGGTGTGTCCGACAATTATAATGCAATAAATCCGGCATAAATGCAAAATTTCAAAATTGAGTTTTCCGAGGCTATAGTCTTGGTGTTTTTCCAAAAAAGTCAACATTTTAGAAATTTCAAAAACTGCAAAAATACTATCTAGAAGCTCTGTCCTGGATTTGTAATACAAAAATCCGGTCTAAATCCAGAATTTCAAAAATTTGTTCGAAATTCAAAAACCTACAAAAGAACTATCTCTAGAGAGTGTGTCACCGGATTGATAATGCACAAAAAATCGCGGGGCCTGCATCCAAAATTTCAAAATTGAGTTTTCTAATGGCTATAGTTCTTCATGTTTTCCAAAAAAATTGTCAAAATTTTCGGAATTTGAAAAAAACGCCAAAAATACTATCTATAAGCTCTGTCCGGGATTTATAATTGCCAATAAAAAATCCGATCTAAAATCCAAAAAATTCAAAATTGAGTTCGAGTAAGGCTATATTCTTGGTATTTTTCCAAAACCGTAAAAATTGCGAAATTCAAAAACTGCCTAAACATAGTAAATATCGAGTGTGTGTCCGGGATTTTAATTGCTAAAATAAACGTCTAAATCCAAAATTCCAAATTGAGTTCCCAAGAGGTTGTAGTATTGAGTGGTTTTCAAAAAAAATAAAAATTTTCGAAATTTTAAAAACCGAAAAAAGTACTATCTAAAGGGTGTGTCCGGGATTTATAATGCCAAAAAAATCCGGTGGTATAATCCCCAAATTTTCAAAAATGCGTTTTTCCAAGGCTCTAATCTTGGTGTTTTTTCCAAAACGTTCAAACTTTACACAAATTTAAAAAAATGCAAAAATTACTATCTAGAGGGTGTTCGGGATTTATAATGCAAAAGATATGGTCTAAATCCGAAATTTCATAATTGCGTTTTCCAGGGTATAGTTTTTTTCTTTAGTTAGTTATTTTCGTTTTCCTTTAGTGTAGTGTTTTTTCTTATAGTCTTGTGTTAGTGATTTGTGCAAATCGTCAAAACTTTCACCAACTACAAAAAAATGCAAAAAACTATCTAGGGGGAGTGTCCGGGATTTATAATACAAAACATCCGGTCTTAAGTACCAAATTTCAAAAATTGCGTTTTCCAAGCGCCTTGGTATTTTTCCAAAAAAATGCCAAAATTTTCGAAATTTCAAAAATTGCATATATACTATCTAGAAGCTCTGTCCGGGAATTATAATGTAAAAAATTCGGTCTAAATCCAAAAATTGAAATTTGTGACTTGGTGTTTTTCCAAAAAATGTCAAAATTTTCGAAATTTCAAAAACTGCAAAAATAGTCTTTAGAAGCACTGTCCGGGATTTATAATGCCAAAAATCCTATCTAAATCCAAAATTTCAAAATTGCGTTTTCCAAGGCTGTAGACTTAGCGTTTCTCCAAAACATAACAAAATTTTCGAAATTTAAAAAAAATTAAAAAAAAACGATATATGGAGTGTTTCCGTGAATTATAATGCAAAAAATCAGGTCTAAATCCAGAGTTTCAAAATTGAGTTTTCGATGGCAATAGTCTTGGTTTTTTTCCAAAAAATGTCAACTTTTTCGAAATTTCAAAAACTGCAAAAAAAATTATCTAGAGAGTGTGTCCCGGATTTATAACGCAAAAAATCGGTCTAAATCCAAAATTCGCGAAAGTGTGCTTTCCAAGGATACATATGTCTTGTTTTTTTTCCAAACAAATGTCAAAATTTAAGAAATTTCAAAAACTACAAAAAATACTATCTAGAGAGTTTGTCCCGGATTTATAATGCAAAAAATCCGGTCTACATCCAAAATTTCAAAACTGAGTTTTCCAAGGGACTATATATACTCATGTTTTCCAAAAAAACTGTCAAATTTTTCGAATTTTATTTTTCGAAATTTGACAAATGCAGGAATACTATCTAGAAGCTCTGCCCGGGATGTATAATGCAAAACAATCTGTATACTAAATCCAAAAATTCAAAATTGGAGTTCCAAGGCTCTAGTCTTGGTGTTTTTCCAAAACGTCAAAATTTTCGAAATTTCAAAAACTGCAAAAATACTATCTAGAATGTGTGTCCAGGATTTTCAACGCAAAAAATCAGCTCTAAATCCAAAATTTCAAAATTGAATTTTCCATGGGTATAGTAAGTGTTTTTCCAAAAAATATCAAAATTTTCGAAATTTCAAAAAATGCAAAAATACTATCTACAGGGTGTGTACGGGATTTATATTGAAAAAAAATCCGGTCTATATCCAAAATTTCAAAATTGCATTTTCTATGGCTATAGTCTTGGTGTTTTTCCAAAACGTCAAAACTTTCGAAATTTCAAAAAATGCAAAAATTTTTTTTTTTTTTTTTTTTTTTTTTTTTTTTTTTTTTTTTTTTATTTTTTTTTTTTTACTATCTAGAAGACTATAGCCTCGGAAAAAGCAATTTATAATATTAGATTTAGACCGGATTTATTGCATTATAAATCCCGGGCAAACCTTCTAGATAGTATTTTTGCAGTTTTTGAAATTTCGAAAATTTTGACTTTTTTGGAAGAACACCAAGATTGTAGCCTTGGAAAATGCAGTTTTGAAATTTTGGATTTAGACCGGATTTTTTGCATTATAAATCCCGGACACACCCTCTAGATGTTAGTTTTGTAGTATTTGAAATTTCGAAAATTTTGACTTTTTTTAAGAACACCAAGACTACATATAGCCTTGGAAAACGCAATTTTGTAATTTTGGGTTTAGACAGGAGTGTTTACATTATAAATCCCGGACACATCCTCTAGATAGTATTTTTGCAGTTTTTGAAATTTAGAAAATTTTGACATTTTTTGGAAAAACACCAAGATTATAGCTTTGAAAAATGAAATTTTGATATTTTGTATTTTGACCGGATTTTTGGCATTATAAATCCCGGACAAAGCTTCTAGATAGTATTTT
This sequence comes from Diploptera punctata, assembly GCA_030220185.1. Taxonomy (NCBI): domain Eukaryota; kingdom Metazoa; phylum Arthropoda; class Insecta; order Blattodea; family Blaberidae; genus Diploptera; species Diploptera punctata. The sequence continues at coordinate 6,746,738 of JASPKZ010010655.1, forward strand.
TGCAGTTTTTTAAATTTCGAAAATTTTTGAGATTTTTTGGAAAAATACCAAGACTATTAGCCTTGGAAAACTCAATTTAGAAATGTTTGATACAGTCCGGATTTTTTGCATTTAAAATCCCGGACACACCCTCTACATAGTGTTTTTGTAGTTTTGAAATTTAAAAAATTTTGACATTTTTTTGTAAAGACGCTAAGAATATAACATCGGACAACTTGATTTTAAAATATTGAATTTAGACAGGATTTTTTGCATTATAAATCCCGGACACACCCTCTACATAGTATTTTTGCAGTTTTTGAAATTTCGAAAATTTAGACATGTTTGGAAAAACACCGACTAGAGGTTTGGAAAACGAAATTTTGAAATTTTGGATTTAGACTGGACCCGCGACGTAGCCGAGCGGTTAAGGTAGGAAGCCTTGGCGCAGAGCTACGGGACTTGCGCTGGTTCGAGTCTCCATGGGGGAAGAAATTTTCTCATGGTATTTCGGCCAGTATGGGACCGGTGCCCACCCAGCATCGTGATGCAATTGGGTAGCTACAATAAGTAGCGGCTCCAGGTTGAGGAACCAGCTATAACGGCTGGGGGACTCGACATGCTAACCATATGTCACCCCTACACTGTCTGTTGATCATCTACCTCTGTGATTGACACATGTGGATGTGAAAGGGACAGCAGCCGGCTGGTAAAAGGGCAACCGCTGAAAAGTGGAAAGACCCTCAATCGGATCGGATTTAGACTGGATTTTAAGCATAATAAATTCCGGACACACCCTCTAGATAGTATTTCGCAGTTTTTGAAATTTCGAAAATTTTGACATTTTTTGGAAATCACCAAGAATATAGCTTTGGAAAACTCAATATTGAAATTTTGTATTTAGACCGGTTTTTTTGCATTATAAATCCCGGACTAAGTTTCTAGATAGTAATTTTGCAGTTTTTGAAATTTCGAATATTTTGACATTTTTTGGAAAAAACACCTAGACTATATATAGCCTTGGTAATATCCATTTTGAAATTTTGGATTTAGACCGGATCTTTCGCATTATAATTCCTGGACAGAGCTTCTAGATACTATTTTTGTAGTTTTTGAAATTTCGGAAAGTTTGACATTTTTTGGAAAGACGCCAAGACTATAGTCTTGGAAAACGCAATTTTGAAATTTTGAATTTAGACCAGAATTTTTGCATTAAATATCCCGGACAGAGCTTCTAGATAGAATTTTCGCAGTTTTTGAAATTACGCAAATTCTTACATTTTTTGGAAACACAAGCCTTGGAAAACGAAATTTTGAAATTTTGGAAGTAGACCGGATTTTTGCATTATAAATCCCGGACACACCCTCTAGATATTAATTTTGAAGTTTTTGAAATTTTCGGAAATGTTGACTTTTTTGGAAAAACACCACGACTATAGCCTTGGAAAACGCAATTTTGAATTTTTGGATTCAGACCGGATTATTTGCATAAGAAATCCGGGACGCAACCTCTAGATAGTATTTTGGCAGTTTTTAAAATTTAGAAAATTTTAACATTTTTTGGAAAAACAAGACTATACACTTAGAAAATTCAATTTTGAAATTTTGGATTTAGACCGGATTTTTTGCATTATAAATCCCGGACTAAGCTTGTTGATAGTATATTTGCAGTTTTTGAAATTTCGAAAATTTTTACATTTTTTTGGAAAAACACCAAGACCATAAATAGCTTTGGAGAACTCAATTTTGTGATTTTGGATTTAGACCGGCTATTTTGCATAATAAAACCGGGACGCAACCTCTAGATAGTATTTTGGCAGTTTTTAAAATTTCGAAAATTTTAACAGTTTTTGGAAAAACAACAAGACTATACACTTGGAAAATTCAATTTTGAAATTTTGGATTCAGACTGGATTTTTTGCATTATAAATCCCGGACTAAGCTTGTAGATAGTATTTTTGCAGTTTTTGAAATTTCGAAAATGTTTACTTTTTTTGGAAAATATACCAAGACGATAAATAGCCTTGAAAAACTCAATTTTGTTATTTTGGAATTAGACCGGATATTTTGCATTATAAATTCCGGACAGAGCTTCTATGTAGTATTTTGTAGTTTTTGAAATTTCGTAAATTTTGACATTTTTTGGAAATCGCCAAGACTATAGCCTTGGGAAACGCAATTTTGAAATTATGGATTTAGACGTGAATTTTTTGCATTATAAATAACGGACAGAGCTTCTAGATAGTATTATTGCCCATTTTGAAATTTCGAAAATTTTGAAATTTTTTGAAAAACACCAAGTCTATATAGTCTTGGAAAATTCGATTTTGAAATATTCGAGTTAGAACGGATTTTTTACATTACGTATCCCGGACACGCCCTCTAGATTGTATTTTTGCAGTTTTTGAAATTGCAAAAATTTTGACATTTTTTGGAAAAACACCAATACTACAGCCTTGGAAACTCAATTTTGAAATTTTTGGATTTAGACCGGATTTATGCATTATTAATCCCGATAAGAGCTTCTAGATGGCATTTTTGCAGTTTTTGAAATTTCCAAAATTTTGACATTTTTGGTAAAACACCAAGACTATAGCCTTGGAAAACTCAATTTTGAAATTTTGGATTTAGACCGGATTTCTTACATTATAAATCCTGGACACACCCTCCAGATAGTATTTTTGCAGTTTCTGAAATTTCGACAATATTGACATGTTTTGGAAAAAACACCAAGATTATAGCCATGGAAAGCGCAATTTTGAATTTTTGGATTTAGACGGGGTATTTTGCATTATAAATCCCTGACAAATCCTGCAGATAGTATTTTTTGTAGTTTTTGAAATTTCTAAAATTTTGACATTTTTTGAAAAAGCACCAAGAATATAGCCTTCGAAAATTCAACTTTGAAATTTTGTATTTAGACCGGATTTTTTGCATAAGTCCCGGACTCACCCTCTAGATAGTATTGTTGCAGTTTTTGAAATTTCGAAAGTTTTGACATTTTTTGGTAAAACGCCAAGACTATAGTCTTGGAAAACTCAACTTTGTAATTTTGGATTTAGAACGGGCTTATGCATTATAAATCCCGAACAGAGCTTCTAGATAATATTTTTGCAGTTTTTTAAATTTCGAAAATTTTGACGTTATTGGTAAAACGCCAAGACTATAGCTTTAGCATTGGAAAACTCAATTTTGATATTTTGAATTTAGAACGCATATTTGCATTATAAATCCCGGACAGAGCTTCTAGATAGTATTTTTGCAGTTTTTAAAATTTCTAAAATTTTGACATTTTTTGAAAAAACACCAAGACTATACCCTTAGAAAATTCAATTATGAAATTTTGGATTTAGACCGGATTTATCATTATAAATCCCGAAAAGAGCTTCTAGTTACTATATTTGAGTTTTTGAAATTTCGAACGATTTGCCATTATTTGGTAAAACACCAAACGCCTTGGAAAACTCTATTTTGAAATTTTGGATTTAGACCAGATTTAATCCATTATAAATCCCGGATACAACCTCTAGATAGTATTTTTGCACTTTTCGAAATTTAGAAAATATTGACATGTTTTGGAAAAACAACAAGACTATAGCCTTGGAAGGCGCAATTTTGAAATTTTGGATTTAGACCGGGATCTTTGCATTATAAATTTTGGACACAGCCTCTAGATAGTATTTGTGCAGTATTTGAAATTTCGAAAATTTTGACATATTTTGAAAGAAACACCAAGACTGCAGCCTCGGAAAGCTCAATTTTGAAATTTTGGATTTAGACCGGATTTTTTGCATAATAATTCCCGGATACAAGGTCTAGATAGTATTTTTCAAGTTCTTGAAATTTCCAAATATTTGACATTTTTTTGAAAAACAGTAAGACTATAGCCTCGGAAAACTCGATTTTGAAATTTTGGATTTAGACTGGATTTTTTGCATTATAAATCCCGGATACATAGTATTGGTGCAGTTTTTGAAATTTGAAAAATTTTGACTTTTTTAGGAAAATTACCAAGAAAAAAACTCAATTTTGAAATTTTGGATTTAGAGTGGATTTTTTGCTTTATAAATCCAGGACAGAACTTCTAGATAATATTTTTGCAGTTTTTGAAATTTCGAAAATTTTGACATGTTTTGGAAAAACACCAAGAGTATAGCCTTGGAAAATGTATTTTTGAAATTGTGGAAGTTGGACAGGATTTTTTTGTATTATAAATACCGGACAGAGCTTGTAGATAGTATATTAGCAGTTTTTGAAATTTCGAAAATTTAGACATTTTTTAGAAAAATAGCAAGATTATAGCCTTGAAAAACTCAATTTCAAAATTTTGGATTTAGACCGGATTTTTTGCATTATAAATCCCAAAAAATGTAGATAGTATTTTTGCAGTTTTTGAAATTTCGAAAATTTTGACATTATTTGGAAAAATACCAAGACTATATATAGCCTTGGAGAACGCAATATTTAGATCAATACCGGATTTTTTGCATTATAAATTCCGGACACACACACTAGATAGAATTTTTGCAGTTTTTGTAATTTCGAAGAACTTGACAATTTTTGGAAAAACACGAAGACTATTACCTCGGAAAAGTCAATTTTGAAATTTTGGATTTAGACCAGATTTATCATTATAAATCCCGAACAGAACTTCTAGATAGTATTTTAGCAGTTTTTGAAATTTCGAACAATTTGACATTTTTTGGTAAAAGACCAAGACTTGCCTTGGAACACACAATTTTGAAATTTTGGATTTAGACCAGATTTATTGCATTATAAATCCGGGACTAAGCTTCTAGATAGTATTTTTGTAGTTTTTGAAATTTCGAAAATTTTAACATTTTTTGGAAGAACACCAAGACATTGGAAAACTCATTTTTGAAATTTTTTTATTTAGACCGGATTTTTTGCATTATAAATTCCACACCATATAAATAGTATTTTTGCAGTTTTTGAAATTTTGAAATTATTGACATGTTTTGGAAAAACACCGCGACTATAGCCTTGGAAAATGCATTTTTGAAATTGTGGAAGTTGGACAGGATTTTTTCGTATTGTAAATACCGGACAGAGCTTGTAGATAGTATTTTTGCAATTTTTGAAATTTCGAACAATTTGACATTTTTTGGTAAAAGACCAAGACTATAGCCTTGGAAGACACAATTTTGAAATTTTGGATTTTGACCAGATTTATTGCATTATAAATCCCGGACACACCCTCTTGTTAGTATTTATGCAGTTTTTGAAATTTCGATAATTTTGACATTTTTTTGGTAAAAGACCAAGACTATAGCCTTGGAAAACGGAATTTTGAAATGTTGGATTTACACCGGTTTTTTTTGCATTATAAATTGCGGACACACCCTCTGAATAGTATTTTAACTGTTTTTGAAATTTTGAAAATTTTGACATGTTTTGCAAAAACACCAAGACTATTGCCTTGGGAAACTCAATTTTGAAATTTTGGATTTAGACCAGATTTATTGCATTATAAATCCCGGACACTCCCTCTAGATAGTATTTTTGCTGTTTTTGAAATGTAGAAAATATTGACATTTTTGGATAAAACAGCAAGTCTATTGCCTCGGAAAGCGCAATTTTGAAATTTTGGATTTAGACCGGGTTTTCTGCATTATAAACCTCGGACACAACCTCTAATAGTATTTTTTGCAGTTTTTGAAATTTCGAAAATGTTGACTTTTTTTAAAAACACCAAGACTATAGCCTGGGAAAACTCGATTTTGAAATTTTGGATTAGACCGGATTTTTTGCATTATAAATCCCGGACATTCTCTAGAAAGTATTTTCGCAGTTTTTGAAATTTCGAAAATTTTCACTTTTTTGGAATAACACCAAGACTATAGCCTTGGATAACGTAATTCTGAAATTTAGATTTAGACCGGATTTGTTACATTATAAATCCCGGACACACCCTCTAGATAGTACTTATGCAGTTTTTGATATTTCGATTTTTTTTTCGTTTTTTGGAAAAACACCAAGACACTTGTTAAACTCAATTTTGAAATCTTGGATTTAGACCGGATTTATCATTATAAATCCCGAAAAGAGCTTCTAGTTAGTATTTTTCAGTTTTTGACATTTCGAACGATTTGACATTGTTTGGTAAAAACACCGAGACTATAGCCTTGGAAAACTCAATTTTGAAATTTTGGATTTAGACCAGATTTATTGCATTATAAATCCCGGACACACCCTCTAGATAGTATTTTTGCAGTTTATGAAATTTAAAAATTATTGACATGTTTTGAAAAAAACCAAGACTATAGCCTTGGAGAACGTAGTTCTGAAATTTAGATTTAGACCGGATTTGTTATACTATAAATCCCGGACACACCCTCTAGATAGTATTTATGCGGTTTCTGAAATTTCGAAATTTCGACTTTTTGGAAAACTCAATTTTGAAATTTTGGATTTAGACCGGATTTATCATTATAAATCCTGAAAAGAGCGTCTAGTTAGTATTTTTCAGTTTTTGAAATAACGAACGGTTTGACATTATTTGTTAAACACCGAGACTGTAGCCTTGGAAAACTCAATTTTTAAATTTTGGATTTAGACCAGATTTATTGCATTATAAATCCCGGACACACCCTCTACATAGTATTTTTGCAGTTTTTGAAATTTAGAAATTATTGACATGTTTTTGGAAAAACACCAAGACTATGGCCTTGGAAATTGCAATTTTGAAATTTTGGATTTAGACCGGTATCTTTGCATTATAAATTTCGGATACAGCCTCAAAGTAGTACTTCTGCAGTTTTTGAAATTTCGAAAATTTTGACTTTTTTGGAAAAGCACCAAGACTATAGCCTCGGAAAACTCAATTTTGAAATTTTGGATTTAGACCGGATTTATGCATTATTAACCCCGAACAGAGCTTCTAGATAGTATTTTTGCAGTTTTTGAAATTTCGTAAATTTTAACATTTTTTGGTAAAACACCAAGACTATAGCCTTGGAAAACGCAGTTTTGAAATTTTTGATTTAGTCCGGTCTTTTTGCATTATAAATCCTGGACTAAGCTTCTAAAGAGTATTTTTGCAGTTTTTGGAATTTCGAAAATGTTGACATTTTTTGGAGAAACACCAAGAGTATACCCTTGGAAAACTCAATTCTCAAATTTTGGATTCAGACCGGATTTTTTGCGTTATAAGTCCCGGACACACCGTCTAAATAGTATTTTTGCAGTTTTTGAGATTTCGAAAATGTTGACTTTTTTTGGAAAAACACCAAGACTATATATAGCCTTGGAAAAACGCAATTTTGAAATTTTGATTTAGACCGGATTTTTTGCATAATAAATCCCGGTAACACGCTCTAGATAGTGTTTTTGATTTTTAAAAAAATTTGATTTTTTTTAAGATTAGTAAGATTATTTGCTTGGAAAACTGAATTTTGAAATTTTGGATTTAGACCGGATTTTTGCATTATAAATCCCGGACTAAGCTTCTAGATAGTATTTTTGTAGTTTCTTTTAGTTTCTGAAATTTCGAAAATGTTGACTTTTTTTGGAAAAACAACCAATACTATAGCCTTGGATAAACTCATTTTTTTTCCAAATGGTTTTTGGATTTAGAGACCGATCTTTTTGCCATTAATAAATCCGGGACTAAGCTTCTAGATAGTATTTTTGTAGTTTTTTGACATTTCGAGAATTTTAACATTTTTTGTGTTTTTTTTGTTTTTTTTGTCGTTTTGTATATTTGGAAGAACCACCAAGACATTGGAAAACTCATTTTTTGAAATTTTGGATTTAGACCGGATTTTTTGCATTATAAATTCCGGACACACTCTCTACATAGTATTTTGGCAGTTTTTGAAATTTCGAATTTTTCGTATTTTTTGAAATACACCTAGAATATAGCATTGTAAAACGCATTTCTGAAATTTAGAGTTAAACCGGATTTGATGCATTGTAAATCCCGGAGACAACCTGTAGATAGTATTTTTGCAGTTTTTGAAATTTCGAAAATTTTGACTTTTTTTGGAAAAACACCAAGACTATAATTATCCTAGATTATGAAGTTTATACCTATTTGTTATTTAAGATTTATTTTTTTAATATTGTCAAAAATTAGACTAGTTTTTTTAAATGTATATTTTATTATAAATGAAATAAACGTTCTTCTTTTACTAATATTTTTTATAACCAATTAGTGTCTTAAACACTTTATGGATAAATCAATTTTTAAAATTTTGGATTTAGACCCGATTTTTTGCATTATAAATCCCGGACAGAGCTTCTAGATAGTATTATTGCTGTTTTTAAAATTTCGAAAATTTTGACATTTTTTGGAAATACACCAAGACTATAGCCTTGGATAACGCAATTCTGAAATTTATATTTAGACTGGACTTTTTGCAATAAGACTATAATCTTTGAAAACTCAATTTTGAAATTTTGGATTTAGACCGGATTTCTTGCATTATAAATCCCGGACACCGTCTATACATAGAAGTTTTGCAGTTTTTGAATTTTCCAAAACTTAGACTTTTTATGGAAAAAGCAATCAGAGTATAACCTTGGAAAATACAATTTTGAAATTTTGGATTTAGACCGGATTTCTTGTATTATAAATCCCGGACAAAGTCTCTAGATAGTAATTTTGCTGTTTATGAATTTTCGAAAATCTTGACATTTTTTGGAAAAACAATAAGACTATAACCTTGGAAAATTCAATTGCCAAATTTTGGATTTAGACCGGCCTTTTTGCATTATAAATTCCGGTCACAGGCTCTAGATAGTTATTATTCAGTTTTAAATTTTCGAAAATGTTGACATTTTTAGGATAAACATTAAGACTATAAAGTTGGGAAACTCAATTTTGAAATTTTGGATTTAGACCTGATTTTTTGCATTATAAATCCCGAACACAGTCTCTAGATAGTAATTTTGCAGTTTTTAAATTTTCGAAAATTTTGACATTTTTTGGAAAAAATTAAGACAATAACCATGGAAAACTCAATTTTGAAATTTTGGATTTAGATCGGATTTTTTGCATTGTAAAACCCGCATACAGGGTCTAGATAGAAATTTTGAAGTTTTTGAATTTTCGAAAATTTAGACATTTTTTGGAAAAATAAGACTATAACCTTAAAAAACTCAATTTTGAAATTTTGATATTAGACCGGATTTTTTGCATTATAAATCCCGGACACAGTCTCTAGATAGTAATTTTGCAGTTTTTGAATTTCCGAAAATTTTGACAATTTTTGGAAAAACAATTAGGTCTATAAGCTTGGAAAACTCAATTTTGTAATTTTGTATTTAGAGCCGATTTTTTGCATTATAAATCCCAGACACTCTCTATATAGTATTTTCGGAGTTTTTGAACTTTCGAAATTTTGACATTTCTTTAAAACAATGACTATAACATTGGAAAACTCAATTTTGAATTTTGGATTTAGACCGGATTTTTTGCATTATAAATTCTGGACAGAGTCTCTATGTAGTAACTTTGCAGCTTTTGAATTTTCGAAAATTTTGACATCTTTTGGAAAACAATAAGACTATAACCTTGGAAAACTCTATTTTGAAATTTTGGATTTGGACCGGATTTTTTGCATTATAAATCCCGGACACAGTATCTAATAGTAATTTTGCACCTTTTAAATTTTCGAAAATTTTGACATTTTTGGAAAAACAAATAGACCTTGGAAAACTCAATTTTGAAATTTTGGATTTAGACCGGCTTTCTTGCATTATAAATACCGGACACAGTCTCTAGATAGTGATTTTGCAGTTTTGAATTTCCGAAAATTTTGAAAATTTTTGGAAAAACAATAAAATTATAACCATGGAGACTCAATTTTCAAATTTAGGATATAGACCGGATTTTTTGCATTATAAATTCAGGACACAGTCTCTAGATAGTAATTTTGCAGTTTTTGAAATTTCGAAAATTTTGACAATTTTTGGAAAAACAGTAAGACTATAACCTTGGAACAATCTGTTTTGAAATTTTGGATTGAGACTGGATTTTTTAATTATAAATACCGGACACAGTCTCTAGATAGTAATTTTGCAGTTCTGAATTTTCGAAAATTTTGACAATTTTAGGAAAAACAATAAGATTATAACCATGGAAAGCTCAACTTTCAAATTTCGGATTTAGACCGGATTTTTTGCATTATAAATGCAGGACACAGTCTCTAGATGGTAATTTTGCAGTTTTTGAATTTCCGAAAATTTTAACAATTTTTGGAAAAACAATAAGACTATAATTTTGGAAAACTCAATTTTGAAATTTTGGATTTATACCGGATTTTTTGCAATATAAATCCCGGACACAGTCTCTAGATAGAAATTTTGCAGATTTTGAATTTTCGAAATGTTTGACATCTTTTGCAAAAACTATGAGACTACAACCTTGGAAAACTCAATTTTGAAATTTTGGATTTAGACCGGATTTTTTGCACTATGAATCCCCGGACACTGTCTCTAGATGGTAATTTCGCAGTTTTTGAATTTTTGTAAAATTTTACATTTTTGGAAAAAAATTAGGTCTATAACCGTGCAACACCCAATTTAAAAATTTTATATTTAGTTCGGAATTTTTGCATTACAAATCCCGGACACAGTCTCTTGATAGGCAATTTGCAGTTTTTGAATTTTTAAAAAAAATTGACGTTTTTTGGAAAAACCTTCGAAAACTCAATTTTGGATTTAGGCCGGATCTTTTGCATTACATATCCCGGACACAGTCTCTAGATAGTAATTTTGCAGTTTCTGAATTTTCGAAAATGCCATTTTTTTGAAAAAAAGAAGATTAAAAACTGG